>JANAVB010007710.1:15000-354052 GCA_029216955.1 Iris pallida
GTGGGAGATGTTGTAGCAGGTCATGTTCTCCTTGATTCTTTCCCTGCTTTCGCCTTGTTTGATTCTGGGGCCACTCATAGTTTTGTGTCTGTTTCCTTTGCTCTGAGACACAATATTATTACTGAGTATATGGGTAGGACTTGTAAGATTATGACCGGAGGAGACATTATCCTGGTTAATAATATTTGCAAGGGGCGGAGAGTCACCCTGAGAGGCTGGGACTTGAGTGCGTGTCTGCTCGTAATGCCCCTACCGAGGTACGATATGGTACTCGGTATGGATTGGTTGAGCATGCACCATGCTAGTATTGATTGTAGAGGTGGCAGAGTTCTTTTTAGGCTGCCGGGAGAGCCAGAGATCGAGTTTGCTCGAGGAGCAGCGGAGCCGGTGGCTGGATTCTGTGGAGCTTTGTTGGCGGGGCAAGATTTGCCACATCCGTTGATAGCTGAGTTCTCGGATGTCTTTCCCGAGGAGTTACCAGGGATGCCGCCAGACAGGGACATTGAGTTCTCTATAGACTTGGTGCTGGGCGCCGAGCCCATTTCACAGCACGTCTATAGGGTCAACAACAGCGAGTTGATAGAGCTAAAAAAGTAAGTCGACGAGCTGCAGGACAAGGGGTTTATTAGATCCAGTTCTTCGTCATAGGGAGCGCCAGTCCTGTTTGTGCCGAAGAAGGACGGTATGTCCCGCATGTGCATTGAGTACCGGGCGCTTAACAACCTCACTATCAAGAATAGATACCCTTTGCCGAGGATCGACGACTTGTTCGATCAACTGAGTGGGGCGAAGGTATTTTCGAAGATAGACTTGAGGTCCGGGTATCACCAGCTGAAGGTGAGGCGGGATGACATTCCCAAGACGGTATTTCAGACTCGGTACGGCCAGTATGAGCTTACAGTAATGCCATTTGGGTTGACCAATGCTCCCGCGGTGTTCATGAACTTGATGAACAAGGTATTTCATCAGTACCTTGACAAGTTCGTGGTGGTCGTCATAGATGATATCTTGATCTATTCGAAGACGCAGGAGGAGCATGAGGAGCACTTGAGAGTTGTGTTAGAGACTCTGAGGAGGGAGCAACTCTACGGGAAGCTTTCGAAATACGAGTTCTTCTTGGACCAGGTCGAGTTCTTGGGTCATGTTGTGATCGAGCACGGGATCTCAGTGGACCAGAGGAAGATTTCAGCAGTTGAGTCTTGGTCTACGCCCAGTTCAGTTGTCGAGGTTCGAAGCTTTCTGGGTTTGGCTGGCTATTACCGGAAGTTCGTCCAGGACTTCTCGCGGATTGCAGAGCCGATGACTAGACTCACCAGGAAGGACGTGGAGTTCGTCTGGACTGTTGAGTGTCAGGCTGCATTCGATGAGCTGAAGAGGAGGTTGACTTCAGCTCCGATCTTGACTTTGGCATCTGGGTCAGGTAGGTTCTCGATCTACAGCGATGCTTCAGGGAAGGGCTTGGGTTGTGTTCTTCAGCAGCATGGGAAGGTGATTGCCTATGCATCCAGGCAGTTACGTCCTCATGAAAAGAACTATCCTACTCATGATCTGGAGTTGGCCGCGGTTATTTTTGCTTTGAAGTTATGGAAGCATTACCTGTACGGAGAGCGAGTTGAGATCTTCACAGATCACAAGAGCTTGAAGTACGTGTTTACTTAGAAGGAGCTGAACTTGCGGCAGAGGCGGTGGTTAGAGCTGATGAAGGACTTCGATATATCACTGCAGTACTGTTTGCAAAAAGAAAAGTATAAAACTTTATTGATACAAACTTTGTAAAGATTACAAAAATTTTGGGAAAGGTACAACTGTAGGAATCCAATCTAGAAGATGATTACTTTATCCCTTGGACGATGTGAACTTTGAAGACGGTAGCCTCGGAAGTTGACTTGAAGGCAAAAGCCTCAGAGAATTGAAGGCAAAAGCCTCGGAAGAATGCAACAGCACTTGGGCAAGAACTCCTGAACTCTCTAATAATTCTAAACTTTTAATGTCTGATCCCCTTTGAATGAAGACTTGAAACTCTATTTATAGAGTTCTGGAAATAACTAACTTTTAGTTATTCTGGATGGCGCAAGTTGAATTGCGCAGGAACTGGATTGCGTAACATCAGATTGTGCAGGCAGTTGTCTGGTCGTGGGCCAACTGTCTTGGACACATGGCATCATTTGATTGAAATGTGCATGATCGTGTGAAGACGGTTGCCACGTAACAAGCAATTTATGGCATCAATGCTACGTGTACTTTGTCAGTTGTTTTGATAGAGTGTGCAACTTGAATTGCGCTGGCATCAGGTTCCGCACGCATGGACTGCGCACAGAGTGGTTGGCCGATTGCGCTGCCAGCTGTCCTCGAGCGCCGTGCTGTACGATAAACAAACAGTCGCCTCGTTCTTTGCGCTGTCAGCTGTCAAAAGATTTGATTGTGTCAGGTAATGATGACTTTTGCCACGTCAGCCTGCGCAGTTGAAAGTGTGCGCAGTCTAGTGTGCGCAATCTGAAGGATGCGCAATCTGATGTCTGCGCAGTTCATTTGAAAGATGCATTTCTCGATCTTCATGACTTTGTTGATGTATGCAACTTGATTTTTTTAGGACCTACAAGACCCCCTTCAAAGTTTTCGAAAGTTGAACTTATTTAAAATTTTGAAATACTTTGAATTTTGAATTTCAATCAAGTTGCGCATGTACTGAGCTATCTGCGCAATCGGATGGATCAGTCCGACTTTTTCGGCACAATCTGAGGCAGCTGTTACTTTTTGAAAAAAAACTATAAATAGTTTTTTTTGATCCTTCGAATCATTCTTTACTTGCTTTCTTGTGTTTGAGAGAGAGAAACTCCTGAGTTTATTTCGACTTCAGCTTTCTTCCCCGTCGAACTCCATGGCGCCAAAGAGATCTTCCGCCGCCGACAAGGGCAAGGCCCCTGCCGAGTCTTCGGCTAGGGTTGCACGACGTCCTTCTCGACATGAAGTTGCACACCCCGCTATGCAAGGTAGTTAATCCAATCGAAAACTCTTTTTAGGGTTGTTCGACTTCAATGATCCTTAAAATCCATCTCTTTTTAGAGATGTGATCATACTGCGCCACCCCTTTTTAGGGTTTTGGTTGCATGAACCAATTATTCTTCATTTTTATGAAGAATATCCTCTTGCACAATCGGTTGATTTGCGCTGGTGAAAGTCAGCGCAGTCTGCTGATTCGCGCAAGATTGCCAGCGCAATCTGATGCTGCACAAACTGATGGTTTGCGCAATCTGATGGTTGCACAATCCTTTATTTTGTGCAATCTGAGGATTGTGCAATCTGATAATAGCATCTTTGATTGTACTTGTGCTGATTTTTCTGTTTTCTCTGTTTGATGCAGTGAATACCAGAGAAGATCCTGGGTATGAGAACTTTGTAGGGACTCTTTCAGAATCGGAATTCAAAAAGGACCTGTCCCATGTGCACTTTCTACAGTATGATCTGCCAGCTTCCCGCCAAGCTATCTTGGTAACCCAAGATAATGAAACCCTGTTATGTCTGATGAATGGGCAACCTTTGCAGTCGGCAGATGCCATCATTCACAAGAAGCCCCTATTTCTGTTTGGCGAGGCTTTTGAGAAGAGCTCTCAGCCGAGACCACGGATGGAAGAACGGGTTTTCCAACAGAAAGACAAGACAATCTCAATACCAGAAGTCTCCCGCTGCCTCCCCTTATCTCAATATGCTCATGCGAGCTATCCGAGGAAAATAGAATGGAATCTCACACCTTTTCAGGATGCCCGTCCAGGAAAGATTTATGTGAAGAAGGGGCCTAACAAGAAAGACATGTTCTACAGTTCTTCGGAACGATACAGTGTCTTGCTCAGAGGTTTAAAGCCCGGTTGTATTCCACCGAAAAATTCTTCTTTGTTATTGTCCGTGAGAATTCCAATATTCGCGAATGAGTTCGCGAAGGTCGAAGGGAGGTATCCAGATCAAGACCTCAGATTAACTGGACTGGTGAACCCAGACTATAAGAGATGGAGTTGTATAGCAAACTGGATTTTGACTAAGTTTGAAGACAAACTTCAGCAGATTAACTTGTATCAAGCAGTGCATGCCACTGTTTACGGTTTTGCCCCCAATCCGCATCTATTTCTGGCTCTAGCAGAGAGATACAACTACAGGACATGGACTTTTATGACTCCCTGCGGAGAGATCGGTTTTGCCCTTCACGAGATGCAGTATATCTCTTACCTGCCGATGGGGGATGTCCCGTATGAGGAATTTGTCCCAACTAATTATGAGTTGGACAAACTTAGAAAAGAGAACGCAGCCATGGTAGCAGTCTTCGAAGAACTGCTGTGTCATTATAAAATTTGCTCTCTATTTTACAAAAGTGGTACATCTGGTACCTGCTATTCATCCAAATGGTTGCCTTATCTGTTCCTCAACCATATTAAAGAAAAGAAGACCAAGGAACATGATAACTGCTATTCCGACTTCTTTAAACCACTGAGCAGCACTGAAGTGGTGAAGTTGATGGAGGAAAGTGGGGACTTGGATATCAAGATCAAGGACGATCATCAATGTCCTCCTCTAAAGAAAGGAGACATTCTCGAGAGTTATATGAGAGTGGGATATCGATTTATGTCAAAAGAAACCCAACTGGCAGGATTTTTGACATACTGGCTCCGTCGATTCGTCGTCCCCGGAGCAAGTGCCATAGACCGCTTCCATCGCGGTGTTCTTTTTGCTGCCGTTCGATTAGTCTTCGGCTACAAGATGGATCTCTTATCAGCGATGACTTGTAGAGTGAACGCCAGTCTCCGCCTGTACGTCGAATTGATGCTGAAATCTAAGGGCGAGAAAGAGTTTCCTCGGCTAGAATTGCCGTATACTTATCTGTTCGGGTGGTTGCTTCTACACCATCCTACTTTGATGGACCCCGACATGGGACCAGTCAGTGGCAGCTTTTTGCGGAGATTCTCCCAAGGTAAATGGAAATACACTTCCTTGAGAGATTGTAGATATGCTTTGAACCTTGGCAAAGGATGGAACTTCTATTGCACTCCTCCTCCTGCCGGATATGAACAGATGTCGACCAACATGATTGACTCAAAGATGCAACCTTTGAGCCGCACAGCTTTTGATTGGTTGAAGACAATTCGACCATCCCACTTGGTGTATCGGTTTGAAGAAGAATGCTACTTGGAGCCATATCTTCCCAGCCGGTTTGCTCGGCAGTTTGGATATGACCAATTCCACGTAGGTAATGCTATCTCATGCCTACAAGGAAAAGGTTTCTTGATAGATGGAGCCCGAGCTTGGGCTTATTACAACGCTCGAGATAAGAAAGTAACGTTCTCGATGCCGGTGAATAGTAATCATGGCCCTCGTATGCTGTTCACATATTCGGTGTTTTATACATCATCGAACACTTTTGCCGAGAACTTCAATCTTGCGGATAGCTTCGCGTCTGCAACGAGATTGAAGAAGGAAGGAGTCATCATGTCACTTCCAGGTAATGATGAGGTACACGAGCCAGTGGATGCACCCTTAGAAGTTTCGAGGGACGTTATGTTTCCTGAAGAGATTAACGCGCCACTGCGTGTTTCTTTGAAGGTTGCTAAATATCCGGCCAAGAAGAGAAGGAGAGAGGAGCCTTCCGTCCCAGATGCGAAGAAGAAACTGATCTTGGATCATTCTTCAGAAAAGGTTACTACCAGATCTCAATCTCGACAGCTGGCCGAGACAACCCAAGATGAAGCAGCTACACCAACCTCCATTCAGAAACGGACTGAGGTAATAACTATAGAGATCCCTAAGAGGCCTCTTCATAGAACAAAGAAGCTGGCTCATCGAAGAAAAAAAAGAACAGTGTCTCCCTCTAGGCAAATCTTGTCTTCTATAGTGGTGAATGCTGCAGCCGGGATCACCATGTCGTCTCCCACTCCTGTTTCTGAGTCTGGGCATAGAACTCCCAGTCCAAAACAGAGAGAGGAGATCGAATAGAGGGTAGAGCTGGACCAGAGAAATGAGGCCGATGAGCCCAGAGACAATATTGTAGAAGAAGAGCATGACGCCGTACGATCTCCTTCACCTGCTACGGAGATTACTCAACATCCTCTTACACCGGGAGCAATCCGCGAGAAGGAGGATCGTGAAATGATCGATGCTTTATATGACTGTGACTTCGGCTCACAGGATTATGTTGATCAAACTGCTGTGACTGCTAGTGGGGAGGCACCGGAGGGAGATGAAAATGAGGAGAGCTCTTCATATGAGGATATTGATGAAACACAAGACCCTTAAGGGGATGCTGAAGAGCATATGTCTCCTGTAGATGTTGACGATACCTTAAATCCTGAAAAGGATGTTGAGGTGCAAACACTTCCTGAAGTTGCTGATGACACTTTGGATCCTAAAAAGGATGTTGAAGTACAGGCATCTCCAGAGAAGATAGCATATGAAGAAGCGGCCCCGGAGGAAACTCCCGCTGTTGATCCCCAAGGTATAAAAATGAAATTAACAATCTTCTTTTAATAGATTGATAGCTGACATCTTTATTTGTATTCCATGTAGAAATCGAAGCTTCTCCAGCACCTCCAGTGTGCATGGACATAGTTCTTGCGACGACGATTGCTAGTAGCAGTCGTCATTTATCCTGTGGCTCTGAAGCAGGAAGTAGTCAGGCAGTGGTGTCTGAAGCTACTTCTGCTCAGCTAGAATCTGTCCCTACAGACGATAGGCCTGTTGCTGGATCAAACCATGGTAAGACTGTTTTCACTTTTGATGCTTTTTGACAATAGCCAATGACAGGCAAAGTAACAATATTTAATTTTGCAGAGGAACAACCGGAAGGAGCGACCAGCTCCACTTTAGTTCCTTTATTCAAAGAGCCTTCCGTTCAGACCCGAGAAATTGAACGTCCTGCTGTCTCGTCATCAACAGGAGTTGCTGCGACTCCTGGTGCTCTGGCAATTAATCAGCTTGTCATCCAATCATTCACCAAATGCTTCTTCGAGTCCTTGGGGCCTCTGATCACCAGAATGATGGACAAAGAAGACGCTGATTTTTACATGGTTAGAGGTCCGACCTCTTTCTTGGTGAAGGTCATCCGGGAGCAAGGTGACGAGGCTCAGGCCACTTTCCTTGACCATATGTTGAATGAGCTGGAAACTTCCATAAAGAACTATAAAGAGCTCAACAAGGGGGAAGTAGAACTCTTAGTACAAGCAGAGTTTGAACAGATGGCTCAGGCAGCTGCAGTTGAAAGAGTGAACTTCCAGAATCTCTTGGATGCCTATTCTACTAAATCTGCTGAATATAATTCCAAGTTGGAATCGGTGATCTCAACTGCTGAGAAAAAAGAGAGAAGGATTGTCGAGCTGAAAGTGGAGATTGCTCATCTCCAAGAGGAATTAGAAAATGAAGTTACCGAGCATCAGACTGCAGTCCAACAAATTGGTGCTGTAACTCAGGAAAGAGACGAGTATGTAGCAGCTCATGATGCTGAAATCACTCGTCGAATGGTAACCATGCCCGTTTTTAATGAAGAATCTGGGATAGAAGAGGCCAGGAGGAGAATGATAGCATCTCGCGAAGAACGGTTGCAGATTCTGAAACAACAGATTGCTAATCTGATGATGCCTCCGTCTCAGTAGAAAAAATATCTTGTATCTTTTTGTTTTTCTTTATGCTATGTATGTAATGTCTTAAATTTTGATCAATAAAAGACATTTTTGTTGTGGCTCTATTATTTATTGTATATCTTGTTCAAATACAAATAATAAAGATATAAAATATATTCAGAGGTACAGGACATGATATATTTCTTGATGATTTTGTAGAAAATAATTATATTCATTATATCTGCTCAGAGGTAATGTGGACGTGGCAGAATATAATTTGTTGAATATTATTATTTCAAAATAGACAACTTAATCGAAGACGACAAGTTGCTGATGCGGATAAATGAACGAAATGAATCGTCAAAATGTATGAATGAAATAAATGAACAAAATGAATCGTCGGGATGAACGGATGGACCATCAAATGAATTGAACGAACGGGTGAACCGTCAAATGAACGGGTGAACCGTCGGATGAACAGGTAAACTGTCGGATGGTGATGAACGGATGAACCGTCAGGTGATGATGAACGGATAAACCGTCAGGCGATAATGAATGAACGGGCGAACCGTCAGATGAATTAATGAACGTACGAACCGTCAGATGATGATGAACGGATGAACCGTCGGATGATGATAATGAACGGACGAACCGTCTAATATTAATGAACGGGCGAACCGTCAAATGAATGTGTCGTTTCATTGTTTTGAGAACCTCTGCCTATAAATAGAACAGAAATTTGGAAGGAATGATCATTTCCACTTTTCAACATAAAGATGTCATCTGAAGATGCATCCAAGAAGGCTGAAGTCACCCCAAAGGTTGAAGCGGGCACTGAAGAACGTCCTGCCGATCCAGTCCAACCAAAGCAGGCAGAAGTGGGCGAAGGTTCGTCTGTACCCAAACCACCGCGGGATATCTTAGACTTTCTGCTTGAACCAGGAAAGACAGAAGAGGAGGAGGCCATGAGGATGGCCGCTTGCAAGTTCTTGGTAGGCTCGAGCAAGAATGTCCTCGACTCTTTTGCTGATTATGTCTTTGATAAGGATAGCAGTGGTCTGCGTCCCAATGTTGAGAAGGATGATAGTGACCTTCCTTGATATCATGTAACATCATTTATGATGAAATAAAAAAATCAAACTTTATTTATGAACTGTTTGATCTTATTTAAATAAAATCTCTGTTACATTTATACATAATATTTCTTAAGAAATTTGCCATTGATAGGCATCATTGCAACTCGACCATCTAACTCTGAAAGTTGATAAGCTCCGTTTGAAAAGACTTTGCTGACAACATAAGGTCCTTCCCACTTCGCATCGAACTTGCCTTTGCTCGAGTGAGTCATTATCATAGGACGTCTTACTGTTAGAACAAGTTCTCCTTGCTGAAAGGTTCTGACTTTAACTTTGCGGTTGAAAGTCTTCGATATGCGGGCTTGATATAACTCAATATGCTGTTGAGCCAATAGCCGTTTTTCATCGAGTGCTTCTAATTCTTGAAGTCGAAGAAGATCATTGTTATCTGTAGTGAGTTCATTAGCAATGGCAATCCTTAAAGAAGGAATTTGAAGTTCCAGAGGAAGAACTGCTTCACAGCCGTACACCAAAGAGAAAGGTGTAAAGCCTGTGGGATTGCGGACCGTAGTTCGATAGGCCCAAAGACATTCACCAAGCTTTTCACTCCAATTTTGTTTGTTAGTAGACACAAACTTCTTGAGGAGCTTGATAATGGTTTTATTGAAAGCTTCAGCTAAACCATTAGCAGCAGGATTGTAGGCTGTAGAAGCAACATTGTCAATCCGATGATCATCGCAGAATCTCGTAAACTTCTGGCTGATGAATTATGGTCCATTATCGTGGATGATCCTTCGAGGTACACCAAATCGATAGATGACATGGTGTTTGACGAAGTTGATGACGCTGCTGGTCTTGACTTCAGCCAGAGGTATAGCTTCAGCCCATTTTGAGAAGTAGTCGGTTATTGCCAGTATGAACCGATGTCCTCTAGAAGAAGGAGAATTGATGGGACCAATGATGTCCATGCCCCAAGCTTCAAAAGGCCAAGAAGTCGCCGTCGGATGTAAGAACTCTGAAGGTTGATGAATAAAATCTGCATGGATTTGACAAGCTCGATATTTCCTCGGATATTCGATGGCATCAGAAACCATAGAAGGCCAGTAGTAACCCATGCGTCGGATACGATCCTGTAGCTTAGGACCGGGTTGATGTGCTCCGCAGACACCGTCGTGAGCTTCATGCAATACTTGTTTTGCTTCATCACCAGCAAGGCAGCGTAAGAGTAGGCCGTCATAAGTCCGCCGATAAAGAGTCTTGGTGGTCTGATTGTAATAAAATCGGAGAGACCGTCGATGAATGCTCGTAGCCTTCTTAGGATCTTCGGGGAGTATGTCATGAACTACGAAGTCAATGAAGGGAGCTCTCCAATCTTCATTGATAACATTGACTTCAGTAAAATTACTGAATTCAATATTACGATTGTTTTCGACGCAAAACAATTCCCGATTAGAGATGACCACCATCTGTTGTCTTTTGATAGGGATGGCTAAGACTGCTGCAAGATTAGCCAAAGCATCTGCTTCAGTATTACAAGCTCGACATACATATTCAATGAAGAAGGCTTTGAATGATGTAGCCAAATTGATTGCCGCTTCAAAGTAAGGCACTAGATCTTGATGGCGAATTTCATAAGTCCCTCTAACCTGGTTAACAACCAGCTTAGAGTCACCATAGACTTCAAGATACTCGATGTCAAGTTGTTTGGCTAGCTGAAGGCCAATGAGTAGAGCATTGTATTCGGCTACGTTGTTGGAGCAAGGCTCATCTAGGGAGTAAGCTCTTTGGATAGCTGACCCGTCTGGAGAAACAAGGACAACTCCAACTCCTGCGACAATGGCACCATTGGGTCCAATTCTAGATGCACCATCAAAGAATAGTTGCCATGTAGGAAATTCTTCAGAGATTGTATTAGATTCCAATATCTCATCTGGAATTTCATCATAGAGTTTGGACGTCTCTGGAACAGGATGAGCTACTAAGAAATCTGCCAGAGCTTGACCTTTGACAGATTTTTGAGGAACATATACCATGTCATATTGGGCTAGCAGAATGGCCCATGTAGCCAACCGAGAGTTGAGTGTGCTGGGCTTTTTCATGAGTACCCGAAGAGGATTAACTCGGGATATAACATGAATAGTTTGGCCAATGATGTAGTGCCTCGTCTTTTGAACAGCAAACATAAGAGCTAGGTACTCCTTTTCAACCGGACTATAACGGTGTTCAGCACCAATCATAGTACGACTGAGATAATAGATAGCTTGTTCATGGCCTTCTTTGTTCTTTTGGGCAAGTGAAGCACCCAATGAATGATCTATAGCACGGACATACATTAAGAATGGTATGCCCGAGATTGGTGGCACCAAGACTGGTGGATTCATGAGGTACCGTTTGATGTCGTCGAATGCTTTTTGACATTCTTCAGTCCAAATGAAAGAGACACCTTTCTTCATTAGTTGAGTGAATGGTCTGCAGCGTCCAGACAAGTTCGAAATGAATCTCCTGATGTACGTAAGACGACCTTGGAATCCTCGTAGCTCTTTTAGGTTGCGTGGAGGACGCATCTCTTGAATGGCTTTGATCTTCTCGGGATCCACGTGTATACCCTTAGAGGTAATGACGAAGCCGAGAAATTTGCCACTAGAGATACCCAAGAATGACTTGGTGGGATTCATTTTGAGTTGATGTTGGCGCATGAGATTGAAGATAGTTCTCAAGTCTTGGATGTGATCTTCCTTTTGACGACTTTTGACAGCAATATCATCAACGTAGCATTCGACAGTCTTGCGCATATGATCTCGAAAGATGGTACTCATCGCTCGTTGGTATGTTGCACCAGTGTTCTTGAGACCAAACGGCATTACAGTATAGCAGTAGACTCCACGAGGGGTGCGGAAAGAAGTATGCTTCTCATCTTCAGGATGCATTCGAATCTGATTGTATCCGGAGAATCCGTCCATGAAAGATATTTTTTCGAACCCACAGGTGTTGTCGATCATGACGTCCGTGATAGGGAGAGAAAATTCATCTTTTGGACATGCTTCATTAAGATCCCGGAAGTCGATGCAGACTCGAACTTTGCCGGTTTTCTTTAGAACTGGGACAACATTAGCTACCCAATCAGGATGCTGTTCTTTTCGAATAAAGCCACAAGCGATGAGCTTCTTGACTTCATCGTCAATTGCGTCCATCATTTCTGGCTTGAAATGCCGTTGTTGCTGTTTGACCGATTTTGCATTCGGCAGAATGTTCAGTTTGTGAGTAGCAACTTTGGGATCTAGTCCTGGCATGTCTTCATAACTCTAGGCAAAGATATCAACGTATTCTTTAATCAGAAGAATTAATTCTTGTTTGTCTGCCTCTGGAAGATTCTTGCTGATAAAAATTGGACGAGGTGACCCGCTCTCCCCTACATCAATTTGAACTAATTGATCTTCAGTAGGTGGTTCTCTTTGTTCGAATCGAAGTTCCCATTGGGTATCCATTCGTTGAGCCCAAGGATCTGTTTCAGAACTTTCTTCAACATCCTCGTCATAGCCTTCTGGAAGTTCGACGGAGACCATGTTAGAAGATACAGTCAGCCTATAAACTTGACCGATGCTGGTGGCAGAATCCCATCATCTAGAATCAGAACAGTTAGAACGCTCTTCACTATCAGATTCAGAGCCTGCTGGGGATAATAATGGGGGAGAAGCATATCCGAGACCTCTTTTGGTCCTGCTGAAGTACATATCTGATTTTTCTTTCGGGACAGCCGTACGGAGAGGAGTCTTTCTACTCTTACCGTAGTTGAGGCCACTCTTGAAGTCGTATCCCATCTTTCGGATGATGTCTTTTGATTGTTGACTGTAACGACGGAGTTGAAGATGCCCCGTGTCGTTAACTTTGCTATCATCCGTATAGCTGAATTGTTGTTCCGGTCTTTTACTGAAAAGTATTAGCCTCTCGCCTTTCTTACGAGCGGGAACAATACGATATGAATCTTTTGAGTCTTCAAATGAGACTTCTGTTTGAAGAGATTGCACAACTCCCATTGTAAATGACTGATAGCTATCTAATATATCCAAATAGCATTTAGCATGATAAATGACATCAGTATACTGGAAAGTAGGTGCTTTTTCATTGATTTGTACATTGGTATTTACAGCAGGACCTTTAGCCTTAGCAGGCTTGGTCAAATTGATTACAAGAGGGGGAGAAGAAGAACGTGGAGGAGGATTAGCTTTGTTACGACGGAGGTCGATAACAAGCGGCTCAGAGGAGGTGAGCTCCCTTTTGTCCTTGTTATGAGTTAAATCAATAACAAGTGGCTCAGAAGAGGTGAGCTGCCTTTTTTTCTTGTTACGACGGAGGTCGATAACAAGCGGCTCAGGAGAGGTGAGCTCCCTTTTGTCCTGATCATTATCAGTAGATTGCTTCTGGACTGGCAAGTGAATAGCCAGTAGCTTGGAAGATTGAGGACGGGAAACATGCCCTTTGACAGGAATGATGAGGATGTCATTGGGCACTGTTTCTTGCTCTTTTTCAGTGTCCAGAGACAGGACAACCTTCATGAATTCGTCCTTGTACATACGTGCATCATTGCAGTATGCTTCAATGCCTTTAAAAGGATAGAGATCAGCAACCACCTTTTGTACCTCTCCATTATCATCAACATATTTAAAACATTGATGGAGAGTCGAAGGGACAATGTTATGCTCGTGCAGAAATGGTCTTCCCAACAAAGTATTGTAAGAACAACCATGGTTGTCAATGATGTAGAAAGTAACCTTTGTACGAAGATTGCCTATTTGGAGTTTTAGGCGAATCTTGCCCAGAGGCTCACTCCTTCCCTGGTTGAACCCAAGAATAGTGGTGATCGTACTGGAGAGACTATGCACTGGGATCTTTAGTGCATCTGTCACGCCCCAGTACCGAAATACGGGGACGGACTAGGCCAGCTACTCCATATGAGGTACGTAACGTCATACGGCGATCGTGGCTGTCGAGAGACTAGGGGTACATGCTACAATCAAGTCTCCTATGGTCCCACAGAGTTCTATGTCTCAATCAATTAAGTCAATTCAGCAATTAAATGAACATTAAAGATAAAGCAGTAAGGCGTCCCTGACGCTTCATCAAAATGATCATGAGAGACTAGCATTATAATTTAGCTATCTCAGAGAGTCAGGAGTACAAAATTATACACAGCTGCAGTCTGTTTAATTACAATTATGTACAGACACAAAATACCAAGTAATCCGGCTAACAGGTGCCGGTGGCTAAACGCCGCAAAAGTATAAGCAGGAGTGGTGGAGAAGAAAACCCACTCGAGTCCCCGAATCGCCATGCTCCTAGTATGCACCATGGATGTCAGGGAGGAAGATCGTGTCCTCTGGCTCTGCTACGAGATCTGGCCAAACAAAACCAGCGGGGTCAGCCCCGAATAGCAAGTACCGCCAAAGGGGCACAAGAGTTAAGATTAAAAACCCAACTAATAGAATGACTGATAATAGTAATACTTATGCTACTATTATAGGGTAGCGCAACATCCTCGAACCCATATGGCACCCTTACAACCAAACAAGGACAAAAGGTGCCGCATGGAGCCGGGACGTGTCGTACTCTATAACTTTCACATAAGTTAAAAATGTATAACCATAAAATCTCCTGATCGTGACTTCGGTCGATAGCCTATCGCAGCACAATAACCAACCCAACGATCAAACAAGAACATGGGTTGGATCATGTACCATGATAGACCATGTTCCTCAGTCATTCACAGAAGTAGCACTTCACAACCAGAATAAGTCTTCCGTTCATAACTTCGGTCCGCAGCCTGTCATAGTACGATAACCAACCCAACAATCAAACAAGAACATGGGTTGGATCACGCACCATGACAGTCCGCTTCCCTCAGTTATTCACGGAAGGTAAATAGGAAACATGCAAGTCGTTTTCACGGCCAATCAAGTCTATGAGTTTCTAGTGGAACGAGGTTATCCTCGCGTCATGTTATTAGAAAATCCTCAGTCGTATCTTTCCAGCAAGGCTAGCCAACCCAGGGGTTCGCGTAGACAGGTGTCATGGAGCACAGGTCCCTCGTGAGGCCACCTTGCCAAGACATGTAATATATAGCAGGAATTAATCGGATACAGTCATCCACTCGTTGCGGATGACACAGTATCCGTGGAGACCAGCCGGCGCGCCAAGACAATATCTCAGGGCGACTGGTGTAACACGATCTCGGGACTCTGCCCTCCCCATGCATCTAGTATATTCAGTTGCCTAGTTTAACCCTAGGTGAAATCTTGGACTCTCATGCTGTGGCCTGCATGATTATCCTCCTAAAGTCGTACTTTAGTACGAGTACCCTAAGTGAGGATCCATGTCAATCAGTATGTCAACATGTGCTACCCTCCTTAGTGTAATGCATCATTACAAATACGTCACATGGAGTTACGAGTCATTTGTCGAGCATGAACAAGAACTGGGACATTCAGGTACATGTATCAGGTAGGAACACTTTGTTCTCCGGGGTCACATCAGTGCTCATATCATGCTCGGGACAAAAGACGTAAGGATATAAAATAGGCATATAATATCTAATAAAATATCAAAGGCATACGCACAACAAGGCAGCGTGCGTAAAAAGTCACGCAGGCTCAAGGGAAAGAGCAGCGTGAAAAGTCACGCAGGCTCAAGGGAAAGAGCAGCGTGAAAAATCACGCAAGCTCAAGGGAAAGAGCAGCGTGAAAAGTCACGCAAGCTCAAGGGAAAGAGCAGCGTGAAAAATCACGCAGGCTCAAGGGAAAGAGCAGCGTGAAAAGTCACGCAGGCTCAAGGGAAAGAGCAGCGTGAAAAGTCACGCAGGCTCAAGGGAAAGAGCAGCGTGAAAAATCACGCAAGCTCAAGGGAAAGAGCAGCGTGAAAAATCACGCAAGCTCAAGGGGAAGAGCTGCGTGAAAAGTTACGCAAGCTCAAGGGAAAGAGCAGCGTAAAAAGTCACGCAGGCTCAAGGGAAAGAGCAGCGTGAAAAATCACGCAAGCTCAAGGGAAGAGCTGCGTGAAAAGTCACGCAAGCTCAAGGGAAAGAGCAGCGTAAAAAGTCACGCAGACTCAAGGGAAAGAGCTGCGTGAAAAGTCACGCAAGCTCAAGGAAAAGAGCAGCGTGAAAAGTCACGCAAGCTCAAGGGAAGAGCTGCGTGAAAAGTCACGCAGACTCAAGGGAAACACGCTTCCAAGAGGAAACGTACCTAAGTCTACGTACGCAGCGCTAAAGAGCGCACGTAGCTCGGTATGCGTGAGCTAAGGAGCTCTGCACACTGCTCACTGTCTTCTCCAAAACAGCAAGAACACCATGGCAGAACCCAAAACTTCAAAAATAACATAACTTGGTCATCCGAACTCCAAATCCGGATTTCCAAAGTTCCAACTTGGGTGAAATGGAATTCTCTTCCACATGGAAGCATCAAAAACCCATAAAATCCAACTAAAGTAGATCAAACCATGCAAAATCCAAAAAATAATTAAAACTTAGATCTACAAAAATTAAAGCTTCAAAATAGAAATTTCTAAGTTCTAAACTAGTATAGATTGAGGAGAAGAACATGTTTTGGCAAATAGTTTTGTAAGAATCATTAACAAAATAATGGATCCTTCTCTTGAGCAAGTTGGTACTTGCCTTGGTTGGTGGAGGAAGTAAATGAGAAGAAGTAAAATGAGAGGAGAGAGAAGGAGATGAGTTATATATATAGAATTCTTGGACCCATGGGTTTATGATGAACCAAAGGGTTCATGATGACCCATTGGTGAACCAAGAATAGGTTACCCAAATGAGCCAAAACTGTAGGCCCAAATGCAGAAAATATATTAGGAAATAATATTTTGTCGAATATTTTTGGGAAATGCATGAAGAAATACAGCATAATAAATACAGTATAAATTCAAGGTAAATAGAATTTATCGGTTTACGTATTAAAATACGTATTCCAGGATTGGGGAGTGACATCTCTACCCTTCTTAGAAAAATTCCGTCCTCAGAATTCCAGCCAAGACAGGATAGTGAAATCAGGGCAAGCAAGGCACAATCATATATATAAGTTAACTATCATAGCAGTTATTATCATACATCACAAGGTACAAAATAAGCAGGTGCAGAAAAGCATGGAATCGTGTCAATAAGGTGCATAAATATACCTTATTAGTCAAACAAATACGGATAACGAGATCTGATCTCGTCCTCGCACTCCCAGGTTGACTCTCCCGAAGAGTGATGGTTCCAAGAAACACGGACAAGGCTTATCGTCCGATTCTTGAGTACCTTCTCTCGCCGGTCCAAAATAGATACGGGTTGTTCCTCGTAAGTTAGGTCGGTACCAACGACTAACTCAGAATGATCGAGGACGTGACTCAGATCCGGGACATACCCACGTAATTAGGACACATGAAACACATCATGTATGCCAGTTAACGAAGGCGGAAGGGCAAGTCGATAAGCCACATCGCCTACCCGAGTGAGAATCTTGAAAGGACCAACGTTTCTTGGACTAAGCTTTCCCCGGATTCCAAATCTGATGATACCCCGAGTAGGCAAAATTCGCAGAAACACTTGGTCGCCAACTCTGAACTCTAGAGGCCTACGATGCTGATCTGCCCAATGACGATGTCGGTCCTGTGCAACTCGAAGGCGCTCTCTGACTAACTTAACTATCTCCACAGTCTGCGTGATCATCTCTGGCCCCAACAACTTCCGTTCTCCGACGTCGTCCCATGCCAAAGGGGACCTGCACTTCCTTCCATACAATGCTTCGAACGGGGCCATCTGAATGCTAGCCTGATAGCTGTTGTTATAGGAGAACTCCACTAGATGAAGGTGATCCTCCCAAGATCTGCCAAAATCCAAAGTACACGCCCGTAGCATATCTTCTAATGTCTGAATGGTTCTTTCTGATTGCCCGTCAGTTTGTGGATGATAAGCAGTACTGAATCTTAACTTGGTTCCCAAACTTTGGTGCAAGCTTCGCCAAAAATGGGAAGTAAACCGCGTATCCCGATCTGATACTATACTAACTGGAACACCGTGCTGCCTTACTATCTGCTTCATGTACATTTCTGCTAACTGCTCAGTAGTCTGTCCAACTCGGAAGGAAAGGAAATGAGCGACCTTCGTGAGTCGATCTACTATTACCCAGACTGCATTCTTACCAGTCGGAGATCTAGGTAAACCGGTCACAAAATCCATCATGATGTGCTCCCATTTCTATTCTGGGATAGGAAGCGGCTGTAGCAACCCTGCTGGTCTCTGCTGCTCGGCTTTTACATGCTGACATACCAGACACTTGGATACAAATCTCGCTATCTCTCTTTTCATGCCATTCCACCAAAAGAACTGCCTGATATCTCGATACATCTTCGTTCCTCCTAGATGAATGGAGTAAATAGAACTATGAGCTTCGGACATAACTTCTTGCCGAAGGTCTCCACTCGGTACACAGGGTCTGTTTCCAAACCTGAGCGTACCATCTTCATGAATCACTAACTCCTTCCTACGGCCTGATTCACACTGCGACCGCAACTTCTGAATCTGTGGATCTCCTGCTTGTGCTGCCCTTATCCTCTCTACTAAGGCTGACTGAATCTGCATACTGGTCATTCTTCCTATATCCCCTGGCAAAACTACTTCGATTCCCATACTCTGAAGGTCTTCTAGAATATGCTTCTGCGAGGTCAAGATAAAGGCACTGTCTCTCCTACTCAGTGCATCTGCAACTACATTCACCTTGCCTGGATGATACTGAAGATCTAAGTCAAAATCCTTCAGCAGTTGTAACCATCTTCTTTGCCTCATGTTCAAATCTCGCTGCATGAATACGTATTTCAAACTCTTATGATCAGTATAGATCTCTACCCGATCCCCGTATAAATAATGCCTCCACAACTTGAGTGAAAACACCACAGCTGCTAACTCCAAATCATGAGTCGGGTAATTTTTCTCATGGTCTCGAGGCTGCCGAGACGCATATGCTATCACCTTTCCGTGCTGCATCAATACACATCCAAGACCCTTCCCAGATGCGTCACAATATACTGTAAAGCCTCCAGCTCCTACTGGAAGCGTCAAGATCGGGGCTGAGATCAATCTCTTCTTCAATTCTTCAAATGATGCCTGACAACTAGCTAACCAAACAAACTCTACGTCCTTGTGCGTCAAACGCGTTAAGGGCGCAGAGATCCTGGCAAAGTCTGCCACGAACCTTCTGTAGTAACCAGCTAATCCTAAGAAACTTCGCACTTCTGCAACCGTTCTCGGGACTGGCCAATGCTCTACGGCCTCAATCTTCTTCGGATCCACTGACACTCCTGCCCCAGAAATTACATGCCCCCGGAACGAAATGTGATCGAACCAGAATTCACACTTGTCGAGCTTCGCATAAAGTTGATGCTCCCTCAATGTCTGTAAGACAGTCCTAAGATGTTTCTCATGCTCTTCTTCACTGCTGGAATAGACAAGAATGTCATCTATGAACACCACCACAAATTTATCCAAATACGGCAGAAAGATGCGGTTCATTAAATCCATGAATACTGCGGGAGCGTTGGTTAGTCCAAAGGGCATTACTAAAAACTCATAATGCCCATATCTAGATCTGAATGCTGTCTTCGGTATGTCTTGCTCCCGGACTCTTACTTGATAGTATCCTGACCTAAGATCGATCTTGGAAAAGACGCTGGCCTTGATCAATTGGTCGAACAGGTCATCAATCCTTGGTAGTGGGTACTTATTCTTCACTGTTACTGCATTCAGCTTGCGGTAGTCGATGCACATCCTCGTCGACCCATCCTTCTTGGGAACTAGAATCACTGGCGCGGCCCAGGGCGATTTACTGTCTCGGATGAATCCCTTAGACTTCAACTCTTCTTCATGTTGATACAACTTATCCTGCTCTGATGGCGACATTCTGTAAACTCTATCTGCAATTGGCCTCGTTCCAGGGTTCAACTCAATGCTAAATTCTACCTCTCTGACTGGGGGTATCCCTGGGAGCTCATCAGGGAAGACGTCGAGAAAATCTTCGACCACTCTCGGAATCTATCCTGGCTCTGACACTGCTGCTGAGATGACGCCTCCGGCCTGATTCTTCAAGGTTCGAGTAAAGATGAACTGCTCCATCCCAGGAATACTGAATATGACCCTACCTCCTCTACAATCAATTGTCGCATGACGTCTCTCAACCAGTCCATGCCAAGAACGACATCAAAATTCCCCATAGGGAATTCAATCAATGTTGCGGGCAATAAATGCCCACACACCTCCACCGGACATGAAAAGCGCACTCTGCTAACTTCTACGAGCCCATTGCTGGTGAGTATATCCATCCTCTCCAACAATGCCTCAAACTCTAATCCAATCCGTGTAGCATATTGTGTAGAGATGAATGAGTGAGTAGCGCCTGAATCAAATAATGCTACAGCGGGAAATGAGGTGACGAGAATTTTACCTGCCACCACGTCACTGGACGCTAGAGCCTCTCCCAAGGTCAATGTGAGAGCCTGGCCCCGCGGAGCCTCTTGTTGCGGCCTTCCTCGACCATGCTATTGCTGCCTCTGAGGGCCTTCGGCTTCCTGTGCCTGGCGGAACATCTGAGCCTGCGTTGGTAAACGCTGGGCTAGGGACCTTACTGCTAATACTGGCCCTCCACTCAGGGTTGCCACTGGAGCTGGCAATGCTGGAAACTGTTGAGCTGGCCCTCCTGGCCTCTGCATCATAGGACAAGTGGAAATATGGTGGTCTGAACTACCACACCTCAAGCATAAGCCATTCGCTGACCGGCACACCTCCCTCGTGTGCCCTGCCTTCCCACAGAATGTACAGCCCTGGGGTGCTCCCTGACGCTGTTGCTGGTTCCTCGGCTGCTGATACCGAACTGGCGCTGTATTAGTTGACACGGCCGTCCTCCGCGGTGCTCCTGCATCATGAACACACACACCGGGTGCTGGTGCCGACGTTCGCTGTACTGCTCCTCCTCCAACCTGGGAATGAGATCTCTTCTGATCTCCTGTCCTCGATGCTAACCTCTGCTGGGTAAGCTCGTGCCTACGAGCTGCCGTCAGAACAGCGTCAAACGTCTGGTAGTCGTGTCCTTCCACAAGTTGCAATAGTTCCAAATGAAGTCCCTGCTGGAACCTCATAGCTTTCTCTGGCTCCATTGCCACCATTGCTGGTGCGAAATGGCACAATCTGCAGAACTCTGCGGCATACCCATCTACGGTCTTGCCTGCTTGCTTGAGACTGATAAACTTCTGCTGGAGCTCATATCGAGCTACTACGCCAAAATACTTGGCCTTGAATCTGTCACTGAAGGTGGTCCAACGAACAGGACGTCTTATACCAACTTCTTCTGATGCCCACCAGTTGCGGGCAAGATCCTGAAGTACTAATTTGACCTGATCAACCTTCTCATCATCTGGAACCTTGGCTGCCATAAGAATGGCTTCAATGTCTTGAATCCATGCATCCGTAGTGATGGCATCCTCCGTGCCATCAAAATACCTCGGGTTCAAGCGACGGAACCTTCCTGATGCTCCCGAGTCAACCCCGGCACTCCTCTCAAGAGCTAACTGAATCTGTCACGACCCGCACCCACTGTTAGGGTACGAGAACGTAATAACGCCCAGCCTACGCCGCAGTGTCGACGGTAGAACGCTGTCCTAGGTCAATCATCTAACAATATAAAAGTACCTGTACAGTTTATACTCTCCGAATGGAGGTGACAAACAGAAACAATCTCAATCACATCTAGGTAGAGAAATGGAAGATAGATAGATAGACAGATGGTAACTCAAAGAGAATAGTACAATAGATGAAATAAGCCCAAGTGTCTAGGATAACATAACATCAGAATGTCAACTCATAATACAATAAGTCTAAGAGTCTATACATAACTCAACATCTCAAAGTACAACTCAGATGTGAGACAAAATGATAATATAGAAAGACTGCCTAGACTAACTGGTCTAGACTACTGGAACAACATCCTCAGCTGCAGGTGGATCCTGCTGAGGGTCCACAACATAAGTATCATCTAGTCCTGCTCCATAATAGGTAGACACCAGGGCCTCCTCCTCATCCTCTGTAATATTTTCAACAGGTCCAATCAGGACGGGAACGAGCACAATACATCTCACGCAGTGCATAGTATGATAGGAGATATAAAGCATGCAATAGAGTAAAATACAGGAACTGCTGAAGGAAGATACATGTAGCAAAAGAGATAACTGTAATGAAATATCTACTGTATATAGAGAACTAGCAGTGTCTAGTGAGTCAGAGTAAAATATAGACATGTGAAATGGCATAGGAGATTCATGATTACAGCTAGAAGTGATTCATGACTACAGCTACTGGGGTAATATCCACATGACTATTTCCACTCCTCCATCCCAATCAATACACAAGGATCCATTCAGGTTATGTTAAGATTCGTGGTAAGCCCATAAATGGGAGATTCATGAGAGGCTCTGTGAATCATGAGAGTACATAAGTCACAAGCGATTCGTGAATCTATGAAAGCATAGAGATACATGATGATAGTGAAAAGCACAACATGCTGTATCTGATGCTCCCGAAGGGGATAAAATCTCATGAAAAGATCCATATAGTACCAATCCGTGATAACAATCGTGTCAGCATCAAGTAAAGTAATCTAGAGTAAGAATATAAATCCTGGCAAATATGAAACGGTCAGAGAATGTACTCGCCTGATAACTGAATGTCTGAAGAAGATATACTGTCCGAGGAGAGGTGTATGGCTCCTAATCAGAGCAATATAAGTCACAATGTATCCACAATGGTAAAAATAGAGTGTACAATGCATACTACATGATTCTAGGTCAATCTGGTCAAAAGTCAACTCTGGGTCAACTCTAATAGTTAAACTAGGTCACAGGAAGTCATACTAAGTCAAATAAGGTCAAACAAGATCAAACAAGGTCAAACAAGTTTAATCTAGGTTTAAGTCAAAACTAGGTTAAGCTAGTTCAAATTTGACCTAAGGTTGACCTTGGTCAACACTTAGTCAAGGGTCAATTAGGTCAAGGGTTTGGGCCTTTAGGGTTAGCCCCAAGCCATAGGCTAATAATCTTGGCCATAGGCCATGGGCTAGTCATAGGGTTCATAGGTTTATACCTACAATAGAATCTATACAAATATATATATATATAACCTATATATATAAGGGTCACTATGTAATATACCCATAACCCCACATATATATATAAACATATATATACACTAATATATATCTATATATATATATATATATATACACCAATCTATTATCTATATACCTATATGGAAATACCATATATACAATACCCAAAACCCCCCACTCACATATTTATATATATATATAACACAAGAGACCTAAAACAAATGTATATATATATCATTTATATATATACATATATATATATATATATATATATATATATATATATATATATATATATATATATATATATATATATATATATATATATATATATATATATATATATCAACCTATATATATTACATATATATATAGTTAAGAGAGAGAGACTTGGAGTGAGAATGACAGTGAGAGAGAGAGTGAGAGGCTGTGATAGGGTCAGGACAGTAAGGGGGGGTTCAAAGCTTCATGGCTAAGTTAAGGACTTTTGTGCCTTAATGGATATTTTGCAGAATCCCCTGGTTCAGCAACACGTTCTGCTCCTGCTGCCGAGTCTGTTGCTGTTGGTTAGTGACAAGAAACCCCCGGATGATCTCCAGGAGTGCTATGGCCTCTGGTACTACCGTCGCTGCTGGTGCTGCAGGAGTTCCAATAACCTGCGGCTGTACTGCCTCTGGTTCCACTTCTGCTCGTGCCTGCACTGGAGAAGGTTCTCTCCCCTGTTGCTGTCCAGTCGAGCCATGCTCTTGCTGCTCTTCCTCATGGGCCTCACCCGCTACTGAGAATGAAGCACCCCTATAGAGAAAGGTATAAGATTATCAAGTCCGGACGAGGAAGATTTCGAAGATGCAAGTCAGGTTAGAGATCAAGGCAAGGACAGAGAATTCGAAACAGAATTTCAAGGGGAACAAGTTTTGATTGAGACTCCTAATAATTCGCAATACCCTACAAGTCTGAAAAACAGACCTGCATGGGCCACCACTAAAACCTTGTCACGCCCCAGTACCGAAATACGGGGACGGACTAGGCCAGCTACTCCATATGAGGTACGTAACGTCATACGGCAATCGTGGCTGTCGAGAGACTAGGGGGTACATGCTACAATCAAGTCTCCTATGGTCTCACAGAGTTCTATGTCTCAATCAATTAAGTCAAATCAGCAATTAAATGAACATTAAAGATAAAGCAGTAAGGCGTCCCTGACGCTTTATCAAAATGATCATGAGAGACTAGCTTTATAATTTAGCTATCTCAGAGAGTCAGGAGTACAAAATTATACACAGCTGCAGTCTGTTTAATTACAATTATGTACAGACACAAAATACCAAGTAATCCGGCTAACAGGTGCCGGTGGCTAAACGTCGCAAAAGTATAAGCAGGAGTGGTGGAGAAGAAAACCCACTCGAGTCCCCGAACCGCCATGCTCCTAGTATGCACCATGGATGTCAGGGAGAAAGATCGTGTCCTCTGGCTCTGCTACGAGATCTGGCCAAACAAAACCAGCGGGGTCAGCCCCGAATAGCAAGTACCGCCAAAGGGGCACAAGAGTTAAGATTAAAAACCCAACTAATAGAATGACTGATAATAGTAATACTTATGCTACTATTATAGGGTAGCACAACATCCTCGAACCCATATGGCACCCTTACAACCAAACAAGGACAAAAGGTGCCGCATGGAGCCGGGACGTGTCGTACTCTATAACTTTCACATAAGTTAAAAAGGTATAACCATAAAATCTCCTGATCGTGACTTCGGTCGATAGCCTATCGCAGCACAATAACCAACCCAACAATCAAACAAGAACATGGGTTGGATCAAGTACCATGATAGACCATGTTCCTCAGTCATTCACAGAAGTAGCACTTCACAACCAGAATAAGTCTTCCGTTCATAACTTCGGTCCGCAGCCTGTCATAATACGATAACCAACCCAACAATCAAACAAGAACATGGGTTGGATCACGCACCATGACAGTCCGCTTCCCTCAGTTATTCACGGAAGGTAAATAGAAAACATGCAAGTCGTTTTCACGGCCAATCAAGTCTACGAGTTTCTAGTGGAACGAGGTTATCCTCGCGTCATGTTATTAGAAAATCCTCAGATCGTATCTTTCCAGCAAGGCTAGCCAACCCAGGGGTTCGCGTAGACAGGTGTCATGGAGCACAGGTCCCTCGTAAGGCCACCTTGCCAAGACATGTAATATATAGCAGGAATTAATCGGATACAGTCATCCACTCGTTGCGGATGACACAGTATCCGTGGAGACCAGCCGGCGCGCCAAGACAATATCTCAGGGCGACTGGTGTAACACGATCTCGGGACTCTGCCCTCCCCATGCATCTAGTATATTCAGTTGCCTAGTTTAACCCTAGGTGAAATCTTGGACTCTCATGCTGTGGCCTGCATGATTATCCTCCTAAAGTCGTACTTTAGTACGAGTACCCTAAGTGAGGATCCATGTCAATCAGTATGTCAACATGTGCTACCCTCCTTAGTGTAATGCATCATTACAAATACGCCACGTGGAGTTACGAGTCATTTGTCGAGCATGAACAAGAACTGGGATATTCAGGTACATGTATCAGGTAGGAACACTTTGTTCTCCGGGGTCACATCAGTGCTCATATCATGCTCGGGACAAAAGGCGTAAGGATATAAAATAGGCATATAATATCTAATAAAATATCAAAGGCATACGCACAACAAGGCAGCGTGCGTGAAAAGTCACGCAGGCTCAAGGGAAAGAGCAGCGTGAAAAGTCACGCAGGCTCAAGGAAAAGAGCAGCGTGAAAAATCACGCAGGCTCAAGGGAAAGAGCAGCGTGAAAAGTCACGCAGGCTCAAGGGAAAGAGCAGCGTAAAAAATCACGCAAGCTCAAGGGAAAGAGCAGCGTGAAAAATCACGCAAGCTCAAGGGAAAAGCTGCGTGAAAAGTCACGAAAGCTCAAGGGAAAGAGCAGCGTGAAAAGTCATGCAGGCTCAAGGAAAAGAGCAGCGTGAAAAATCACGCAAGCTCAAGGGAAGAGCTGCATGAAAAGTCACGCAGACTCAAGGGAAACACGCTTCCAACAGGAAACGTACCTAAGTCTACGTACGCAGCGCTAAAGAGCGAGCGTAGCTCGGTATACGTGAGCTAAGGAGCTCTGCACACTGCTCACTGTCTTCTCCAAAACAGCAAGAACACCATGGCAGAACCCAAAACTTCAAAAATAACATAACTTGGTCATCCGAACTCCAAATCCGGATTTCCAAAGTTCCAACTTGGGTGAAATAGAATTCTCTTCCACATGGAAGCATCAAAAACCCATAAAATCCAACTAAAGTAGATCAAACCATGCAAAATCTGAAAATGATTAAAACTTAGATCTACAAAAATCAAAGCTTCAAAATAAAAATTTCCAAGTTCTAAACTAGTATAGATTGAGGAGAAGAACATGTTTTGGCAAATAGTTTTGTAAGAATCATTAAAAAAATAATGGATCCTTCTTTTGAGCAAGTTGGTACTTGCCTTGGTTGGTGGAGGAAGTAAATGAGAAGAAGTAAAATGAGAGGAGAGAGAAGGAGATGAGTTATATATATAGAATTCTTGGACCCATGGGTTCATGATGAACCAAAGGGTTCATGATGACCCATTGGTGAACCAAGAATAGGTTACCCAAATGAGCCAAAACTGTAGGCCCAAATGCAGAAAATATATTAGAAAATAATATTTTATCGAATATTTTTGGGAAATGCATGAAGAAATACAGCATAATAAATACAGTATAAATTTAAGGTAAATACAATTTATCGGTTTACGTATTAAAATACGTATTGCAGGATTGGGGAGTGACAGCATCCAACATTGTCTTCGACATAATGCTGAGGGAAGACCCTGGATCTATCAGAATACGATCGACTTTCATCGAATCGACATATCCTGTATAGTAGAGAGGACGATCGTGCCTGTTGTCTTCCATTAACATGTCATCTTGAGTGAAAGTTATGTTTGGAATTAACTCCAACACACTATGACAATGAAGGCAAGAGACTGGTTCTGATTCCGGCTTCTTCAGAAGGGCTAGACAGGTTTCAGCTTGCATCAGAGCCTCACTCAGAGTTTCTCGAGTCTCTTTGGAGAGGCGCAAGAGCTCGAAGATGGACAGCCGGGCTGGTGTATTGGCTAGTTGATCCAGAATGTCAAAGTTGTAAGGCTTCTCAAGTCCTGTGGGAGATGACTTCTTTAAGGGCTTGTCAAAGCGGACTTGTTGTTTGCCTTTGTCAGCGACCGTCGACTTGGAAGGAATAGACACTATAACTGGTGAAGATGCAGTAGGAATATCTTCAGTGGAAGCAGGCTGCACTGGAGCAGGCTCAGAAGAAGAAGAAGCAGGATTCTCTTGAGCTTCGGGGTAATCCTTCAGATAGGCTTTCCCTAATCTGGTGCCCAACAAGATTTCTTCGTCAACTATGGGGTCAAACGACACCATATTACAAATCTTTGTCTTGCCCTTGGAGCGACCTTTCTTCTTGGAGGAAGAGGGAACTTCGAACTCTGAAGCAAGATCCGGATGAATCCATATTATCTCGCCATTGTCAAGAGACAAAGGGACGAGACCTTCACTTCGTGGAGGATGGAGATTCTCGATCTCAAGAGTAGCTTTGGGAATAGGAATGATGTCGTGCTGCACCATCTGGGGCGGGAAGTCACCGAATTGAACTGAGACCATATTTGCTGTAACAGTCTTCTCGTCTTGCTGTAAAGTGACAACACCTGCATTGACTAGCTCCTGGATTTTGCCTTTGAGCACATAACATGCTCGAGTGGGATGTCCGATGAACCTGTGATAAACACAGTACTTAGGATGATCAGTCTTACCGACTTCATCGGGCTTCTTAGGATCTGGAAGTTGGATTTTATTGCTTTTGATCAAGCAATCAAAGATGCTTGCAGTGTCATTCTCGTCAAAGGAATATTCTACTTTAGGACGAGGTTCCCTTGGTGGAGGTGCAGAAGGAGTGGAAGTAGACGTAGGGGGAGCTACGTTAACCGCCAAAGATTCTTTGTTCTTGTTCAAATTGATGTTCAAAGTTTTTTTTGCTTTGCGGTTGTTCTGGCGATTACCA
Organism: Iris pallida; assembly: GCA_029216955.1. Lineage (NCBI taxonomy): Eukaryota > Viridiplantae > Streptophyta > Magnoliopsida > Asparagales > Iridaceae > Iris > Iris pallida. Next base: position 42,973 of record JANAVB010007710.1, read on the forward strand.
CCACCTGATGTCTGGTGTTCATCCCGGTCGGGGTTAGACATTTGTACCCCTAGCTGCTTGAATTTGTCAACGCTAACTTCAGCTGCTTTAGCATTGACAATGAAGGATGGCCAATCTTGGAACTGAGTTGACCCTGTCCACATACTGATGATAGGCAAAAGATTTGCCTTGCAAGTATCAATAGTGACAGCAGCTGGAGTTCCGGGAGACATCTTCAAGGCTTCTCGGCGGAACCGTTCGATGAAACTCTCAGCAGTTTCATTGTACTTTTGTTTAATTTTATTGAGGGCTGACATAGTCATGTCATTGATTCTCTCGTAAAATCATTCCAAGAAGATTTACTTTAAGCCAGAGAAGGAGGTGATACAACCATCGGGCAAGCTTCTATACCAATCGTATGCTACGCCAGCTAAACAGCCGACGAATACTCTGGTAAGAAGAGCGTCATTTGGTTGAAGTTGGACATTTATAACCTCAAAGTGGTTAATGAACTGACTGGGAGATGTGCTGCCATCAAACAGCGAGATGGTTGGGATCTTGTACTTCGGAGGAAATGGAACTTCTTTCCATTCAACTGGGTAAGGCTGCTTGATCCCCAACCTTTGCAAGTTGTCTTTCTCCTTGAAAGCTTCGAACTGAGTTCGTAGGAGCTTGACAGCTTCATTGGCATCTTCTACTGATATAGAAGGAGCAGGTTGAGTCAGAGCGGTAGGAGGAGGAACAACATTGTAAGCACTACCCCCAGCCCCTGACTGACTGGGTGTAGGTTGAACTGGTACAAGGGGTACTTGAGGAGCTGCTACCCCCAGCCCTGCATTAACAGGCACCGATGATGCTATGATTTCAGGACTTACAGCAGGTACAGTCGGTGGTGTAGTATATTGTGCCATAATAATAGAATGCATACTGGCGACCATTTCAGCCATGGTCTTCAGCTTGTCTTCTAGTACAGCAATTTGCTGTTCCTGATTTGCAGAAGTTGAAGCATCTGGATCTTCGTTGACAACATAAGCTGTCACTTCTCTTGGTACAGTGGAGGACACTGTCCGCTCTGAGCTTTCGCTGTATGCATCATAATCGGAGAAGGAATTATCGCCTGAATGAGAAGGAAGAAAATAACCAGAGAGATCTTAAAGATTCCTTTGACCGATTGTATCTCGGCTTCGGGATCGGGTATGTCGAAATACTCCTTCAGAAGATTCTTGGAGTAAATCTAAATACCGTTGACTAGGACGGCGAGGCTTGTCGTGTTTAGAGCACTTCCTACCCCCAGTGTCTCGAGAGGTCATGTTGACAGAAGCGTACAAAACCTCGTCTTCATCCTCATACATAGGTTCAGAGTTAGGACAGTTCAGACGATCGAAGACAGATCGTCTTGTTGTTTGACAACAACACTTGATGACAACTTTGTGGTTACAGTGATGTCCAAGTGGTTGCACTGGAGATGTTGGGATGTTGTCCCGTTTTTGCTTGAGGTGTTCTCGGAGATCGAGAACAGAAACGGGACAAGGAAAAGTTCGAGGAATATGTTCTTTGATAACATTCGGAATATGGTTCCGGTTCTTTAAATGTTTTGTCCCTTGAGTATACAGGGAAGTGCTCACTTCATTGGCATAGGTGTCGGGGTTCTTGACCCTGAAAGTTTACTTCTGATGATGTTTGGTCTTCGGCATTGGCTGTTTGCGTTTTGCCGAAGTTGGTCTGTTGAGATAAGTTCTTAGATCAGCAAATTCACCCCCAGGGGTTTCTGTTTGAGACACCAACAATTTTTCCTGTTTCGACCGGGAGATTTTGAGAGTCGGGAGATCTTGAAATTCTGCTACCGGGGTAGGCAGAATACCTCTTTGATCAGTACAAATTCTCTTGATATGAAGGGAAGAAGAACCCTTGTTTAAAGGAGTTCTTGTACTGACTGGTGCCAAGGCACGTTCAGGTTGATCTTCTACGGTAAAAACCGAGAAAGATTGAGAAAAGACCAAAGGGCCTTTTCCTTTGTTTTGGGAAGAAGGGTTAGCTAAAGAGCATTTTCCTCTGTTGTCTTCTAAGTCATGAGACAAAGAAGTTTGAGAAAAGACCAAAGGGCCTTTTCCTTTGTTTTGAGGAGGAGGAGGAATAGCCAAAAGACTACCCCCAGTGGATTGTGCTGGAGTAGCAGAGTGCTTGAGAGGAGGAACTGAGCCTTTGCCTTTGTTGTGAGAGGAAGAGAGATTAGCGAAAGGGCTGTCTCTTTTGGATTGCGCAGGCATGGTTTGCGCATGGGTTGATGGCGCACTGGCCACTTGCACATGAGTAACTCTGGCAGAGGGTGCACTGGTTCTAGCCACAGAGATTATGGTTTACGCATCAGGAGTTCTTGCCTCAGAGTGTTTAGAATACACTCTAGTTGCTGGAATGTTGGTTTGTGCAGGAAGAATTGCTGCTAACTGCGCCAGGGGCATAGGAGTCTTATACTTTGACAAGACAGTATAAAAAGTAGCAGACTGCGCATGAGTAGTTGAGACAGATTGTGCAGCAGTTGAAACAGCAGATTGTACACCAAGCTTGGTGGCAGAATGGACAGACTGCGCAACAGTCTTGCTGGCAGAGTGTGCCACAGATTTTGCAGCAGCCTTGGTGGCAGAACTGCCAGACTGTGCAACAGTCTTGGGAACCCACACTGGGCGCACTTTGCTCATGGCAGAAGTTGTTGCAGTGCGGGGGGTGGTCTTGGAGTTGATCATGGCTTCGTAGGCCGTCTGGTTGACCTTCACAACCAGCATCTTCTGCGTCTTTTCGATAGACGCAACGTCACATTGAGTTGTCACTTCCTCGTCGGAGAAGAAAGTCGTCCCCAGCAGAGTCGCCATTTTATTTGCAAAAACAAAAGTATGAAACTTTATTGATACAAACTTTATAAAGATTACAAGAATTCTGGGAAAGGTACAACTGTAGGAATCCAATCTAGAAGACGATTGCTTTATCCCTTGGACGATGTGAACTTTGAAGACGGTAGCCTCGGAAGTTGACTTGAAGGCAAAAGCCTCGGAGAATTGAAGACAAAAGCCTCGGAAGAATGCAGCAGCACTTGGGCAAGAACTCCTGAACTCTCTAATAATTCTGAACTTTTAATGTCTGATCCTCTTTGAATGAAGACTTGAAACTCTATTTATAGAGTTCTGGAAATAACTAACTTTTAGTTATTCTGGATGGCGCAAGTTGAATTGTGCAGGAACTAGATTGCGCAACATTAGATTGCGTAGGCAGTTGTCTGGTCGTGGGCCAACTGTCTTGGACACATGGCATCATTTGATTGAAATGCGCATGATCGTGTGAAGACGGTTGCCACGTAACGAGCAATTGATGGCATGAATGCCACGTGTACTTTGTCAGTTGTTTTGATAGAGTGCGCAACTTGAATTGTGCTAGCATTGGGTTGCGCATGCATGGACTGCGCACAGAGTGGTTGGCCGATTGTGCTGCCAGCTGTCCTCGAGCGCCGTGCTGCACGATAAACAAACAGTCGCCTCGTTCTCCATGCTGTCAGCTGTCAGAAGATTTGATTGTGTCAGGTAATGATGACTTTTGCCACGTCAGCCTGCGCAGTTGAAAGTGTGCGCAGTCTAGTGTGCGCAATCTGATGTCTGTGCAGTTCATTTGAAAGATGCATTTCTCGATCTTCATGACTTTATTGATGTGTGCAACTTGATTTTTTTAGGACCTACAAGTACCATCCGGGGAAGGCCAACGTAGTTGCAGATGCCTTGAGCAGGTATCCAGTAGCTATGTTCTTGACGACAGATCGTCATCTGTTGGCCGACCTGGATAGTTTGGGTATCGAGGTCATCATTTCGGGCGTGGAGATCCAGATGTGGGGTTTGCAGATTTAGTCTGAGCTGATGGATAGAGTCAGGTCAGCACAGTATGATGATATTGCCCTGAGGAGCATCAGGGAGCAGGTGCGGATGGGTTTGCTCGACGATTTCTCTGTAGCCGAAGATGGGTCGTTGCGGCACGATACTAGGCTGTGCATTCCGCGTGGAGAGTTTCGAAAGGAGGTTCTTCAGGAGGCACATCGCTCTCAGTATTCTATGCATCCTGGAGCCAACAAGATGTATAGGGACCTAAGAGAGCACGTGTGGTGGTATGGCATGAAGCGCGAGGTAGCTCAGTTTGTATCTCGTTGCCTTGTGTGTCAGCAGGTGAAGGCCGAAAGACAGAGACCAGGTGGATTGCTTCAGCCGCTACCTATTTCCGAGTGGAAGTGGGAGCACATCACCATGGACTTTGTGTCTGGACTTCCACGATCGCCAGGGAGGAAAGACGCGATTTGGGTCATCGTTGATAGATTGACCAAATCGGCCCACTTTTTGCCTTTCAAGGTGGGTTTGTCTACGGAGAGGCTGGCAGAGCTGTATGTTCGTCAGATCGTGAGATTGTACGGAGTTCCGGTGAGCATAGTTTTAGACCGCGATAGCCGATTCACTTCCCACTTCTGGAGGAGTTTGCAGGCTAGCTTGGGCACCTCGCTCAAGTTTAGTACCGCTTATCATCCTCAGACAGACGGGCAGTCGGAGAGGACTATCCAGACCTTGGAGGATATGCTTCGCACATGTGTGCTTGATCTCGGAGGTTCTTGGGAGGACCATCTTCACCTGGTAGAGTTTGCTTACAACAACAGTTACCAGGCCAGTATAGAGATATCGCCATTTGAGGCTCTATATGGACGGAGATGCCGTACTCCTTTGTCTTGGGACGATGTCGACGAGAGGGCGCTTCTTGGGCCGGAGATGGTTGTGGATGCGGTTGAGAAGGTCAGGTTGATTAGAGACAGACTTCGGGTGGCTCAGGATAGGCAGCGGCATTGGGCCGATAGTCACCGGAGACCGTTAGAGTTCGAGGTTAGTTTCAGTTTCCTGTCGTATTGTTTGTGATTGTTTGATTAGTTATATGCTGAGTTTTGTCTTATGTCTAGGTTGGTGACATGGTATTTTTGAGGATATCCCCGACACGTGGCACGATTCGCTTTGGCGGCGGTAGGAAGCTCAGTCCGCGCTACATCGAACCTTTCACCATCATAGAGAGGATCGGTACAGTAGCCTACCGACTGGACTTGCCGACTAGGCTCGAGGGAGTGCACAACGTGTTTCATGTATCTCAGCTGATGCGGTACGTGGCAGATTCTAGCCATGTATTGGACCATTCAGCGATACAGGTGGGACCTACTCTCAGCTATCCAGAACAGTCGGTGGAGATTCTGGATCGCAGGAAGAAGGTGCTCCGGAACCAGGTCATACCCTTGGTTCGGGTTGCATGGAGACATCACTCTCCAGGTGAGTCTACCTGGGAGAGGGAGGACGACATGCGGGAGTGGTTCCCTTATCTTTTCGCGTCCTGAGGTATAAATTTATTTTCTTTATTTTCTGTTTGTGATTTTCTGTGTTTGTTGTCTTCAATTTCGAGGACGAATTTTTTTAAGGTGGATAGACTTGTCACGCTCACTTTTCCAAGATAGGGATAAAATAGTAATTTTCTATTTTAGAATATTTTTAGGAATTTTATTTCATGAATATTAATATTTAATGATTATAGGAGTCGGGTTCGAATTTCATCGCATTCCGACTTAATTCGGGACTCCGGGGAATTTCGACTTGAGTTGTGTTTAACACATTAATTAGCCATGGCCTACCAAACTTAACAATTAGGTCTAGGAGTTTTGGACTAGTCCCCCATGAGTGTTTAGGCCTAATTAGGATTTTTATTTGGTCTAAACTAAACCCCCAAAACCAAATTAGGAAGTTAACTTAGCTAGGAAGCAAAGGGAGGGGCAAACTTGTAATTAGCAAGGCCCCAACCCTTGCTTATAGGGTCGGCCACCCCATTCCCTCTTTCCATTCTTCCCACTTCAAATTTCTACATCTTCTTCTTCTTCTCCAAGTTTCTTTCAAAAAGAAAGAATAGAAATCCTTAGATTTGATCTCCAAAATAAGCTTTTCTTCCCATTTTTCTTCCATCGAACTCTTCCTCTATCCCAAGTGAAGCTTCTCCAAGCTTTTGGGAGCAAGTAGTGGAAGGGTGTGTCCTAAACAATTCATTGTGTCGGAGCCGTGTCGGAGAAATTTTCTATTGGGAATCCATCTCCCGATAGGTACAACCTATTCTCTAAATCTTTCTTTTCATCATAATAATTAGATTGGACCCCGTAGGATTGATCCCCGTGTTTGTGTCCCTATTCGTGTCAAGTTTGAGTCCGTTTGGTGTGTCCTAGGAGAAGTTGTGATTTGTGATTGTGTCCTTGAGTTTTCCCCCAAATTTGGACACTTCTAGAATAATTAGATTTATATCTAAGTGGGTTAGGCACTTAAACTTCATTTTGTATTAGTGAATATGTAGGGTATTATTCATATTTAGTGTGTGTGTGTGAGTGTGTTCATATATATATATATATATATATATATATATATATATATATATATATATATATATATGTGAAAAAAAATAAAAATAAAAAATTATATATATATATATGTGTGTGTGTGTGTGTGTGTGTGTGTGTGTGTGTTCATATATATATATATATATATGTGTGTGTGTGTGTGTCTCTATATATATATATATATATTTTTTTTCTCTCTCTCTATATATATATATATATATGATAGTGTGTCTATATATATATGTGAGTGTGTGTGTGTGTGTGTGTGTTCATGTATATATATATATATGTGTGTATTTATATATATATATAGGGGAATGAATGAGAGTGGTGGATTTTATGTGAGTGTGTTTATATATATTAGAGAGTTATAGAGGGAGTTTAGAGAGGGATTAGAGAAGGAAAATAGAGGGAATTTGGGAGGGAATTAGAGGAGAGAATGGAGGAGGAAAGGAAGGGAAAGGAGAGCAACCATAGCAGCAGCAAGGGGGGCCAAGGGGCTGCTGCCCCCCCCCCAACACAGCAGCAGCAGCAGCTGCATTAGCAGCAGCAGCAAGCAGCAGGAACAGCAGCAGCAAAGGCACATTTCCCCCCCATTTGATCCCACATATACACCCATATGTATACCTATATATATACCCTTATATATAGCTATATATACACCTATTTAACCCACTAAACTAACCCCTAAGTTAGTCCTAAGTGAGAGTGAAAAGTGAGTGTTTGAGAGTGTGTGTGAGTGGTTGTGTGAGATAGAGTGAGAGGGTGATTTTGAGTTAGGAGCGTCGGAACGCGTCCAAACTTAGAGGGGACTTAGCTAATATAAAATAGAGTTTGCGGGTAGGCCCCTAGGTTGAAGTCGGGACTTCGTGTGGGATTAGGAGGATTGTATCGCACGATACCATTGAGTATCTTGAGATACTCAAGATAACAGATAAACGGGTAATATGGACCGTAAGATGGACTGGATGTCCACTTTACCTAGAGAATTTGGTAGGTAATGATTGTATAGGCTAGTATCATACTACCCTAGGAAGTCGGGAGTAGAATTCCTAAGGAAAAGCCACTTGGCTTCAAGGTTAGAGTGGTTTAAGGGTAAATGTATAAAGGGTAATCGGATAAATTCAAGATACGGGGTTCGGGTATTCGGTTTGACTTGAAACTTAGGTGACATGTTAGGTACACCCTACAAATGTCATATTTGAACCGATTTTGGCTCGGTTGACCCAGAGTTGACTTTTTACCCAAAAGTCAACGATGAGTCAACCCTTTGTCTAAATTTGACCATATCCAAACCAGAGTTGACCAGTTGACCAAAAGTCAACTGTTGGTCAATATTTGACCAGTTTGACCTAGACCTAGAGTTGACCAGAGTTGGCCAGGGTTGACCAGTTGACTAAAAGTCAACTGTAAGTCAACTCTTGACCCTGTTTGACTTGCTTCGACTTGTTTTGACTTGCTTTGACTGGTATGACCTAGAGTTGACTTAGTCTGACTTAGATTGACTTGACAGGACTTAGTGTGACTCAGTGAGACCTAGTTTGACCTAGATTTCATATTATTCATTATAAATCATTCTTAACTTTATTAAACCTAAATTAATATAAAATATCTCATCTTTAGGTTTCTGATTACCACTCTGAGCATTGATATACCCTACAGCTCAGGACAGCACGTGAGTACATTCTCTGATAGCAGTTACTTGTCTTGATATCTTCTCTACCAGCTCAGTTATAGTGTTTACTTGATTCTCGACACATTGGTGCACGGACTAGTATTGTCGAATTCCTGTCATGAGATGTCATTCCTGGATTTCTTGGGATACTGGTACTTGTTTGGCCTTGATTCTTATACTTGTATTGACGCTGATTTCTGAAGAGGACTTGCTCCCCTCTTAGGGAATCCCGCGTCATGACGTGCTATGTCCGGATCCGTATACTATTCGAGGAATGGGGAATTTTATAAATAGTGTGATCAATGCCCACCTTGAGTTACTACTTGTATCATAGCTATACCCTCACCTCACGATGGGTATAGCCTGACCTGTGCTACTACTTGCTCCATAGCTTGCCATCCCGGCCGGGCCGAGTCCACGTACTTGTAGCCGGTCGGCTGGAAGCCTGATCTTGACCCATATCGATCACATTATGCTATAATATTCGAGGCACATTTTATATTTATTACATCAGTCACATATTACAGTTCAGCTTACTTTCCTGCATGATTTATCCTGAAATGATTTTCAGTTTACATATCCTGTTATACTTACATCTTGATATGTTCATCTCGTACTCTGTTATGATTGACTGTTAGAGTATTTGTCATTACTATGGAATTTGTTGCCAGCGTTGTACTCGTTCATTTTCCTGACAGGATACCGTTATGATATATCCAGATGACATAGATGCGGACTGCTCTACCCACTATGGGTATGGTCAGGACATAGACTGCGACCAGTTGACACCTTTGGAGCCAGTGGATGACAGTACTTCTATCTAGATTTATTAGCTAGGTTTGTCTGGACTGCGATCCAGCTAGCATTATCAGACTGTAGCTTTCTATATTATATTTTGAGACCCTGCGATGTTGTGTATATATCTGGGCTTGTGTTGGATCTTGGACTTATTTCCTTTTCATCTATCATATATTTTCCTTCTGTGCTATCTACCTTAGTTTTATCATGTGATTGAGACTGTATTGATATGTCACCTCCATTCGGAGTGTATATACTGTACAGGTACCTTTATATTATTAGTCGTAGTATTTACAGACATTATATACAGTGTTCTACCGTCGATACTGCGACGTAGGCTGGACGTACCCACGTGCTCGTGCCCCTCATAAGGGTGTGGGTCATGACACAATATGAGCTAACAGGTGCTCGCCGGCTAAACGCCTCAAAATGAAAATTTTACAATAGAGTGGGAGAGCCAAAAATAAACCCACTCGTTGCCATGGTTACGCCTTGTGGTCACCATCGGGCTGGAAAGTCGGTAGATCCTCTGGAGCTGCTCCGAAATCTGGCCATACAAAACCAGCTGGGTCAGATCCCAGAAAGAGCAAGTGCCACAAAGGAGGCTTCACTTAAGAACTAAAACCAGCATATCAGAAATAATATTAAAAGTAGTTACAAAAGAGCTTGATAATAAAAGAATAACAACAGTCATAATATAGTACGAGGGAACCATTCAAGTAGCCAGGTCACAACCCTTAAACCAAACAAGGACCGGGGTTGTAACCCTTCACCTGAATAGAACTCCGTCTCCAAATCTTGTTGGTAAGGTAAAACATAACGAGCATGACGTGGGGTGCAATAAGACAATAAACGAAGAGAGAACTCAGAACTGCTCCGGGAGCCAGGTTACAACCCTTAAACCAAACAAGGACCGGGGTTGTAACCCTTCACCTGAACAGAACTTAGCCTCTGATCTTTATTGTTAAAAGTGACAATCATACGATCAAGCCTGCAATAATCGAGCACTGAAACTACACCATATAATCGCTCTCGGCCAATCAGTGACTACGGCTTTCTACATTAGCTAACTTGGGTTATCACAAGCCTTAGTTACTAGCAATATGCAGTGAGATGTTCCTCCGGCCACAAGCCCTGCAGCTAATCTAGGTTATCCAGGCGACTTGGATTCATTAAGCAGTGCCTCATTCTTTTCTATATCCCAGTGAATCTAGACTTGTGCCCTACTCATCGGCAAGCTGCAAGTCCAACAATGGTGGCCGGAATAACGGGATCGCCTGTAACTGGAGAAATCTCTCATGACTACTGAATTATTCTAGTTATTAGCCTTAGCCGTTTACAGTAGGTACCTCTGACCGTGGTACTCAGGGATCCCTGTCCTAGACATGATGCAAACATTACCGGTTCAATTGTACAAACACAATCATCCACGGTGTCCAGGCCATTCAATCTTGTCATGATATGCTAGCCGTCGCAACAGCCTTCGAGATATATATCATGTCATGTTCACTGTCAGGAGTGCGCCATGACGGACCACTATTATGTCATGCCATTGTAAAAAGTGTACCACAACGGGTCACCATCGTGTCAGAGAACATATTTAAGATTAATATGGCACAAGCATACATGTAGTAATTAAATATTAGCATGAACAAGGGCTGTGGAGGAATCATGTGGCTCAGGAGACAGGGCATGCGGCAGAAGAAATCAGGGCTCATGCGGCTCAGGAAAAACTTGCCGTATGAAATTGCCATGCGGCCAGCCAATAAATGTTGTCACTATACAATATGCGGCCAGCACACATTTGCTGCATGCAGCCAAGAATGATAAATAGGCCATGTGGCCAAGAGTGGATGAGGTGGGGGCCATAAGGCCAATGCTTAATATATAAGCCATGCGGCTAGAAATTAAATATTGCATGCGGCCTAGAGTAATACATAGGCCCTGCGGCCAAAATTATTACATAGGCCATGCGGCCACAAAGTGCATGCAATCAAATGCATGCAAACCAATGCATACGGCCAGTGCAATGCTTTAGGCCATACGGCCAGGGATGTTTCATGCGGCCATGAATTATTTCATGCGGCCAGCATATATATAAAATGTCATGCGGCCAAGCATTATTTCGTATGCGGCCAACATATGAAATATTCAAGCGGCCAAGAATTGGATGCTTGCATGCAAGCCAAGCTTTAACTTAGGCCATGCAAATTAAAGCATGCAACTGCATGCAAGCAAGCCAATGCTAACTAATAAAATTGCCAAAGTAACTTGCATGCGGTAGCTAAAGAAATAAAGCCATACAATTTAAAGCATGCAAGTAAGCATAACTGTGCATGTTAAATACACTATGCGGCCAAGCTAAATTAGCAAGGCATATGCGGCAGTAAATTATTATGCATGCGGCCCAACTTAATTATTAATGCCATCATGCAACTTTAAGTTGCTAACAGCTCATGCAAACAAATTCTATGCGGCCAAACAATGAATTAACGGCCATGCGGCCAGAAATATTTTGCTAAGCAACAGCTAGCAAAAATGCAACTGCAGCTAAGCAACTCAAAGTTGCATGCGGCCAAAAGTGCAATTAATGGCTTCCACAGAGAACATGTCCATAGAAAATACCATGGCCTCCGTGCTCCACCAAACAACGATAGGAACCCAAATCCAGACTCCCTGAGGTCAAATTTGGGTAAAATAGAATTCTCTACAACATGGAACCATCAAATAACAAAAATATGCAGGTTTGATAGATCAAAACTCATGAAAACCAAAAATACCACAAAGCTAGATCTACAAGAAATTAACCACGGAAATGAAAAATGCTAAGTACTAAATTAGGTTAAAAACATATGAGGAAGACAATGGAACAATAAAAATGGAATTCCTCCATGAAGCAAGATGCACTTGCCTAAACCTTCCTGGTAGGTGGAGAGTAATGGTGAGGAATAAGAAGAGTGAATGAGGAGAGAGAAAGAGTGTTGGGTTAATAAATGATGATGGTGGTGGTAGGTAGGGGTTTGGTTCACAAATCGAACCAAGCCAAACAAGCCGAACCGAATCAAGCAATAAAATGCCAAATAAATCATGCGAGGAGACATGCAATACGAGTCAAAATACGTATACATATACCAAAATACGTAATACGAACCATGGTCATTACAAGTTGGATTCCGGATCAAATATATGTAACATTCTAAAATATTTTTAATAATTCGAAAATTGAAGTAGCAACTAACAAATCATTCTCAACTATTTGGTAATCAGCACTTGGTTTTAAATTACGTGTGTAACATCATCTCTATATTTAATACAAGTTTCAATATCAAATAAGTAGAATTCCATCTACGTGATGCATCATTAACAAATATCATAAATGTCAAACTATGTTGTGAACATAACTTATTAGACATGTTGTAATATTTTCAAATTTTACTTGAAAATTTTGAAGGGATATTGTACAATTCAATTAACAATATGACAATCACATCTTACATGAAAAAGTCGTCCTTCTATAGCAGACATTGAAAATTTAAAATATCGATACAAGAAATATTATTATTAGCATTGTCAAAATAAATTACAACAAATATTTTAGATATCATATTTACGTAAAATTTGTAATATGGCTCTGCCGATTGCAGATCCAATATGCAAAAATTATAACGGTATTAGACAAAGAGTTCATCGCTTACTTTAACCAATCAAAGGGTTTGTCTACTGATACATGGAATTTTGGTATCGACACTAATGTTCTCCAAATCTGCTGGAAAGGCCGCAGAAATGTTCAGGATGGATGTATGCATGTATTTATTTATTTATTTTTCTTTTTTTATATACTAATCTGTTGGAAAGGCTCAATGTCCTCTCTTTTTTTCTTTTTGTTTGAAATTTTACGCACACACACAATTTGGAGGCTCGAACCCCGTCGACCCCTCTGGATGTCCGCTCTACTACCACTAGGCTAAAGAGTTGAGACAAAATTGTTTTATGATGGTTCAAAATCGTTTTCCGAAGAAGTTTCAACATTCTCTTATATTTAGGCAATATGCCTAAAATAAATAGAATTAGTTGTACAGTTTTGGAAGGCTTCAATGTCCCATGATGACCAAAAATTGTCTTCTGAAGAAGTTCTAATATTCTCTTGTTCATATCCATAAGCCTTATCATTTTCATTGGAAGCTTATTGTTTTCTAAAGAAGTTTCAACATTCGCTTTTTCATGGTCATATCTTACACTATATAACGAGCCTTTAAAACGGCTCAAAAGTGAGCCGTCTAAGCCATCATTATATCACGGTCCATTTACTTTTAAAAAAAATTACGTAAAAAATTGTTGAAAAAAGTTTAAATTTGTCAACATAGGAAATCGAATCCAACCAAACAGGAAAACTACTCCTCACCTTAACCACATGAGTTATAAGAGATATTTAACTATAATTGGATAATATTTTATCCGTTATTATAAGTGCAAAATACGTGCATTTACTAGTGACTTATCTATTGGTTTATGGAGTACACTTGCCGAGGAAGTGAGCCAGTAAGGTTAGGGTTAGTAATGAAGAGGTAGCACTAGAGCAGAGGATGATCCTGTATCAATGGTATCGTTGGCCGAATCTGAATTTTCAAAGAGAACTGTGGCTCTCGATTTTTGTATAATACTGTCAAACATGCCTCTAAATTTATTATTTTGTAATTTTTTTGTCAGTTTATGTGAATGATGCCTTCTCGGTATAATGTACAACTTGGATTTTTGCATTAAATTTTCAGACAATATTTAGTGTATTGTCAAGTGCCAACATTTGTATCTATCAGTTATGTTTTCTCATTTGAGCCATCTAGTTTTGGAACTGGGACATGGTCCAAAGGATATTTTGCTGGGACAATAAAGTTGAAGTTTATGAAATTAAACAATAAAAGAAATAAAATATTTTTGTGAAATTAGCCAATTATTATTATAAATCATTTATTTAGGAAATAGTATTTTTTAGAAAATTATTATTTCTGAAATTTTAGTGTTGGGTCAAACCCGTAAAATTTTTATTGTATAATTTGTTGCTAAATTAATTATTATGAACCCTTGAGTTCATTAGTATAATATTGAACCCTATTTTTATTTAAGAAAAGACGTTATTTTCTTTTATAAATACTTATACTCATTTGATCCATTCAGTAAAGGGAAAAACAATCCTTTTCCTTAAAGCACTCTTTTACTCTCGTTTACTACTGACTTTCCCCAAAAACCCTTCATTTTCTCACGCCAACAAAACGCTCGAGCCTCTTCATTTTCGTAACTCCCAAACCCTTCTTTAAAACCCTCCTCCTCTTCATTTCACCAGCACCACTCCTTTCCTTCAGCACTCCATTTTCTTTCCCAAAGAAAACCCTCTCCCCGATCCCCGGGCCCGACTCCAGGCCGGCCACCCTCCGATCTCTGCGCCGCCCGCGCCCGCCGGTTTCCCCAGCCCGGCCACCCGCGCGCGTCTCCGGCGCTGCATCCCGCGGCCACCCCCTCTCGGCCCCGCCTCCAGGCGCCCCGACGCCGGCAACCTCCGCCCGTGGCCTCTGTCCGCTCGACCTCCTGCGCAGGGCCACTTCGGCCTGCCGTGCAGGGCCCACTACTGCTATTTTCGTTCGCCCCTTCGGCGTTGACCCGTGAGCTTCTGTCGGTTTTTATTCCCGATCTCGACCGGGCCACCCTTCGTGCAACTCTGACCCGTTGTCCGCAGCCCTTGGTGAGTTCCGACTCGCCACTTTCGTGGAGTCATTTCTGTGGAGCCATTTCCATGGAGCTGTTTCCGTGGAGACGTTCCCGTAATTTTTGTGGGTTCCGACTCGCATATTCTGGGATATTCCGAGTCCGAGGGAAATTGGTTTTTCTTCCAAAATTTTCATCTGAGAGCTCTAGCCGAGCAACCCAAGGTATCACTCCTCTGTCCCGTCCCATTTCGGTAGTCAATGATGAGAATTGGTCCCCGATTCCCTCCCGGGAATTCGATTTTAGAGCGACGTAGTGACTTCGGATTTTCCGGAGACGTTTCTGTGATGTTCTGTGTTTATTTCGGATTTTTTCGAAATGTGTTTTCTGGATTTTTTGGGTGCTGTGGTTTCCGATTTCATTTCGGAAATTTTCGATTATAATTTCGGGTTTCCGATTAAGCTTCGGAAATTATTCTGTGAATTTAAATTTTGTGTAAAATGGTTTGGAAGTTAATTTCTGGGTGTTCCCTGGTTTGGGACTTTTATTATGGGTGTTTCGGCGCATTTTCCCAGTTTTGGGTTGTCCCAAATATCGAGGGAATGCTGCCCAAATTTTTATAAAATTTTATAAATGAATTTCAAAATCGGTTTTCGGAAATATTTATTAAAATGGATTTTTGGGCGACGACCATACCGGTCCATGGTCCCTTAGCGAAATGCAAACGAAACCGATTTTACCCGGACGTTGAGGCATTAGCTATTTTGACGATTGGACCAAAGTCTGAGACTCGTATTATATTTTAATTTATTAATCTTATTTTATAATTAAATTGTAGGAAATTTCAGGACTAACCAATGTTTTCTTCTTATTTAAATTCATGTAAAAAGTCTGTAAAGGGCATAAGCCCAGCTTTTATTTAATATCTGGGATTTTGTAATATTGTAAATTTTTATTTTATTTCTGGTTGGTTGATTGACGTAAAACGTAAAAGATGATAATATAATTATTTTATAAAAAATTAAATATTATTTTCTCACAATAAAATAATTAAGAAATTACAAGTTTATTGCAGATTCACGTTTTCCTCATTTAAAGAAAAATATTAATTTTATATATAATACAAAATACAAAGTTTTACCAAGTAAATCAATAACTACGAATATTTTTCAAATACAAAGTTAAATTGACTTTTCTTTGTAAGATAGTAACTCACCTCGATAAGCGTACTAAAGTAGAGTTGTAAATAATCTAAAATTTGATTAGGACAAAAACTAGAGATTGTAACTAGCACACCTAGATATGGGTTGAATATTGTTTCTAAGTCTGGAATCTCAAATATAGGATTTCGAGGAAGTGTTTGACCTAGTTCCCCGGTACAGACTCTCGATCCAGTCACAATAACAAAGGCAAGTGCAGTTATGTCTATTTGGTAATTTATCTAGTAATTGTTTTATTGCAATTTTAAACCACATTGCTACACGGAACTCTCTCCTAGAGTAATGATTGAATCTGATTGACTCGGGATATTGGGGGAGTAGTGTAGCGTCTATGACCAATACCCCCATATTGTATTGATTGTACGAGCTGATTCCTCCCATACACGAGGATAGGCCGGACCGTATCATTAGGATATAAGTGAATCATCCCAAGCCGGTCATAGTTCGTTGCTTATTCAAATCACATTATTTTGATTGTAGAATTGTTGGAAAATATTGCTCAAGTATTTCAAATTATTTAACATTACAAATTTCAAATTATTATTTGAATTATTGGATATTCATAATTGTACTTTGCTCCCTCCTGACTGGAGACAACATTTTTAGGTGATTGCGTCATCGAAGATCTGATGCCTGTTCCCGCAGAACCTGGAACCCAAGATCAGTAGAGCTGGATAGTAATTTATTTAGTAACCAATGTATCAAATGTAGTTGTTGTAATTAATAGTTGTTGTATTTCAGAAATTTTAATTGAATAAATTTTTTATGTTCGATAGAATTTTATCTGCATATGTTTCACTACTGAATACAGCTTACTGCCGCCGTCTCAACAACGGTGCAGGCTGGACATGATCCGATTCGACCCAACAATTTGGAATCGGATCGTGACAAAGTGTGTCCATGCATATTATTAATATTCACAAAATATGTGTGTTGTATGTTCGTCCTTTCAAACAACTTGTTAAGTCTGCAAACAGATGACATTAGCATGCAGCATAAGTATATGACGGTCACTGATGACTGTTGGCCCAATGATTGTATCATATTTTTGAATATGGTTAATATGTTAAGTTTAGCATTTCTTTATCACTAATCTTCATACTATCGCTATAGCATTTCTACTTATACTTATACCTTTGGTGATATGTGCCTATTGGTTTACATATTAGTGATATGAGTTTATCTATCTTAAATTTAATCGGGTTGCCAAAATCAAAACTATGTTTTTGATTTTGGTTATTCAATTAATTTTAATCATTATGATATCACTAACATTTATGCTATCACCTTCGCACTTATACTTAAACTCAGCATTGTCCTAATGTGCATTAAACTTATCATACTTGCTACTATGTATATTGCTTTGTTCGTCTAACATGTACATACAGAAAAGCAATAAGCAAGATCAATATGGACATATGTAATGAAGAAATCATGGTGGGCCAAAGACGACGGATCCCACAAGATTTCTCTGAACCATCCGACGACATCTCCGGAGCCACGCACTCAGGGGTTCCGCTGCCCGGTCAGCGGACGGGGGTCGAGGGGACAGCGTCCCTCGTCGGGGGTTCGGGGGCGAAGCCCCCGAAAGGTATTCAGTTTTCACAAACTGGATATCTTTGGACAGCTGCCGCCAAGGAAAAAAGTCAACACCTATCAAAGGAAGAAACCAAGCCATGCCATCATCATTTCAAGACTCTGATGAAGCCTGCACCTGCTACAGTATATTTGGAGTCTGTAATGAGTCTTAGGAATAATTGTAAATACAAGAAATGGATGGTAAAATCGAAAGGTAGGGTAGAAATTAGCCCAAGATCATTTTCGGATGAAAATCGGCATACCGACGGTATACCGGTCTATACCGACGGTATACCAATTTTGTTCACAGAAAGTTTCTGTCTACAAAATTGGCATACCGACGGCATGCCGGTCCATACCGACGGTATACCGATTCAGTAACGTTTGAAATTCCAACGGTCGGATTTCGAGCATTTAATGATCCCAACGGCTATATTTCTAGCTGTTGCATTCCAGAACGGCATGTCGGTCCATACCGACAGTATGCCGGTTCGCTGACTGAAAAGTTATCTTTGAGCACTTTTCAATGCTTTGGTTATAAATAGCCTTGAACCCCTTCATTCAAGGTTGATGCTTTGAGCCTAAAAATTTCTAAACCACCAAAGCCTATCCACAAACAACTCTACAAAGCTTTCATTTGCCATCCACAAATTGTGTTAGAGTTATTGAGTTGAAAAGTAAGATCTTCATCTTATTGTATAAGGAGATCAAAACCTATTGTGAAAGGTTGAAGTTGGAGAGTCTTCGTATCCAAACTCTCGGTTGAAGTCGGAGAGGCCTTCGGATTAAAGCTCTCGTGTAAAAAGTTGGCGAGTTCTTCGGATCCAAACTCGTGTGTAACTATTTACTCAAATAGTAGATTGAAGCCGGAGAGAGTTCCGGGACTGGAGTGCCTCTTGGGAGGATACCAGGATATATTGTGTGTCGGTATTGTTATTGCTTCTTCTCTTGCACTTATATTTTTAAATTGTCCATTAGTTTGTGCTAAGTGCTTGATTAGTTAGCTTGACCCTATTCACCTCCCCTCTAGGGTTCCTATAATGACATCATTTTGAACTATACATGGTATCACGGTGCGCCCTTCCAGTCCGAGTAGCTAGTCTCACTGAAGGTCCCACGATATCTTGTGCGTGAAATACGCTCCACATAATTTTCTCTAGGTTGAATCGGTTCATTGCTGCGGACCCCGTTCGAAAAAGTCGAACACTGGACACAAGTTGTCCATGACCATATAAATGCATGAATAATTTAATTATAAAATATATGCATGATATTAGGAATTGAAATAAAGCAATTAAAAATTCTATATATACAGCAGTTCGGTCTCGCGATATCTCGTTTTCTACTCGGTGTTTTTCCGATTGGCGATCCATTGGTCCTAGACCGTTCAAACTATTCCATGGTGACAAACCACATCCACATCGTTTTTCCAATCATGGGATTACACACTTGTCTACTCAACCGTCCCAAACATTTTATCACAATTCTATATGTTTATATAATTTCATACTTATAAATAACAAGTTAACAATAATAAGATTACTCTTTTTATCTCTTGTTATTTTACTTAGCATAAACAATCATATGTAATATATAAGCAAAGAGTAATAAAAGTTTTTTTATTAAGTGTGAAGGTAAATGAAAAAATGATCAAAATAATATACCATTTGACGAATCAACTTTGTTCCGATCATAAAGACTCTGAATGATTCCTCAGCATGAATCCAAATTCAACCAGGCCTTTCGAACCAACAAACCAGCACATACACCAGCACGTGGAGTGAGTCATTTCACTTTTGGCCTAAGAGTTGTTGTAATTTTGCTACAAATTAATTATCAATGAAAAGATTTTTTTCTCCATATATCTTGTATATATCAACTTCTTTGCTTAATTTTCCATTACAATGACTTTGTTTCTAAGATGTTTTATCGACCTTGTTTGTTACAATTTGACTTGTATGACATCGCATTTAGTGGCAACTTTTGGTTCTGCAAAATTGGGACGTGGCACACAATTAGCTGACAACTTTGCTAAATTGACAACCCGCAATGTCAAACAAACACTTTATTGACCGTGAGTTCTGACAAGCACTCAAATTGCTTATTGCTCAACCAAATTGTCATGTCGTCGTAAAATATCTTAAGCCAACAGTTAGCACATGGGTCGGTTACAGTGACAAGTCGTATTGAGGGCAGCCACATAATGAGTATCCAAGGCATCCAACTCGCATAATCCTACAATTTTGCGAGATAATGAAGATTTCCTTCATTTCTTATAAATAGGCTAGACAATTGGACATTTAAGAGGGATTGAACGATTGCAATTTAGGTTAAAAATCAAGTTGAACAGTTGATTGATATTGGGAGAGATCTAAGAACACCCTTGGGAGTTAGTTGGTGAGTAAATTACTTCCAGAGATGGAGATAGTGCACTATCATAAAAAATACTTCATGCAATCAGCATTGTCCATTTCGTCTTCTCCGCGAGAGTTATAATGCTTTCATCACGGGTCTACTACGTACTTGCAATCTCCAGTAGATGAGTTGTCGAACTTCTCCTTGACGTCGACTTAAGTTCATATATACGTAGAAGAAACAAAGTAAGTGTTTTAGTGCCCTGACTGTGAGTAGCAATACTAGTGTTAGACCATCAACAAAGCATAGTGATCGTGCGTTGACCAGACCTCCGTCATCACAGTTTTCCATTTTTTTTAAGTATTATTGTTGTATTTACATACCAAGCTATCGTAATATGAAAGATGCTTTTACAAAACAATAGTATTCTTCGAAAAACTCCGTGTAAGCTTCTCCTGAGGAAGACAATAGACACTCAATTACACATAATCTTAGAAGCGTAATTTGTGTAACCTCTACATATATACCTCTTTGACAATCTAAGCATCACAACCATACCAACAATCAAGTCTAGTTATACTATGTAACCTACCGACGACCCTTGTTAGCAATTCGGCAAACGGAAAAAATTCGGAACGACAAAAGTACGAGTATAAATCAGCACAATATAAGTAAAATACGATAAAAAATTCGGTCAAAAAATCGTCTAACGAAAAACATTCGGATTAGATTTAATTCGTGTTTAGTACGTTTCATATGAACAAATTCGGCACTAAAAATTCGACATATATATATATATGGTCCACCCACCTCTACTCATTTATAAACAAGAGTTCAGTGTAAGAATAAGATGAGGTTGGAAAACATTATATAAAGTGAAAGTATGGTGGAAAACCGAAAGGTTTTCTTTGATTGTTGCAAGCAACATGTGCAAAGATTCTTAGGTTTCTTTTTTTTGTTACAGCTGTGAGATTTTTTCTTCTTTTCTTTTGATAATTATGCCAGTCTTAATATTTAATAGCAGTAAGAGTCAAGAAAGTGAAAACTGTTGGATTTTTCAGTCAAGTTTTTTTGGCCGAATGTTTTAAAAATTCGTACGGTACGTGTTTAAAACTCCACAGACTTAAAATTCGCGTACAAGTCCGAATTTTTCAAACGTACGTAATGTTGGAAATTCTTCAATAATACTTCATTTTGAATCTACAATAAAATAAAATAAATAAATAAATTGTTACCGGCCTCCGGGGAAGTCGTGCACGTAGCACTGCCCTAAGAGTTAGTCCGGGTCTATGTGCAGACTGTTTCCGAACGCTCCTAGTGGTAAAGTCCCCGCTCCACCGGAATCTCCTTACCGCACACGACTTAGAGAGAGTGACCCACGACTTAGCTCTGCCCAGAGCAACAAGAAAGAAGAAGAGCAACATTTCGGAGGAGATGAGAATTTTAGAGATGTTTTTTACGGAATTTTTTCAGTGTATGGAAGAAGAGATATGATCTGATTTATATAGGCTGAATTCCTACGCATAGAAATAATGGTGAATTAAATCACCCAATTAAATGCTTAACGTTACAGAATAAAACACATGAAAAACATGTGATACAATATATCTGGACAGTCCAAAACGTTACGAAAAATTAAATGAATAGTAACGGTAAAAATTTAATTGAGCTTGACTAAATAATGGCTGGAATTGAGCTTTTGCTCTTTTTTGTGTGAGGAACACACAAGCACAGCTAACAATCCCCCCCCAAAAGGTCAAGTTCCAAGATAATAGAAGGAAAGAAAAATATGAGAAGGATAAGAAAATTTCTGGGCAGTTGAATACTATGCATAAATGAGATGGACTACAGCCTTGAATCTCACGTAGTGACTATTGTCTTTGTCTGAAGAAGAGCTTGATGGACTATGCCTTGAATCAGTCTTCTTGAATCAGACTCAGAAAATAGTACACATAGTACGCTAGAGGTACTTGGGTCTATCGGGTGGCGCGTTTGATTGGCCATGCGCACTTTTACACATTCATGAGAGTTGTCTAGGATCGCCCTGTCCTATAGTCGCGGCCTTCACGACATCTCATATAGGTAAGTCCTCAAGGGTTGGTGATAGGAATCAACCCTGCATATCATGCTTGGACTTATTAAGAGCTTAAGCTCACCCTGTCCATATCACACAAGGAACACTGTCACCATAGGAATGGGATATTAATGTACACATGTACAGCCTCTTGGGCTTTTATTTTAAAGAGAATTTAATCTCAGGTCAGTGTTCCATAATAGTCACCTAGTCCAGCTTGTTCCTACCCATTGAACCGACTTCTTGGGATCTCCAGTCAGACTCGGTTGGGTTGCCACTGCTGGTGACTAAACTATGGGCTTAACCCCATCCCCCTCGATGATTCTAGGACTAATTTCTTAGACAAACTCTTCGTCAAGAGTAAACAGACTCTTCGTCAAGAGATCTGTAAAGTTCTTATGACTTTTATAGTCAAGAACCAAATTTTTGCCTTTAATATCTTGCAATGCAGCGCTGCAGGTACCTGTTCATCTTAGAATTCATAAGATCATGCTTTTAGCAACAACAACAAAAATGACAGGTACAGAATCATGTAAATTATAAAATGTCTGAGCCATACAACTTTAGTACAAGTGACTGAAGGTAACATTTCAGAGTATATATTACTCTTAGCTATGATATTTGAAACATAAACCTCAAGAGATGACAACTCCTCATAGAGTAAAATATATTCATAAATGGATTAGATGTCATATTAGTTAGTTACCCAGTTCGTATGTAAATGACCTTTTATGATATAAAGGTATAATTTATGATCCAGAATATGATCCTTAAAATATTCTTTCTAATGTAGAATAGAATAACTTGATTGACTGATTTAGTTACTTTCTAAATCAGATTTGGGACTTCATAATTATATAACAATTGTGTGGTTCCACTAATTGCTAATATAAACATTAAGATATTGAGTCAAAACCATATGACTCTGTCACCTCTTAAAGCAAGACATAAGATTTATTTTTACTAGCCATGTTTGAAAAATGACAGTCTAGAGTACTAGATTAATAGTTTAAGTCATTTGCTAATCAACCTTAAAAATCTTTAGTCTATCAAGTGTTGATTAACTTGGGTTAGCTGTAGGGGTCGGTTCCCAGCTAGCGGAGGTCCACAGGGGGACGATTAAGTACCGTGTCGCTTAGGGCTATTTACGTCCGGTTGACAGAAGGACCCTTTTGACTTGTTCCCAAAATAATCTCAACTTTTAAAACTTTAGATTTAAAAGATTTGCAATTTCACTAACTATTTTCTTGTGACTAAATTGTTATAATGAGTCAAAATAATTACAGCATGACGAAATAAAAGCAACGACAAGGTTTGCCTAAATATTTGTAACATAACAATATAGTAATTTCTTTCTAGTTAGAAATTCTAATATTGTAATAAATAGTCATTTAAGGTTCAAACATGTAAAGTGAAAGAATATTATCCATTATCACCAGAAACCAATTTTTAAAGTCTCACAGACTTTATATATATGTCCAACTAAAACTTAGTAATCAAAATGAATAGAATATGTGATGAATTGTAAATGTGAAAAATTACCTTTCCACATGATCAGAGAAATTCTGTACTTCTTGATTTGGCTTAGTAATAATACTTCAGAAGAGGTGTCATTTAGTACATTATTTTGAGATAGTTCTTATCTCTTATTTGCTCATTTTCTAACATGTCACAATTTCAAATGCTTATGACTTGAAGAGATAACATTAAAAATATCATGTTCAGAGAATAATAAAATTTCTAACAATTCGGTATTCAAGAAAATAAATATTAGCAGATATAACTTGAACTGATGCACAGCTTATTAATTCTAGCATACCAATATATATTGTTTATGAATTTGATATTAAAGTATTTAACAATATTTTTATGGTGAATATGAAAAACAAGAATTATAAATAAGTCTAACATTTATTTTAGATACATAATACAGTGAAAGAAAATATTTGATAATACTATATAGCAGCATGTATCAAAATTTTCCCATAAATTAATCATTAAATATAAAATAACCACAAACAATATATTTATATTTAGATGACTTTGCAAAATTTTATTCTAGATGCAAAATTTCTTAATTAATATTGAATGATGTAAAACTTTGTTATTGATACGTAGCAATACCTAATTTTGTATGTAAAGTCATAATTATTATGACCTGACAAAATTCTATGTCATTATCCATGACATCAGGCTACTAAAATAGTTACTAGTAATATTAAATGAAAAGATTCCTCGTGATGCATCAGGAATAGAAAACATGGAATTAGAATAGGTGTTACGAACCTTGCACTTTATTGGTGATATGCAAAAGCAACACAAAAAATAAAACAACAACAACAACAATATGGATTTCTCACTCTAGGTGCCTTATTATCTGTTGCACCATAAAAATTACATATGTTAAAGCATGTGTTAATCAATGATTTGCTACATATGTTAGCAATTAATTTCACGAAAAGCAATAAAGCCAAATGTAACTTTAGTCATTCACACACTTTAATTGCCACATTTATCTTCTGGTTATCAACCTTTATGCATACGAGACAAGTTAATTACAACATTGAATTAACTCAAAAGTCATAAGACGTTGCACAAAAGTTAGAAGAATATATATAGTTGGCAATATTTTTTTTTAATTAAAAAATATTTATCTATAATATACAGTATACAACAAGCAAGCATTACACATTTCAAATCATGAGTTGCATCTTGGCCACAATAATTATTATTATTATTATATTTATTTATATTTTTTTTTATTTTAAACCATGAGAGTGACTCCACCATTCAGAAAAATAGTTATATTACTCTAAATAAACTAATTATGAAAAACTATTACAATATATTGTTCTGTGAAGAACCCCCTTCTTGAATTATGGATAATATCTCATATGATATATCCATATTGTTCTGATATGTAGCTTGGTTTTATCCAACTAGAGTCATAAAATAAATTATGAATTATCTAATAATTCAATAGTAGTTTATGACATGGTACCTTCACAAATTGCATTTATATGAGTAATAACATACTTGCATTCTAATATATAATTCATGGGTAACACCCACAAATTTTTCATCAAATGTTGTGAGACTTAAAAAAAAATATATCTAAATGGTCATCTAACATTATGAACGAATATTGGAGCTTAGTAGAAACACATGAATGGTGTCCAATGATATAATGATTTTAGTCAAAGGGAAGAAATGGTTGATCATGTTTAAGGTGAGTGAGCACAAAGTAAAATTTTATTGTTTTATTCTATATGAAAAAAAAAATTCATGGATATTTTAATTGGTAATAAAACAACAGAATGGTTGCAATGTACCAAATATGACATATTACCTGTAGGCAACAATCGCATAAGCAAGACAACAAAGCATGATGTGCTTGCAATAATAATAAACATGTTTATACACAGAAGTGTACATTGATTTACAAATAGAAATAATTCTATTTATGGTTTATAAAATCAAGTACATGTATTAGAATATAACTTTCCATACTAGAATTGGATGTCATATATTTCTAATTAACGTACCTAATTGTCTTCATATGTTACACAATGTATAGAAAAGTAGATATATTATTCCTTTGAAAATTCACCAAGCACATAATAAGACTTATAACACAATAATGCTCTCCTTTAGGATATGCTAAAGGTTGCTTACTGCTACAACTTTAAAAGATACACCAATCTATTTTTATGCATATGATTTTAATGAAGCTCAAAAATTCTACAATAATTGTTTCTAGAATTACATGTATATCCTCTGTGATATAAAAACATGCTTCTCATACCACTAACATATCTTATACTCATGTTTGGTCTAATATCATTATTGTCATCGTTGAAAGCTTATGGAGTATATGATAGTTAAATCTATAATTACTCATAATCATCCATAATCACCTATAATTACAATGGGGTCTGCATGCTTAAATATAATAATATATTATTAATTATATGCTTGACATACAAAATGTTGGACATTTGATGTGATCTTTAGCATTGAATTGATGAAGGAAAAAAAAAACATAATGAACGAAAGTTCCAAAACATGTCTGATAATGAAGACATAATACTGAAATTTATATATAATAAAAATGTGGATGTCTAAACATTCTACCAATAATTTTCGATGGCTGTAACATGTTTTATTTAACACATATTAAGATGTAAATGACAACTGCAAGTTACGAGGGGTAGGATTTGTTATGGGTGAGCCCACTTGATATCTGTAACTTCTAGTATGATCATATTTCATTTCTCGGAGTCAACGGTTGCATCATGCTCTAGCTTAGACTACAGAATAAGAGCATATATATGCAACTTCTACCTACAACTTGTCACATGATGTTGCTATACGACAACACGTAGCAAGTAGACACTGGAACTAAATGAATATGAATAATCACAGAATGTTCTTCCGGACAAAAAATTTAAAAAAAAGGATTAACTCTTAGATTGTTGGAAATTCTTCAATAATACTTCATTTTGAATCTGCAATAAAATAAAATAAATAAATAAATTGTTACCGGCCTCCGGGGAAGTCGTACACGTAGCACTGTCCTAAGAGTTAGTCCGGGTCTATGTGCAGACTGTTTCCGAACGCTCCTAGTGGTAAAGTCCCCGCTCCACCGGAATCTCCTTACCGCACACGACTTAGAGAGAGTGACCCACGACTTAGCTCTGCCCAGAGCAACAAGAAAGAAGAAGAGCAACATTTCGGAGGAGATGAGAATTTTAGAGATGTTTTTTACGAAATTTTTTCAGTGTATGGAAGAAGAGATATGATCTGATTTATATAGGCTGAATTCCTACGCATAGAAATAATGGTGAATTAAATCACCCAATTAAATGCTTAACGTTACAGAATAAAACACATGAAAAACATGTGATACAATGTATCTGGACAGTCCAAAACGTTACGAAAAATTAAATGAATAGTAACGATAAAAATTTAATTGAGCTTGACTAAATAATGGCTGGAATTGAGCTTTTGCTCTTTTTTGTGTGAGGAACACACAAGCACAGCTAACACGTAAGTATTATACGTTTATGTAAGATACGAAAAAATTCGCATATAATACGCATTTTATTCAGGTGATTGCTAACAAGGCCTACGACGTTTACATATTTTAACCATAACTAATAATAAGGTAACAGAGACATAAGGATAGAAAGAATAGCGAGGACAATTTACAGAAATTATAAATAAGAACAAAGTAAAGCAAATCAAGAAAAATAATAATACAATTTTCAACAACTATGTGAGATCAATGAAGATGTAGTATAGATAAAATTCGAAAACCATATATTTCCACAATCGTAATACTCAAAATTACTACGCCAATATATGTCTAGTTACAAAGAACTCCAGATTTTACAACTCAAAGTAAATAAATACTTCGATTATATACTATTCCGCTTATGAAACACGCTAGAAAAAGGCTAATTATAAGGGCACATAATATTTTGATCGGGGCTAGCCAAGTGTTAGTTTTTAATTATTTACAAGTTTGCCACTGAAAAAATTACTCAGGGCTATCCAAGTGGTAGGTATAAAAGACAACTCTTATAATTTTTTTCTTCTTCCTCACTCTCCATTCCTCACAAGAACAAGAACAAGAACAAGAACAAGAACAAGAACAAGAACAAGAACAAGAAGAACAAAGAACAAGAACATCAATTTTTGCAAACCTAGTTTATTTTAATTTTTTGTTCTCTTCTAATTTTTCAGATCTCTTTCTCCAAATCCTACTTTATTTTTATTCTTCTTGTTTGGGCATTATGGATGAAACCTTAGTTGTAGAAGAAATTGGGTTATCAAATCTATCAAATCTATTAGTCTATTAACCAATTTTTCTTTATTAATAGAAGAATTATGCATGCAATCCAAGTTGTAGAAGAAAACTATGGAAGAAATCCTAGTTGTAGAATAATTGGGTTCATATCAGGATTGCCACAATTGCTGGCAATCCTAGAAGTAATAAAGACTGCCAGGAATTGTGGCAGTCTTGAAATAGACTCGATGTACAACAGGACTGCCACAATTGCTGACAGTCCTAGAAGTAATGAGGACTGCCAGAAATTGTGACAATCCTGAAAGGGACATGCTATAAGCAAGACTGCCACAATTTCTGGCAGTCCTAGACATATTGAGGACTGCCAGAAATTGAGGCAGTCCTGAAAGAAACTTGCTGAACAGTAAGTTCCTTTCAGGACTGCCACAATTTCTGGCAGTCATAAAGTCGAAATTCTCGAATGAAAAAAACATGTTAGGGTTTATTTCAATCTTGATAATAGAGTGAAATATACATTTTTAGGACTTATTTCTATGCATTCTTTGTGAGGAAAGAAGTATTTAACCTTTATTTTCATGCATTTTAGGGTTTATTTAATTTTTTGGATGCCAACGAAATTGAAAAAGAGAAGGAAAATAGGATTTTGATGGAGACGGTGATGATGGAAATGGTGGAGAAGAAGAAGATGATGAGAAAAAACTAGGATTTTGATGGAGATGTGAGAATGGAAATGGTGGAGAAGAAGAAGATGGATAGAAGAAGAAGAAGAAAGTTAGGGTTTGTGAAGAGAGAGTAAAATTTAAAAATGAGATTGATTTTTGGGGTTTGGGAGGGTGTGAGGTTTGGACAGCCCCCTGAGTGGAATATTTTGATAGCCCGAGTAAAAGTTTCTCAAAACCTAGCTAATCCTAATCCTGGTTAGCCCCGATCAATAATTAGCCTAAAAAATCGAGTTACATAACCTTTCAATTCGTGACCAAGACCCAACAGACGTAGCCTAGGCCCTAACCGACTTCCCTACATACTAACCCCTGGCCCACAATCCTCCACGTGCTCGCCCCACGCCTCCAATACCCATTCACTCATTCTCTCACCTCCCGGTAACTTCACCGCCCACCCCTTTTATATTCACCAGCCCCTCTCAAACGGCCAAACTTCATTTTCCCACTCTCTCTCTCTCTCTCTCCTCCAGTCATGGCTGCTGCCAGAATTCTCCTCCGGCGATCCCCCGCCGCCGCCGCCTCCAGAATCAGCTCCCGGCTCATCTTGAACCAGACGCACTCGTCGTCGGCATCTTCGGAGAAGAAGAAGGAATCGAAGACGAAGACGTTCTCGATCTACCGGTGGAATCCCGACTCCCCGTCGAAGCCGGAGCTCAGGAACTACGAGATCGACCTCAACGACTGCGGCCCCATGGTGCTCGACGCGCTGATCAAGATCAAGAACGAGGTGGACCCCACCCTCACCTTCCGCCGCTCGTGCCGGGAGGGGATCTGCGGCTCCTGCGCCATGAACATCGACGGCGACAACGGCCTCGCCTGCCTCACCAAGATCAAGAGCGACGGCGGCGGCGCCGGGGCCTCGACGATCGCGCCGCTGCCGCACATGTACGTGGTGAAGGACCTGGTGGTGGACATGACGAATTTCTACAACCAGTACAAGAGCGTCGAGCCGTGGCTGAAGAGGAAGGACGCCAAGCCGGAGGGCGGGAAGGAGGTGCTGCAGAGCAAGAAGGACCGCGCGAAGCTGGACGGGATGTACGAGTGCATACTCTGCGCGTGCTGCAGCACGTCGTGTCCGAGCTACTGGTGGAATCCCGAGACTTATCTCGGCCCGGCCGCTCTTCTCCATGCCAATAGGTAACATTTATTCTTAATTAGAGAGTTACTCCATAGTCTTTTGCCCACGTCTTTAGTAGACGGTTAGAGCAGATCAGGAGATTGCTCCCACATATATATTGTGTGCTTCTGTAGTTTGTGCGAGAGAGAAGAACATATAAGAGATAAATGAGAGTTTTATCTCTAACAACAACAATAAGTGTTTTTGCATTAGCTTAGTCCGAGGGTCCATTAGCACGTTAGTGCTTGGCCATAAAGGGTGGTGACAAACAACGAACGTTCTAGAAGTTTTTTAGAATTTGTTGATTCGTGGGAGCGGATTGACGGAGACGGTCGAATATCACTTTCAGTAACAGTGATTCTGACCACCTAACAGACTGTTCGGCTAATCTGCTTAACGAACATTTCAACAGGCTTTAGTGCTAACATCTTTCTGAGCTCTACTCTATATCAACAAATTTGTTTCTAGCTTTTTTAGCAGTTTTACTGCTATTATTTCAACGGATTTATTTGCTAGCAGTTTTACCGCATTAGTATTAGCGATTTTTATCGCTCTTAATTTCTCGTAACAAGCTAGACTTGCTGTCAAGAGATTAGTCTTAATAGGCTTCTACGATTGTTTTAGAAAAAAATTGCAACAATCTCAAAGCGAAATTCCTTACGAGACTTTCAAAGTTGCAAGGATCTCATTCATGATAACTGTATGTGATGGAAGTCCATATAAGTCTTTTGAACACAAGCTTTTACAAGCTGACAAAGTTTAATGGAGAGCAATACAATAACTGGAAGACGAAGATAAGCCTTAATCTGTAACTCGTCATTGTGGAGTACGTTCTGATCGATGCATAACCAATGGCTCCAGTTTTAGATAATGTTGATGTTATCCTTGTGATAAAGATCATCAAGACGAAAGTTGGACTTGTTCTGTCACAAGCTCACTGCGTCGAGAAAATGCTCAATACTTATGGCTATAGGTGTGATTAGACATTTAGAAGCTGAAGCCAAACTCAAAAAAGACCGTTAGGTAGATGGACTATTCAAGCATCATAACGCAATGCTTGTTGCACTAGTCCTAACATTGCTTTCGTTGTAGGAATGATGAGTCGGTTCACGAGCAATCCTCGTATGAACATTGAGAGAAGAGAGACGATATTTTAAGAAGACCTAGAAGTTTGCTTTGCAATTGGGTGGTTATTCGACTGTGGTAGAAGGTTTTAATGATGCAAGTTGGTGCTTAGAAAAGAAGAATGAAATATCCACATAAGTGTTTATCTTCTCGATAGGTAGTGCTGTTATATCGTCAAAGTCAAAGAATCGGACTTTGCTTTCACACTCATATATGGAGTCCGAGTTCTATGTACTAGTTGTAGCGATAGATGAAGAAAAATGGTTTCGAAAGTTTCATGTATGATCTTTCTTCGGTTGGTACGCATATTTCAGTTATATTGATATACTGCGACAACCAAATTGGTACACATATTTCGATTATATTGATATACTGCGACAACCAGGCGAGTGCAATAGTGACATTAATGCTCTCTTCAATGAAAAGAATAGGACTGTTAGACTACGCCACACAACATTACATGAGCGCATCTCGGATGACATCATTGCACCGATTGATGTTTGGATCTAGGAGAATTTGACGGATTCGTCTACCAAGGATCTCAAGCGGCAGCTTGTCGAGGACATATTAAATAAAATGGGCCTGAAGAAATTTTAATGTAATGTCTCTGTATTTCTACCATAAAATAGTTTTTTAGTAGTTCAAAGAAAAATCTATTAGGCATCTCATTTTTGGTTCAAAGAAGGATCATAGACTTGGATACACCATATAGAAGGGTTTGTCCATGGGGAGATTGGTGGAATTGAATCCCAGAATCTCTCTAGTATGCTTTTACTCTTGGTAAAGGGCAAGTCATGTGGTGAGGTTGATTTTTAGCCTTAATGAGTTCTTAAGCATTTGGTATGCTTGGCAGGAAGCACGGGTAGTTCAACTTCAACACTGCAAGATGCTAAGTACCACATGCTACAGTGGCTTATAGCCATGTCATAGTGGCGTAGCACTGCAAAGAGACATGTGATCTCATGTTGAGTGTTAGTGAGACGTAGCACAACACTACAAGTGGACATATTAAATAAAATGGGCTTGAGAAATTTTAATGTAATGTCTCTGTAATTCTACCATAAAAGAGTTTGCTAGTAGTTGAAAAAGAAATCTATTAGGCATCTCATTTTTTTGTTCAAAGAAGGATCATAGGCTTGGATACATCCGATACAAGCATTTGTCTATGGGGAAATTGGTGGGATTGGATCCCATAATCTCTCTAGTATACATTTACTCTAGGTAAAGGGTAAGTCATGTGGTGAGGTTGACTTTTAGCCTTAATGAGTTCTTAAGCATTTGGAATGCTTGGTATGGTTGGCAGGAAGCATGAGTAATTCAACACTACAAGATGCTAAGTACGACATGCTAGAGTGGCTTCACACCATATGCGATTGGTCCTCGGCTTCGAGCCATGTCATAGTGGCATAGCACTGCAAAGAGACATGTGATATCATGTTGAGAGTTAGAGAGTCATAGCACAACACTACAAGAGTCTAATACCTCATACTACAGTGGTATGTCATCACATGAGGTGGGACCTCGACTTCGCCGTTTCGGGCCATGTCATAGCGGCGTAGCACCGTAAAGGGGCACGTTGGAATGTAGTACAATGCTACAAACTGTCACGCCCCGATCCCGCAGAGTCCTTTCGTCCTCGCTTCGGGCTCTTTGGAACCGTTCGTCCTCGCTAAGGCGTGATGCCGTGCAAGCCTAAGTTGTGCTTGCACAAGGCCGAGACCTGAAGCAAGACAAGATAGACAAGATTGACAATACGCAACGGAACGTATCGCAGATAATTGAAGCAGCAACGGACATATTTCAAAATACAAGCATTGAACACAATGGTAACAAGAACATTTCTCTTTATTGATTTTATTTGAACAGATTACAAGTTCTGGATTCTCTCTGATACAATGTTACATTCTCTCAAGATTTACAAATTACAATGATTCCGTTCCTATACATTACATCCCTTTATATACAAAACCAACTCTTGCAACAGATGTCCATCTCTTGGCATCTCTTCTGATTTCTGGCTCCTGAGGATGAGGCTCGGGCTATCGCTTCGGACTATCCTTCTCGATGCATAGTGCACCTGCATGCAGACTGATGGTGGGTCAGTATATCAGCATACTGGTGATTGTGAACAAAGGCTACATTCTTCTGAAACGATCACTGTTCATTTAGTGAGAAAACGTTTCTTGTGATGTGATCTTGCTACTTTTTACCTATGTACATTTCATACATATAGAGTCAGTTTACATCTCTTTTGAAAACATCTTTGAAAAGCCAACATTTCAATTCCATCTTAGCCGCTGTGCCTCCCACGTGTTCAGCTCGTCGCTAACCGCTGTGACTCGCATGGGTTCAGCTCGTCGCTAGCCGCTGTGACTCTCTTGGGTTCAGCTCGTCGCTAACCGCTGTGACTCGCATGGGTTCAGCTCGTCGCTAGCCGCTGTGACTCTCTAGGGTTCAGCTCGTCACTAAGTGGATACCCCAATGCACATGCAATATCAAATGAAACCATCATGCATCAATCGAGCAAGTCATAAACAATTCCATCTTCTTTTCAAGCAGGAAACCGTTCTCTTTCTTAGCAGACAATGTGCAGATTTTCTTATAAGCATACTCAAGATTACTGTCTTGTTATTAGCAATACATTCATTCAAAAGCTCAGATTCTTATTAGGCGCAAGCGAATCATAAAATGAGACTTCGTCCACTCACCCAGATCAATCGTCTTCTGTTGCAGAGTCAGAAATCCGATCTTTCTGTCTATCTAGTGCCTTCGCGGAGCGGGGCACTACATAATTACCCACCGAAAAGAAGTTTCGTCCTCGAAACTTAAGGAGAAACTTACGATATCCTTAGCAGCGATAGTCCTCATCATTTGCCATCATCAATCCATGAAATCATAATTCAGATCATATCAAAACTCTTGTTCAATTAAGCATTTCAATCTCAATCAATCAAATCGATAAAACATATGCTGGCATTATAAAAATATTTACGTATTTATTGTATGGAACGTTCATCTCATTGATGATATCAAGCAGGCAAGGAAAATTTCGATCAGGAGAATATCTTTGAATTCAATCGAATCAATTGGCCAGAGGATCGTGTTGCTCTGATACCATTCTGTCACGTCCCGATCCCGCAGAGTCCTTTCGTCCTCGCTTCGGGCTCTTTGGGACCGTTCGTCCTCGCTAAGGTGTGATGCTGTGCAAGCCTAAGTTGTGCTTGCACAAGGCCGAGACCTGAAACAAGACAAGATAGACAAGATTGACAATACGCAGCGGAACGTATCGCAGATAATTGAAGTAGCAGCGGACATATTTCAGAATACAAGCATTGAACACAATTGTAACAAGAACATTTCTCTTTATTGATTTCATTTGAACAGATTACAAGCTCTCGATTCTCTCTGATACAATGTTACATTCTCTCAAGATTTACAAATTACAATGATCCCGTTCCCATACATTACATTCCTTTATATACAAAACCAACTCTTGCAACAGATGTCCATCTCTTGGCATCTCTTCTGATTTCTGGCTCCTGAGGATGAGGCTCGGGCTATCGCTTCGGACTATCCTTCTCGATGCATAGTGCACCTGCATACAAACTGATGGTGGGTCAGTATATCAGCATACTGGTGATTGTGAACAAAGAGCTACATTCTTCTGAAACGATCACTGTTCATTTAGTGAGAAAACGTTTCTTGTGATGTGATCTTGCTACTTTTTACCTATGTACATTTCATGCATATAGAGTCAGTTTACATCTCTTTTGAAAACATCTTTGAAAAGCCAACATTTCAATTCCATCTTAGCCGCTGTGCCTCCCACGGGTTCAGCTCGTCGCTAACCGCTGTGACTCGCATGGATTCAGCTCGTCGCTAGCCGCTGTGACTCTCTTGGGTTCAGCTCGTCGCTAACCGCTGTGACTCGCATGGGTTCAGCTCGTCGCTAGCCGCTGTGACTCTCTAGGGTTCAGCTCGTCACTAAGTGGATACCCCAATGCACATGCAATATCAAATGAAACCATCATGCATCAATCGAGCAAGTCATAAACAATTCCATCTTCTTTTCAAGCAGAAAACCGTTCTCTTTCTTAGCAGACAATGTGCAGATTCTCTTATAAGCATACTCAAGATTACTGTCTTGTTATTAGCAATACATTCATTCAAAAGCTCAGATTTTTATTAGGCGCAAGCGAATCATAAAATGAGACTTCGTCCACTCACCCAGATCAATCGTCTTCTGTTGCAGAGTCAAAAATTCGATCTTTCTGTCTATCTAGTGTCTTCGCGGAGCGGGGCACTACACAAAGAGGCTAGTACCTTATTCTACACAGCAGGGTGACACTACATAAGGTAGTGAGACCTCGGCTTCGGGCCATGTCATAGCGGTGCTGTAAGGAGGCATGTGACCTCATGCTGGGATATTAAACTTTCTAAGAACTCACCTATGCGTATGGAAAGAGATGTATGCTGTCTCTTGAAGAAAAACTTGTAGACACCCAAGATACATACACCGAAACCATGTCAACAACTATTAACGTGTGACCAGAGGTACAATTGATATAATGAGTGGGGAGAACTGTAGCTATGGTATTGAATTCAAGTCTTAGTCCATTTTGTATCGTAAGATAGTTCGATCCATGCAAGAAGATTCAAGTTGGAAGCGACATCTATCCTAATGCATGATATACAATTAATGTGAGGAATGTTCACACTACAAAAAACAGGCTTTTAGTGACGGCGGGATCCGTCGCCAAAAGTCGTTTTTCCGTCGCTAAAGCCAAATAGCGACATATCAGCGACGGAAATGGTTTGTCGAAAAATCACGTG
This sequence comes from Iris pallida, assembly GCA_029216955.1. NCBI lineage: Eukaryota > Viridiplantae > Streptophyta > Magnoliopsida > Asparagales > Iridaceae > Iris > Iris pallida. The sequence goes on from JANAVB010007710.1 coordinate 78,391, forward strand.
TCGCTAATTTAAATTAGTCGCTAGTTTGTCGGAAATAGCAACTGATTAGTGACGCATTTAGCGACACGCTATTTATTGGAAAATGCGACGTAATAGCGACGGAAACTGTCGCTATAGTTACCGACGAACTACCGACGTCGCAGCGGCGTAATTCAGCATGAGAGTAGCGACGGGCTAGCAACGGAAAATTACGTCGCTAAGATGTTTTCGATACGCTTTTGGTGTCGGACAGGAACATAGCGACAGAATAGTAACTAAAACTTACGTCGCTATTCAGTCGCTATAGTGGAATATAATATTTTCCAGAACCTTAGCGACGGAAACTACAGTCGCTATTCCGTCGGTAGCCTGTAAAGTGAATTTTTCAGGCATGTAGCGACGGAAAAATCGTTGCTGTTCCGTCACTAGCCTGCAATGTTCCAGGTTTTCTGTCGTTGTTCCGTCGTCATTCCATCGCTAAATACAATATTGCATGTCAGTATTTGTGTTTCCTGCACTCCACATCCCTGTCGACAGTTACACACACAATATACAGTCATATAAACAGTTTCCAAATACAATATCAGTATTCGTGTTTCCAGCAGTCCTTATCCCTGTCGACAGTTTTATATAGGCACACGTATCAGTATTTGTGTTTCCTGCAAATTCTCAGTTTCATGCACATGTATCCCAAATGTTTTAATACAACACATACACATATCCAAAATTAGCTTCATACACACAAACGAATAATATTTTTATATAAGAAATATTAATACACATATCCAAAATGTTTTAATACAAGAAAGTACTAGTACAGTAAATCTAAGTCGTCGGGCGTGATGGAAACCTCTCGGCGGGCATGATGAAGACTTCTCGGCGGACTTAATGAAGATCCAAGCTGCAAACGTGAACGTCGACCTCTCGGCGCCATAGAAAAATCTGAAAGAAATAATAAGTGATGTGTTAAAAATAAAAACTACTGTCATGTCATTATACTAATAGAACTCGTATATTAAATTAAAACGTACGTACTAGTCTGATTCATCTTTCCAAGAGTCTTCTGAATCATCGCTTGATTCCGAAGTGTCTTCTTCTGCTTCTTCATTTTCACTATCACTATGATCTTCATCTTCATCTTCCAATACTTCTTCCTCAACATCTTCCAATTCTTCATCAACGTTAACCTCCATAACGTCATCTACCGCAACCTCCATATCTTCTAAATCCTCTTACTCAACACCAGCTAAACTTATATATGTTGGTTGAGGCTTGACCACCTCTTCCTCTTGGTAGGCTACATCCCCAATATTATATGTATTTTTTGCTTTGGTTTTGCATACAGCCCACCAATCCAGGGTACTGTGCCGTCGGCTAGGATAACTCGTATAGTACACTTGAACGGTTTGACTAGCCAACACAAATGGTTCAAAACCTCCATATCTTTTTCCATGTTTTATATCAACAAAGCCAAATTGTTTGTCAATCTTCCATCCTTGCTTGGGTGTTGTGTCGAACCAATGACATTTAAAAAGCACAATCTTCGTATCAACAGAATATTCAATCTCTACGATATCTCTTAGAACACCGTAGTAGTCGAATTCGGGATCGGCATCGTAGACTGAGGCTCTCACACAAACTCCCGAATTTTTGGTATAATTAGCCTCCTCATCGACAAATGAATGATTGATAGGCTTATCAGTAGTTCTAAAGTTAAAGCCATTGATTGTATATCCGCTCCAACACTTCGCCTTCTTGCTCGGTCCAATAGCAATTGCTTTTAGCCCTTTGTTCTGCAACTGTGTACCAGGACGAAAGACCTAGTGTGGATAGTATCAGAAAAGTCATTAGACAAAGTGTGGGTAGTAACATATCGAATTTAGAATGGCTAATAATTATAATCCTTACATAATTTCGGAACCACGACGGAAACTTCATATCGACCTCTCTAGCAAGATCATCATCATCAATATCAGGTCTTTCCATTCTAATCTCAGCTCTAAAAGTACCCTAATAATAGGGAAAAACGTTAGCACACTTCTAAATATCGAATTTAGAATGACTAAATGGTGTCGCTTACTTTTCAATATCTTCCATCTCTTGGATACCGCTATTGAGGCATATATACCGATGTGCGGCTTCAAACTCATCGTCATCCAACCACCGTAATTTAGTCGCACTTGTCGGCTTGCCCCCCACATTGAAGATTGTACGGATCCCTTCGTTCGGTGCATTGATATCACCTTCATCATTCCTCGGTGCTCTATTCCGATTTGTTCGGACATGAGTATCGAAGTAGATCGAACAGAAGTTAGAAACCTCCTCAATGATGTACGCTTCGCATATTGAAGCTTCTACATGAGCCTTATTGTCCGCTTTCTTCTTCAGGTGACCTAGATATCTATAAGAAATATATTGAATATTAAAATTATTTAAATAAACAAATTACAAATTAGAAGATTATTTTATACCTCTCAAATGGGTACATCCATCGATAATGGACGGGAGCACCGACACGTGCTTCGTATGCAAGATGAATCGACAAATGTTTCATACTACCAAAGAAGCCGGGCACAACGTCACTACAACTTTCTCCTCAAGTTCTAGCATATGTTGCACCATCAACTTACTTGAACACAAATCTCTAAAGAAGATAGATAACTCGGCCAGCGGAGTCCACACATGAGAAGGTAGCATCTCTCTAAAAGCGATAGGAAGTAATCGCTCCATGAAAATGTGACAATCATGACTCTTCATCCCTATCAACCTGCGTTCGTTGAGATCGACACATCTCGCCAGATTCGATACGTAACCGTCAGAAAATCTCAACTTTGAAGTCCATTTACATATTATCAGTTTATCATCTCTACTCAATGTAAATGGTGCTGGAGGCTTCACCCAGTTACCATTGGACCTTTGCGACAGATGCAACTCTGGACGCTTGCAAATAATTTATAAGTCCTTCCTTGCTTTAATATTGTCTTTCGTTTTTTCCTTGATATCTATCACAGTATTAAATATGTTGTCAAATATTTTTTTTTCAATATGCATGACATCAAGATTGTTTCTTATGAGATTGTCCGACCAATAAGGCAAATCCCAAAAGATACTCCGTTTCGTCCAATTGTGATGTTGTCCGAAGCCTTCAATGTGATGGCCCGATCCCGAATTTTCCATGACAGTCGATAAATCTCGAACCTCTTTCCAAACTACATCTCCCGTTAATCTCAACAGGGGAAAATATACTTTCCGTTTACCAGTCCTGAAGTCATATCTGTTCCTTCTCCACGAATGTGACGAAGGAAGAAACTGGCGGTGGCAATAAAAAAATACGCCTTTCCTCCGTTCTGAAGGCAGAATGCCTTACTCTTCCCCATGCATATCGGACATGACATAATACCATGAGTACTCCACCCCGATAACATCCCGTAAGCTGAAAAATCGTTGATGGTCCACATGAGCATCGTCCTCATCTGAAAGTTCTGCTCCATCGATATATCAAACGTCTGGACGCCAAACTGCCATAATTGTTTCAACTCGTCCACCAATGGTTGCAAGTAGATGTTGATGTTCTTCTTTGGATTTGTTGGACCGGGTATGATAAGTGTGAGAAACATGTAAGGAGTTTTCAGGCACATCCACGGTGGTAGATTGTACGGGGTCAAAATCACCGACCAACAAGAGTATTGCGTCCCCGACTGTCCGAATGGAGTGAATCCATCAGAACATAAAGCCAATCGAACATTCCTAGGCTCCGCAGCAAAATCAGGATGACACCGATCAAAATGCTTCCATGCTTCTCCATCGGCAGGATGAGATAATTCTCCTTCATCCATCTTCCGTTCTTTGTTATGCCATGTCATGTGTTGTGCAGTATTTGCAGACATATACATCCTTTGCAGCCTCTTTGTGATTGGCAAGAACTGCATGTACTTGTGCGGGCGCATCCGCGTCCGGACAATTGATTTTTCTTTGCCCCGGATTGGCTTGTACCGGTCCTCGTCACAGAAAATGTATTCGTCTTTATCACTGTTCTCCTTGTAGTATAGCATGCAACCATTTCGACAGCAGTCTATCTTCTGGTAGCCCAATCCGAGTTTCCACATTATCATCTTGCATGCAACCATTTCGACAACAGTCTATCTTCTGGTAGCCCAATCCGAGTTTCCACATTATCATCTTGCATGCAACCATTTCGACAGCAGTCTATCTTCTGGTAGCCCAATCCGAGTTTCCGCATTATCATCTTCGACTTGTAGAAGCTTTCAGGCAAATCATTTGATCCTTTTGGCAACAACTCTCTTACAAGCTGAATTATCCGGTCATAGCATTCTTGCGGTAAGTTAACATCAGATTTAAGGTTCAACAGCCGCATCACCACCGACAATACCGAATGAGAATCACAATCCAGATATAACGGAGTATCAGCATGCTTGAACATATCGTAGAACTCCTTTGCATCAGGATTTGGATCCTCACGTGCCACAGCAAAATCCAATACCATCTCACGTGCCAAGTTTGTTGGTTGCCGATATTCAAAATGATCTCCGAGAGTAGAATCTCTCACCTCGGTATTGAAGAAGGATTGAGATTGCAAAGCCGGAGATTCTTCTTGATTAATCCATACGTTGTAGTTCGGCATGAAACCCTTCTTGTAAAGGTGCTCTCTCACGAGTGACACCTCTCTAAATGGTATATTCTTACATTTGACACAAGGACACTTTATGTGCCTTCCGTCCATGAAATCGGCATGGCTATTTGCATATATGAGAAATTGCTCGACGTCCGTCTTGAAATCGTCCGTCAAGCCAATCATACTCTCATGTTGCCGATTGTACATCCACGAACGGTCAAGTAAGTATCGACTCATTGTTCTAATCCACGTGAATGATTCTGCACCAAGAATTAAGATGCTATATATCACTTGGTATCATAAAACAAACCTAGTATAACTTGGTATGACGTACCCCTCACGTACATTCACTCATAAAACAAACTTAGTATAATTAGGTATCACGTTGATACTCAAGTATCAAATTGATACTCAAGTATATATCGCATTGATCAATCAATTAGGGTTTAGGGTCCGTGTCCCGTGTCCCGTCAAATTTCTAAAACTATATATCTCATGTTGCCGATTGTATATAATTAGGGTTTAGGGCCCGCCTTGAAATCGTCCGTCAAGCCAATCATACTCTCATGTTGCCGATTGTACATCCACGAACGGTCAAGTAAGTATCGACTCATTGTTCTAATCCACGTGAATGATTCTGCACCAAGAATTAAAATGCTATATATCACTTGGTATCATAAAACAAACCTAGTATAACTTGGTATGACGTACCCCTCACGTACATTCACTCATAAAACAAACATAGTATAATTAGGTATCACGTTGATACTCAAGTATCAAATTGATACTCAAGTATATATCTCATAAAACAAACCTATTTATTTCGTGTCCGTGTCCCGTCAAATTTCTAAAACTATTATACCGATAAATTTTTATTTATCTACTATACCCACTACTATACCGATAAATTTCAAACACGAAATTGAAATTGAAATCCTAGAACATGTTGAGAAAACACAAACAAAGCATAAATAAAAATAAATGCAAATTAGGGTTTAGGGTTTCGGACCTTGAAGAGGTTGGTCACGGAGAGGATCTCGAAGAAGGGGGGACGTCGGAGGGGGTGGTCGCCGGAGGGGGGGGGTCGCCGGAGGGGGGCACGACGGAGGAGGAGAAGAGGGAGGGTGTACGGGGTTTCGAAGGAGGAGAAGAGGGGGGGACGGAGTGGGGGAGCACGCCGGAGGGAGGTGGTCGCCGGAGGTGGGGGCTCGACGGAGGAGGAGAAGAGGGGGTGGTTAGGGGGTTCGATCGGAGGAGGAGAAGAGGGAGGGGGCCGGAGTGGGGGAGGGCGCCGGAGGGGGCCGCAGGAGGGGGGTCGCCGGAGGGGGCCGCAGGAGGGGGGGGGGTGATCGCCGGTCGGGGGGGGGAGAGGGGAGGAGAGGGATTTTGAGAGAGAGAGATTGGAAAATTTTCGAAATTTAAGTAACTTTCGAATTTTCACAGCAAATTAGCGACGGAAATTTTCCGTCGCTACGCCGTCGCTACATGGAAATGTCGACATTTACAGCAGCTCAGCGACGTATATATCTGTCGCTAATCAGTCGGTTGACATATTCCGTCGCTAAGTGGTCGCTGATCCGTCGCTGAACTTATAAAAAATTTAAGTGAAAAAATCCGTCGCCCGTAAGTCGCTTGTCGGTCGTTAATTGGCGACTGATTACGCTGTCGCTAATTTTCAGTCGCTATTTGCCTGTATTTTGGTAGTGTCATTCACATATGGAAATATGTTGAAGATCGTTGTAGTTTATTTGATTCGGTTATTACTGTTCCAGTTTGAGACAAATTCCAAGTGTGTATTTCACTATTCGAGTTATCATTTATTGACTTGTACACACGAGATGAGTTAGCTCAAGTGATTAGTCTGACGGAGAGGTTTTACTATTGGGCAAGTTTCAAATTCCAGAATAATTATTTGTTTTTGTCACCAATTCCTGGAAGAAACCTTTTGTTGGCCACTTCGCATGTTTGTGTCGGGTGTGGGCAAGGGACTGAAGGCGCAAAGTGGCCCTTTGATGGCATACTTTGCACATGGCACTTCGCACGTTCGCTCGGGCGTGGAGATGACACATGGAAGCTACACGGAAGCTCCGTGGTAGCGTCGCGGTAGCTTCGTGTTAGCTTTGCGGAAGCTCTGCGGAAGCTTCGTAGAAGCTCGAGCAGTGCTAAAGCCTTGCTGGTTGTTCAGTTCGTAATTGTTCTATTATTAGGGAGTTACTTCTAGTAATTGTCCTATTAATTAGAGAGTTACTCTATGGTCTTCCGTCTACGTCTTCAATAGACAGTTAAAGCAGATCATAGGATTGCTTTTGCACTTTGTGCGAGAGATAACATAGAAGAGAGAGGGGAGATTTCCACCAGAGAAATTAGAGTTTCATCTATAAAAACATCAAGTGTTTTTGCATCAGCGCTAGTCCCAGGGTCTATTAGCACGTCAGTGCTTGTCTACGAAGGGAGGTGACAACGAGCGATCCGAAATTTTCTTCAAAACTTGCTAGTTACTTGGAGGGATTGACGGAGACGGTCGAATCTTCTTTGAGCAACAGTAGTTCTGACCACCGCAGCAGGCTGTTCGAATAATCTGATTAGCGAACATTTCAGCAGTCTTTACTGCTAACATCTTTCAAGGCTCTACTCTATACACAGTTTTTAATGCTATCATTTAAACGGATTTCTGTACTAGCAGTTCTGCTGCTAATACCGCTCTTAATTTCTCATAGCAAGCTAGACTTGCTGTCGGGAGATTAGTCTTAATAGATTGTACGGAGATTTTAGAAAAATCTACAACATACTCTACCGTTCTTGGGCAAGTTGATCTAATTTGACAAGTTGAGATTGGTTTGTGTAGAAAGTTAATATCTTGGAGCAAGACTGGTTGAGAAATGTTAGGGGATGTTGGTCTTATCATGTGTGGTGGTTTAATAGGAGTCCTGGTCACTCAAAACAGTGCCCGTGTCACATCATGTCAATCACATATCAGACATGACACATTCACTACAAAATACACTAGGTCATGCCAAAATCGTTGCCATTTTTGTGGTGTTCTGTTAATACCGTATCCTGTCATATTCCTATCCTTGCAAAACATAATATAGTGTGCATAGTAGGGTTTATTCGACTATTCTTAGGTACCTTAATCTAATTCAACAAGTTGAGATTGGTTTACATAGAAAGGTGAGATTTTTGAATCTAAGAGTGGTTAAGAACACAAAGGGGATGTTTGATTAGTTTGATAATGCGCGTTTTCTTTACTAGGAGGTACGAACACTTCAGAAATTGGTACTGTGTCGTTTCGTATGAGATAAATATTGGGCACGGCACATACCCTCTCAAATGCACTAGGTCATGCCAAAATCATTTCCCTCGTATTATCTACTTTGTTTGTTTTTGTGAGGATTATTCAACTATTCTTAGGTAATTTGATCAATTCGGCAAGTTGAGATTAGTTTTTGTTGAGAGTAGAGACATTGGACCCAATAGTGATTGAGAATTCAAAGGGGATGTTTGATTATGCCGGTTACTAGTAAGTGCAGATACTCCGGAAATTAGTACTGTGTATGCTTGGAAACCTACCATACACGATACATAAATTCCATGATACACTATGTAACGCCAAAATCATCGCCAAGTCGTTATCGTCGTGTTCATATGTCGTATTTGTGTCCATGCAAAACATGGGATATGGCTCATATGAATTCACTAGGGAAGTGTGATTTCTGACGACTATTCAACTATTCTTTGGCACTTGATCTAATTTGGCCACTTGGCTTTGATTCTCTAGGAAGTCGAGATCTTTGATCTAAGAGTGTTGAGAAACAGAAGGTGACACTTGATTAGTTTGGTTATACAAGTTTTGATTTACTAGGATGCATGGACACTCAAAAAATCAGTACCATGTCTGTGTTGCTTCGTGTGGGACACGACACAAACACCGCAAAATAGACTAGGATACACCAAAGTCAGTGGCGTGTCATTGTTGGCCCTCTTGTATGGTCATGTTTGTGCCTTTAAAACATAGTTCTCATATGGATTCATTAGGGGATATTTGTTTCGGAAGGATTATTGGAGTATTTTATGTAAGTTGATCTAATTCAGCAAGTTGACACTTGATACTGGTTTACGTAGTAATTTGAGATATTGGATCTAGGGTGGTTGAGAATTGGAAGGGGATGTTTGATTAGTCTGATCATGCCGGTTTTGGTTCACTAGGAAGCATGAACACTCCGAAAATACAATAGGAGACAAAAATCACATCATGTCAAACATGAGTCAGTCCCTTGAAGATACAATAGCAGATACGAAAATCAATGCTGCTTTTGCTGTCGTATTTGTGTTTGTGCAATTTAGTTGGTTTATATGCCATTTATTTATGGTTGGGGAAGTCAGTCATCTGTATTTTGATGGCTTCTTGTTGTCATGAACTTTTGCTTAGTTGTAATTGTTAGATTTAGTATGATGTTAAGTTGTTGGTAACTTGCCTGTCTTATTGTGTAAGATGACGAAATGATTTTTACGAACTAAGGATCGTTGGTTCAATCAGTGCAGTGGCTTCTGACACGGTGTTGGGTAGTGGCTGGTGGCAAGGGTTTTCCCTTTGCCGATAGAGATGGAAAAGATGCAGCTTTTGTCTAGATGTTCAAAAATGTGTTTTTGATAAATGGATTTTGATTGAAAAATATATAGGAGAGGGACACTGGGTTTACAAAACAATCCACATCTTGGTTTCTAGAAACTTGATCGATTGATGCTAACCATGAAAATTAGAATAAGAAACAGTGTTGAAAATGGTTTCTCTAACACTCCCAAAGGTGCCTGCCATAGCAGAAGTCAAGGAGACTAAGAAGCAAGAAGTCTAGGTTGACTAAATTGGGTGGGTTGGATGGTATGCTGCTGCTTTCGACCATTAGTGTGAACTTTCCTGCACGACATGCTATAATCCTGGAGCCATGCTGCACGGGAGTGAATATGACACGATTCACATGATGTCACATGGCACAGATTTTAGTGTGTCCTGGTGTATTTTCGGGTATCCCGATCGTGTCCAACAATACATACTCTCCATGCTTCCTCCCCACAAGCCCCCCTGCATAGGTGGGGGCCTTGTGGCACTGGGATGCCCTTTGTGGTTGTCTGAATTTGTGTACATTGCAATCTAGTGTAGAATGGTATAAATATTCTTATAATTTAGTTGTTTAGTGGCTTTACCAGTGAGAGGCACTGATGTATAGAAAGTAAAACATGCCTATTATACACTGAATTGGTTCAACTGGCTTATAGTCTTGCTTGTCAGGGCGTGGTCGGCGGAGCCGCGTCGGGAGTAGGCGGTGAGCATGACGGTCTGCACGAAGGGGTCGGGCCGGAATCCGAGGAGGAGGGCGTGTGCGTGGAGCGACCTGGTGGCGGCGGCGGCGGCGGTGGTGTTGAGCAAGGAAGAGAAGGTGTGAAAGTCGGGAGGGACGCGGCGGCGGAGCATTTGGGAGTAGATGGAGAGTGGGTCGGCGGAGATGGCGATGGCGGTGTTGAAGGAGAAGGGGTTGGGGTTGGTCATGGCGGAGAAGAGGGAGGCGGTGAAGGAAGGGTCGGCGTCGGCGGCGCGGTGGAGGAGGCTGCTTGCGACGAAGGGGTTGCGGAAGAGGCCGGCGACAACGGCGTGGGCGAGGATGGAGCGGAGGCGGCGGAGGGAGGGGCGGTGTAAGAGGAGTTGGAGGCGGGGGTGCCGTTGGAACAACCGGTTGCTCCACACCCAACATGGGACCTTCTCCTCTCTTATAGAGAGGGACAATTTAGTCCTTTCATCATAGTTGAACCAAAGCACATGGGTCGAACCAAAAACCCACCGTGCTTTATATTATAGATAATTAATGAAACAAGTCCCAGTCACACTAGAGAATAATTTGGTAACATGGTAAAAACAAGCATGTAGACTCCAACTAGACTAGAATGGGTTGTTCTGCCGGTGCAATATCGAGATCATCGTGGACTGTGAATGCACGTCAACCGCTTGAAGTATGCTTCGTCATGGTACACCCGCCCTCCCCCCGTCGGCCATATTCATCCATTTCTAGCACTTCATGTCTTGCTACCAATTAAAGGCCTCCTACCCTACGTTGAAAATTATGACCAAAACTAACAAAGAAATATAACCCTCTATTGTTGCCGCCTTGTTCCTACTTCCTACATTGTTGGGAAAATGGTTCAAGTTCCAAGGTTCGAAGTATCGGAATCGGTATCGGACCATTCCTATGAGTATCGGGATCGACAGTATCCGATTTTTTTGATATCGGAAAACAAATAATATTAATAAATTATTAACATTTTAGAAAATATACTTTATACATTTAGGCATAATTTTAATATTTTCAGTGTTGTTTTTTAGTACTTTTGAAATTGAATGAAATAGTAGTCACCCTTACCGATTGATTTGCATACGATAGATAAGTTTTCTTCTTTTACATGCTTTTATAACCTTTCTATGCTTTTACACCTTTCCTGATTGGTCTTTTTCGTTCAATTTTTTTTTGCCGAATTGACCGGAAAAGAGACCTCCAATGTCGGTATCGGTCAGTATCGGTCGGTATCGGATCAAGACATGCCAAACCGTATCACTATCGGCCGTATCGGATAGGTATCGGCCGATACTGCGAGCTATGGGTTCAACAACATCCCACTGTCAGGGAACTGACATCAACCATTCATGCAATGCCAACCTTTCCTGTGCTTGCTGCCCACAACAAAGCTTGCGACCAATATTATGGATGCCAGCATAGAAACACACTTTTCAATCCATAGGTACTTGAACAAAATATTTCAATTTCTATTTTATACTAGGTTAGGGTTAGAATTATCAACAGATCAGGTTCGAGTCAGATTCATGTAAAAACCAAAACCTAGGCAAAAACTGTTAACTTTTTACCTGATCCAATTTTTAAACAAAAAGAATCAGGTTTTGATGTACAAAAGAAAACTTGAATAACTCAGTTCAATTTCGGGTTGGGTTATGTCAAAGGAATCCCAAAAGAAGTAGGATTTGGGTGCAGGTTTTAATAAAATTCAAAAGGTCTTCCTTTTATATATACATGTTAAGTTGTAAACCCTGACCCAGTTTTTTTGATAAAAGGTCTAGTTTTGATGTTAAAAAGGAAACCCAAATGAAATTCGATTTGATTAATATTTGGTTTGAGTTAATGGGTTACCTATTACCATTGATGCATAATAAATTTCATAATAAATTTCTATCCCAATTTTTTTTAACATTTTAGGGTGTGTTTGGTAGGAGAGAAAAGTGGGAGGAAGGAAAATAGAGGAAGGAAAAGTGGAGTGAAGGAATCATTTTCTCTTGTCTGGTATGGAAGGAAAAAAATAGAAGGAAGGAAAAGTGGAGGGAAGGAATCATTTTCTCTTGTTTGGTATGGAAGAAAAAAGTTGAAGGAAGGAAAAGTGGAGGGATTACTTTTCCCTCCCAACCTAAGAAATTCAATCCACTCAAAAGTGGGAGAAAAAGTGGAAGCTTATATTAATTGACAATTATACACCCATATGAATTGTATTATTTAAAATTATTCATGAAGTCAATGATAAATAAATATTTTTAGTTGAGGATAAAATTGGTAAAAAAAAAAATTTATTTTCTTTCCTTCCACTTTTTTCTTTCATACCAAACAAAAGAAAGTGCGTCTCTTTTCTATTACATCCTTCCTACCAAACACAAAGGAAGAAAATGATGTCCCCTTCCCATATGGAAGAAAAATACATCCTACTATTTTTCTTTCCTTCCACTTTTCCATCATTTCCATCAAACGAATAGTAGCCCTTTTCCTCTGACATACAAGAATTAAAAAAGAAAGAAAATGATGGATCAATGGATATTGTAAAAGAATTCAAGTATCAAGTTCTTTTTTAATTAATATGTGACTTTACTTTTGTAGTTTAAAAACAAACATTTAAATATCTAACCAAAATAAAATAATCAAAATTTGAGTATTGAAGAAATGAGAAGGAATATCCATTATGGGAGAAGTATGTTTTAATGATAACGAGTTTCATAAGAAGATTTTGAAATGAAGATACACTTGCACAGATTTTGAGGATCTTCATTTATGGGTTGTAAGTGGTAATAATGAAATGTAACTATTTTGTGGATTTTCAAAATCAAATTCTTGATTTTTGATTAAGATACCACTTCCAAATCTTATCCATAAATGTTAATTGACTAACCCTTTTAAATACATTCATTTGGATTCTAAAGTGTAGGTTGACCTTGGTTAGTACACTAGATGTAAGAGTCCAAACGAATGGATTCAAAAGCATAGTTTGCAGTATCGAACGATATTGATCCGATACGGCCGATATCGATACGATTTGGCATGTCCCGATCAGATACTTATTGGTAGTGACCGATATTGACATTGGGGTTTCTTTTTTCAATCAATTCAGCAAAGAAATTGAATGAAAAAGACCAATTAGCAAGGTTGTAAAAGTATGTAATTTTTTTTTTTCTATAGCAGGTAAACCAATCCGCAAAGGTGACTACTATTTCATTTAATTCTAAAATTACTAAGAAACAACACCTGAAATACATAAAATTCTGCCTACATATATAAATGAGTTTTTCTGATATTTTAATGGTGTATTAATAATTATTTGTTTTTTTATACCAAAAAATCCGATCTGAAACCGCCGATCCAGATACTCATAGTAAGGGTCCGATACTGATACTGATTCCAATCGATTCCGATATCGATAATGCGAACCTTGTTTAAAAGTGGGGGTTACTCAATTATTATTTATGGATAAGATTTGAAAGTTTCATGTTAGTGGAAAATCAGTGATTTGATTTTGAAAAGCCACATAAATGGTAACAACTTATTCATTGTTAGATGTTAGTCCAAATGAATGGATTTAAAAGTGGGTGTTACTCAATTATCATTTATGGATAAGATTTGAAAGTTTTATGTTAGTGGAAAAATCAATGATTTGATTTGAAATCCAAATAAATGGTTACAACCTATTCATTGTTACTATTTATTACCATAAATGATGGATGATTCTCAAAAATTGTCAATGTATTTTCGTTTCAAAATCTTTTTATGGAACTCTCTTTATGTAGAACATATAACTCTCATTGAGAACCATGATAATACCCCCTTGTAGGCATTATTGTCCTTGAAGGTATTCTTGACAACAAATGGGAGGCTATTGACAAAACCTGCCCCAGATTTGAACTAACTTTCTAAAAGTGTTTTGATAAGTTGCTGTTACCAAACAACTTTGGATCGCTTTCCAAGAAAATAAGCAGAAACAACCTCCACTAAGCAAATCCCAAACCCACCCTAACTCTTCTTTCCCCTGTGAGGCTGTTTAGGATGCTCAACTTTTCTTTTCAAACAATGGTTGTTACCAATGCTTAGTATTCACTTATATCTATGGGCTGTTTCAATTTCATGTTCTTCATGTAAGATTCGTCCAAAAAGGGTGAGAATAGAGGGGGTGGTTTCAGGTGTTTTCATATCATTTATGTCAGATCATAACATATAAACTTGTCTACTTAGCTTTGACCCGCTGTAATAGTATAATTCTGGGGATTTTATTGTTAGTAGATGTTAATACATCGCAATCAACTGTAGGGATGTGTAGGGATGAGCATTCTGCCGGTCTGATTCAACCTAACTGAAATTTATGAAAACTAAACTTCAATCGAACCGCAATTTTTTAAAACCGAACCGTACCAAAACGGTTCGGTTAATCCAATTTTGGCATACTAGGCCAGGGCTAAGGGTTAATTTGGTTTTGACGGGCCCTTTGCATAATGGGTCTGTCTTGGATTTACAGTGAAAATTTTACAACAAATTTTTTAGTCAAATTTAACAACAAAATTTGATAGTCAAAGAGTAGATAAAGTAACAAAATATACAAATGTAATAAAACCAAATAAATACAATTTTATAAATGTTAAGCACAGCTACATACAAGCCCTACATCATGATCAAAAATTCAAATTCCATTTTCAAAATAATTGATGTATATATGGGGTTGAAGGTAGATAATAAGTAACTTTAATTCAGTTTTTGCTTCGGGTCGGATTGCAAAAGCCCGAAACCGAAACCCGAATAACCGAAATTTTCGGTAGCCAAAACAAAAAACGGAACCTAAATTGGAAAACCAAACCCAATTGCTTATATCAGATCAGTTTTCGGTTTTGATCCGCGATATGCTCATCCGTATTCAACTGTACTGCGGGCCTTTGTATTTACATTCACACTGATGACTCCATATATGTTCAATTCTTCTAGTAAAGTGCTAACCCTTAAGACAAGTTTGAACTTTTCTGGTCATATGCTGGATTTGTCTACTTAGACACCCAATATGTTAGTTGCTTCATGATCAAGAGCTAGATACCAATACAAGAATTGCTTTTCTTCATATGCCTTGTTGTGGTGCATGAGGGCGGGCGTTCTTAATGGATGATCCATACCACCTATGGTTCCTCGGAACCTGTTATGCATTTGGATGTCCCACTTTTTACTCTTGTCAATAGGATGCAACATAAAGACCACAACTATGTTACCCGTACTCTCCACTTTAAGGAGAACTCGTGTCGATCCGATAAGACATGAGTGTGGGTATGAAATCCGTATCCGATCCTCCATGGTGACAATCGGATCCTTCATGATGACAATCGGGAGACTGGTAGTGAAGTAGATAGTTTATTTTAAAATTGTAGTAAAGTAGATAGTTTATTTTAATATGGTAGACTGGTTGTAAAGTAGTAGGGAAACTGAAGGGACGGTCCCTTAGGGACTTATTCAATTAGTTTAGTAAACTTTACTAGTAGTTTATAATTACAGGTTGTATTTTTATGAACTTAGGGACTTATTCAATTAGTTTAGTAAACTTTACTAGTAGTTTATAATTACAGGTTGTATTTTTATGAAACCTTAGTTATATTCCCGTACCCATATCCAAAGTTTGGATCCTTTTTAGCCGAGTCCGTGTGTCCTTCAATTAAAAGTTTGAAGGAGCCGACTCTTGGATATGTATTCGTACCCGAAAACCGTACCGAGCCCAGGTAACATAGGACCACAGTGGGTGTTCATTAGGGAGGAAAAAGTTGGAATATGTGTAGAGATGGATTTGTAGGTTTACTCCGGGGAAAGGTAAATATGTGCTTCGATACAATTTTCTCGAGCCAAGGTTCTGTAGGGCAATATTTATGACCTTTGTCGTTTACCTTTGACATATTATGAAAGTTTTCTCAAGCCAAGGATTATATTTAGTATTTACCTTTGAAATATTTATGAGCTTTCTTGTTTACCTGTGACATTATGGAAGTTTTCTGAAGCCAAGGGTTAGATTTACCTTTGAAATATTTATGAGCTTTGTCATGGTTTGCTCACTCGTGTGAGCTGTATTCCTTGTAGTCTATTGAGTTTGAGATCAGCAGAGTGATTGATTTATGCTCAACTTAATTACCATCCCACTATATGGTTCTTGAATAAGATTCTATGTTCATTGCAGCCCTTGCATCAAAATATTTGATCACAGCATTATCTCTGAATTACAGGTGGATTCAAGACAGTCGGGACCAGTACACCAAAGAGAGGTTGGAGGCCATAAATGACGAGTTCAAGCTTTACCGATGCCACACGATAATGAACTGTGCCCATGCCTGCCCCAAGGGATTGAATCCTGCAAAGCAAATCGAATCAATAAAAAAGCTTCAGCTGAAGCAGTAGAGCGAGCCACTTGTCGGTGTGTGAACCGTGCTGGTAGTTTCAGATGATGCAATCTTATTTCTCCATCCGATCCCTAAACAGTTTGTTTTCAGAGCTCAACTAATTGCGCTTTTGCTGAGGTTGAGTGCGTTTGTGTTTGCTCTTCAAAATTCTACCTTGTAATAAATAAATGGTGTGCCTAAAGCAGCCATGTTTCGTACACATTCTATGTACTGTCAGAGGTTTGTTTCATGTTCATTTTGGTCAGGAGGGATAGTTACTTTGTGAGAACCATGTAAATGGAGTTGGCGAGCAGCGCCGGCCCAGAGGGTTGGGTTGTTCTATCCTGGAACTAATTTTGGTTGCCTCTCGATCCTTATTGTCAGTCGGGCCTGGTGGTCATCCGTGATCCTGACCTTTGGTAGGATCATGCTGAGCCTGGAGGGTTGTCCTAGCAGAGGGAGGTTGTCCAAGCCGTCTTGTCCGGCTTACCCAGCGCGGCAGGGCGGGCCCTGTTGGCGAGTGAAGAATGATTAGGTTTACTTTGGAAGAGTAAAAATAATGGAGAACTTTGTTTTGTGTTTGTTGCTGGTTCATTTATCTGCTATTGCTCGTCATATAAAATTTACTTTCAGTTTTCTTGGTTTATATTCTTGGTGATTGATAGTGTATGCTGTTAAATATGCTGTGAATAAATTCCGATTTTATAGCATCAGATCATAGTGACTTGTCGACCAAGCCCGTTTCCGAATATATTCCAGACCAGATATATGCAGGGACTTTGGCTTGGCGGACAGAGGAGAGTGCTGCCTTTGTTTATTAGTTCTCATCAGTGGACTGACGGTTTATACAAAACAATTTGAACAATTTAGATTTTTTTTCTTTTTCTTTTGACAAGGTAATCCTCATCAATTTTTATTAAATTCAACTGTAGAGATTTTCGTAGACTCGTCTCCTGTCTGTGAAGTATCCAAATTGATAAATTTCTTGTAATTTGTTTTCTCCTATAAATTATTGAGAAATAATGCGTCAAATGATATGGATTCCAAAAGACAAATATTAAGAACACTACAAAATTTATTAGGAACAAAATACTTGTGACAGTCTCAGAACAATTAAAGTTTTGACATTTCTGTGTATATTTGGTACTATTAGAATTTTGACAAAATTAAAAAACAATTGAGTCCTGAATGTGCATAGGTGGCATTTGTCTTCCTAAGACATCTCAACAATCATGGTAAATATAATTAAAAAACTCGTAAGCCGCCGTGGTCAACATTAGTGTAATTATGTTTAAAGGTTTCTATTTTAGTTTTGGGTTACGTACCACCTCACCCGCGCATGCGGGTGGAATTCACCAACTCGCACTTATTGACTTTTCGTCAAAAAAAAAATTAAAAAAAAAAAAATGAAGAAACAGATTGAGAGAGATCTCTCGGGCAGCACTCCCAATCTTCTGCTCACGCGCGCCGGACATTAGTACCGACGTGTCGGCCGATCCGTGATCAACGGAATTTCTCCACTCCAATCCAACGGCCATAGCCCCCACAAACGAAAGTGCACGCTCACCAACATCCCCATGCTTCCGACCCAGCCGCATTTATTATCCTCATCAAGCCCTCCACAATTATTCATCCCAATTAATTTAGTATTCAAAAAAAAAAGGTGATGTTTTGCATATATGTCCACCAAATCTATCTTATTTTCTAAATAATTGTTCCAAATACCTTCTTTTTTTTTTCTAATCTATTTTATTTGTTAAGAGGACTATTCAAAAATGAGTTATTGATATCCAATTAACCAATGGAGGATATTCTCTTATATAAAAAATTGATTCCAATATTGCTCGTACTCACAAATCATCCATACGTGACAGTGACAAAAGGTATTAAGGGAATAGATTTTGAATTTCTTACCGATGTATGATAAGTATGTGAGTGAAAATCAAGAAAAAAAAATATAGGTTTCAGACTTCCATATATGTAAGAAAGTAAAATTCAAGTCCCACTGAAAAATATTTTTATTTTTTCGAAAATGTTGGTTGGATACATTAATTATATTTTTTTTGGACATTAATACCCTCAATAATACGAACTGAATTTAGGTATTAATAATAATATAATAAAATTAATGAAATGATATTTATCAAAAATGAAACAAATTAAGATTCATGTTTCTGTCGAAACCAAATATAGAAATAGAAAAAATAAATTCGAATTATATATTTTCAACCTAACCAAACATGAATTCTTTTACCGTGAAAAAAAAAATCATAAGTTGATTCATAGTAGTATAAAACTTTCATCCAAAACATTTCATAAATATTTAAAATTTTAGTTAACCAAAATTTATATCCCCCCCCCCTTCTCTCTTATCTCCCTTCTCGTGCTTATTTTTTATTTTTTGTTGCTGGTCTTAAACGCGGCGACAATTTGATTAGATTTACAGAAAATTTATTGTAGAATAACAAATTTAAGCTTAATTGGCTGTAGGATACCAAGTTTCGGGAAATTACAAGAAGGATAACATTCCGACAGACCATCTGGCGAAAATTGAGCGCGCTCAATTTCCGCCAGACAGTCTGTCGGAAATTGAGCGGGGGTGGGGCATTCGTTTGCAGAGGGGAAGGGGTAGCTTGTTTGCAGAGGAAAAAAAACAAAAAATGATGTATCCATTATCATAGCCGTTGGGTGAAGAAAGAAAAAAAAAAAACAAATACGAAATTAACAGAAGCCGCATCCGTCGCCACGTGCCCCCCCCCCCCCCCCCTCAATTTCCGACAGACTGTCTGGCGGAAATTGAGCGCGCTCAATTTCCGCCAGATGGTCTGTCGGAATGTTATCCTTCTTGTAATTTCCCGAAACTTGGTATCCTACAACCAATTAAGCTTAAATTCGTTATTCTACAGTAAATTTTCTGGTAGATTTAGTAGATAGGGACAAAAGAGAGGGATACCATTAATTTTTTCAGCCATTAAGACAAACACTTATGACTTGCATTCTTTACATTTTGTGGGACTTTTAAGCAAGTAATTTTGTTTAGGGGTCATATAGATTAATGTACTTATTTGCAAGAACACCAAATAAAAATAAAATAATAGTCCAGCTATGGTTAGTCTTAACCCAAGTCCAGGTAGGGTTAGTTAGTTAACCAGTCTCTCCTCTTCTAAAGCCATTCCATTTCCAACCCCTCCTTTCTCTCTCCACCAACCTCTCACCTCTTGCTTTCTTTGCTCGCTTGCTTCCTGCCATCATCTTCTTCCTATTCGTCTTCTATTTTCTCGATCAATCTTCCAATTTTTTTTTTCTAATTTTGGTAAGTAAATTTACTTCTTTTTTCCCCATGTTCTGTATTTATTCTTGAATCGAGAAACTTTCATGGTTTTATTTTTCTAGAATCAATAAATCAATAAATTGTTGTTGTTGTTATTTCTGATAGTTCTGATTTTGTTTTGTTTTTGATTATTTGACAAAAAAGAAGAAAAAAATCATCATGCCGTGGGCTCCTTTGTTTTCCGACTTCCGCCGCAGCAGCAGCAAGTGCGTCTGCCTCGTCGTCTTCTTCCGCGTGATCCTGTACGTTCACGATCTTCTTGATCTAGCTAGGGTTTCGATTCTATTTATTTATTTATTTATTTCTATTTTAGGTGAGTTTGGTAATATTTCTGAGTTTGGAGGAGGATCCGATCTCGTCGGCTGGTCGGTGGTTTGGTTATTTAAATCGGAATCGGAGAAGAGGATGTACATTGCGGCTAACCTAAGGCGATACCGAGCAGTGGAACATATCGGGGAGATCATAATGAACGTTAGGATTATTGCTTACTACCAGTTGTTGCAGATCTGTCAGGTCTGCTTCCATCCATACACATGTTTCTCTATTTTCTATTTTCTATTTTCTATTTTTTTCTGATTCTTTTTTAGTATTGGTTTTATCACAACTTCACACCAACAATACTTATTATAGGGCTAAATTACCCTAAATGTCACACCAATTATAGTGTTGGGACGTTTTTGGCAACTTAAACTCTCCAATGCTCGATTTTAGTACCCAATTTCATAAATTACTCTTTTGAAACACATCGAGACCACTTGAAAAGCATATCTTGTAGTAGTACAAAAGCACAATTTAAATACTTGTATTGCCATGTAATCTTTTGACGAAGTGCCATTAGAATAATTTAGCCCGTAATCGAGCTATGGTGCCAAAATCTGCCAAAATCGAGCAGTGAACAGATATCCCAGAAGTGCCATTAGAATAATTTAGCCCGTAATATAATGCAATCTTTAGTTGGAAACACGTATGCTTGGCATATCTGTTCACTATGCAATATGTATGGAGCAATACTTGTGCGCGATCGTCTGCCCACTTATTTTGTTTCCTCAATCGCCTACCCGGACTCATTGGCAAGTGGGGTGATTGAGGAAATTATTTAAGTGGCAGGCGGTTGACTAAAACATTTTGATTTATTTGTGTAGTCAATGTTCATAATGAATGATCCACTTAACTAGTCATCGCGGATCATGGTGTATGTAGTTGAATTGAATCAAACGTTAATGCTAGAATGGAATGTTGGAATTTTTCATATTTGAGGTCTGCAATGTAGTTTAGAGTGTGGTATAAATATCTGTTGAAAGTGTCAATACTTAAGAAGTTTAAAATTGAAGTGTAGTAGCACTCTTACAATGGCTCTCCTCTCCTGTACATTAGAATGTTGATGCATTCATGAATTATGTAGGTAAGTTAGGTACTTTGCTATTTGAGAAGATTTATTGCTTGAAATGTCCATTTTAACAACAATTTGGTTTCTCATCTCTATGCTGACTTCAATTACTATACTCGGACCATTTCTTTGACCTTTATTTCGAAATGGCAGGCTGAGTATTTCCGCCAGTTGCTTAAGCCTGTCACGTAGTTAGAATCTTCTGCCCTGCGATTCTGCTTTGCTCGTCCGACACAAGTTTATTGCGTAACGTAAGAACTGTACTGGAGAAGCTGACCGGTTCTGTATTGATTGATTACTACAAATTTTGAAACCCACGAAGAGCTTCTTTTGGGAAGTGTGGTTGACAGCTGAAGCCTTGCTCTGCACCAAGGAGCCATCGAAACAACTTTTCCGTTGCCCCACATTCTGGAAGGACCTATGCAGAGAGAACCAAGCTTCTTTAATGGACAGGTCTCCCCCACTGATGCCTATGGAGTGGGTGGCAGCACCTGTAACACTGAATTTGGAGGTCATTACGCCTATGGTGCCCCTGCCACCCCTGCATTTGGTGCTGCTCTAGCAGGTAACAACCATGATTTTCTTCCCAGTCCACTTAAGGGACTCGAGTTCCAAGCCATGGATACCTGCCCTCAGAACTACATCATCTTTGACCAGACGGAGAACAAGAGTAGGGTCATGTTCCACCCAGCTTTAGCCCGGGAGCTAAATTGCCATTATGACTTCAACAACTGTGCTAACAATGTCAATGATGGTGGCAGCACTCCCGAGAAAAATGGTGAAAACCGAGACGACCTCTCTCCCCTCAAGGAGAACACAGCAGACATTGATGCATTGCTCAGTTCAGACGAGGACGAGGACGACGACATGGTCAGCACCGGTCGGAGTCCAGCCAACTGGGCAGGAAGTTCCCCCGATTACTCATCCTCAGACGAGGAGTGGAAGTCCGCATCTTCCCACAAGTCGTTCTCCAGTTGTGCTGGTGGTGCCAGCAGCAGCAGCAGTGACAATAGAAGGAAGAGGGAGAGAGTGAGGAAGATGGTCAAGGTTCTTAGGGGAATCATACCCGGCGGAGAGGGCATGGGTACTCCTGCCGTTCTTGACGAAGCTGTCAAGTACTTGAAATCTCTCAAGATTGAAGTGAAGAAGCTCGGGATACAGAACTTCGACGACTACTAGGACAACCTGCAAAAATAAAAGAGGTTTTCAGTTGGAATCCTTGACTGTTGGTGGCATAGTTGCTACTTGCATTATGTTTGATAATGCACTATCCAGCCCCCTCTGGTAAACTATGATTGAGCATCAGGGAGGGAGGGAGCAAAGGTGGGTTCTACTTTTTGCTTTTAGTGGTGGGAATTTGCATGTTTTGAGTGTGCTTGTGCTTGGTTCTTCTGTTACATGTTGATGATGGTGAATGGAGAGTGGTGTGTGATGCTATTATTATGTCAAATCTTTGTTGTTGTATTGATGGACATATTATCACTGCTTGATGTTTGTTTAGTCTTTAATATAAAAAGTCTCTCTTATGTTGTGTTACATCTGTCTGCCTTTTGGAATCTCAGGCACTCCTGCTTAATGCTTTGTTTATTGAGGAAATGCGCATTTGTGTGCTGGTGATGGATGGATGGATGCTCTTTGTAGTTTTAAAGAAGAGTGCACTTCACTGCACTGGAAGAAGAGACTTTTGATGAGAGGAGAGGAGGGGGTACTGATGCTAAACCCCTCATTGAAGGGGAAAAGCTAAGGTTGCATGCTTTCTTTACATGGAGGAAAAGCATAATTAGCACTTGGGGAGGGAGCATGGCCCATGGCCCCCCCTCCCCCTTGCTTTTGTTGACTAATAGTGATCTCACTTGTTTCTTGGTGGTGGGAAGTGGCTCTAATTGTTTTCACTGCGTCATTGCTGTTTGACTGTTGAGCAATCTTGGCATGCTGCGAGCATGCTGAGATCACCCGTTGTTGCAATAGGCGTGCAGTGCTTGGGAGACTTGACTGGCTTGTGATCGCATGCGTGCAGGCAGCTAGCTGTGATTGGCGTTTGTGCTCTCTTGTCTTGTGATTGCGTACTGCTCTTTGTCTCGATCGAGAATAATGTTAGTTGGGAGGTTCTTGGTCATGTTCGGCACATTTGGTAGATAGGCGTGGCGATGGTGAGGTCAGCTCCGTGCCAGAGTCGTCACGCCTAGACCCAAAAGTAGAAAGAATAGTATGGTGTTTTTTACTACATCTTGTTCCGTGCGACGTACAAACTTCCTACTCGAAGATCCGTGCAAGACGTTTCCGAATGCATAGCTAGATCGCTAAAATGAAAATAAAAAAAAGTGGAGCAAAAGAGAGAGAGAGATTGGAATTAACTATACTAGAGAGAGTTTACAACATCTTGGGTGGTGAGGAGCAACTGAGCCTCTCATTTATTTATAGGACAAACGGGCTTACATAGAACTTCTGGAACAAGAATATTTCAGGAATTGTTCGAGATTATAGGGCCTATATATTTTTAAGGAATAAATTAAAATATCTAGAAAGTCATGGAGACTTCATGCATTTTCAAGAAGACTCCACCACATTCTGGATGATTCTGGAAGCTTTTAGCAAAATCCTTGTCAGATACGGGTTATACAGATCCGTTTCGGTTGGACGAAAAAATTTATGTGTGGCACTAGGATCCCTAAATGTATCACCATTGCTCTTGCATACGAAAAATAGAAAAATAAAAATAATCAGTGTGAAAGTTCAATTAAAAAAATAGAAATAAAATAAAATAGAAATACCTCTGTTTCATGAATAACACTTGAATGGCGGATTGCAGGTGTTTCACCCGTGGACTTTTCGAAGGTTGGCCCAGCAATCACCCCTTAAAATGTAAGCCTGTCCTAGTTTCAATCTGGTCTGAATTGGTAAATATCTAAGTAGGGGTGAGCATCGGTTCGATTCGGTTCAAACCAAACCGAATATGTGAAAACCGAAATAACTTAAACCGTATTTTTCAAAACCGAAAATCGAACCGTTTTTATAAAAACCGAACAAAAACCGAACCGAATTAATTCGGTTCGATTTTCGGTCGGTTCGGTTTTATGAGCCAATGTGCATGGCCTTCAAGTTTTTAGCAAAATGGGCCTATTTAAATAAAAAAATTTAAAAAAATATATGACATTATTGTATTTATGAATTGTTATATTACATAGAGTGAAAGATATTAGTATATATAGATTGAGGGTAGATAGAGAGAGTGCTCAAAGAAGCACCGACATAGAATAGGAGAAGAGAGTACGCTCAGTTAGGGGTTAATAAACATTAGTATATGTATATTGTGGGTAGTTTAATAAATTACCAAATCTAAATCGGTTTTCGGTTCGGTTCGATTTTTCGGATGAAGAACCGAAAACCGAACCGTTATTTCAAATTTTCAAATCGTAAATCGAACCGATAATCGAAAAACCGAACCGTTTGTCATATTTCGGTTCGATTTGGTTCGGTTTTCGGTTTTCAACCGTTATATGCTCACCCCTTATATCTAAGGGCAAATGAACTTACGTAAATACGCACGTCTTGTTCAAGATTCTTGCAAAAGTGCCGAGGAAATAACAAAAGTCTCTAAGCAAATATAGCTTATGAGTGCTAGCGCGTAGGATTTTTGCTAAGCCTCCTTTGGTACATTGTAATGTAATCGCAATGTAATCAAATAATTTTTTTTTATTTGATTAGATTGCAATTACGATTACATTATAGCGTACCAAACGAGGTTTAATTCTTTGTTATTTCCTTTCCTTTAGGGTCTGCTTGGCAATTGTAGGGGTAGCGGTTATGAGGTGTTTTTAGGGTACCGACTATGAGGGGTCCGATTTTGGATGTTTTTAAGTAGCGACTTTTTAACCAGTCCATTTCATGCTAGGTAATTCACTAACGAGCGGCTCTGAAAGTTTTTTACATGAATAAATTAAATAGAGAAGAGTATCAGTAGTTATAATTATATATATTTTTTTGAGGATATAAATAGAATAAAAAAATAGAGCCGCTCAAAATCCACCGACTTGGGATGCTTATAAAGCCACCAAAACATATATTACACTGGTTTTGGAGGATTTTTGAGTCGACAGAAATCAGTGCCTCAAAAAAATTAATGAGCAGAAATTTTCATAAATGATCGGTTCAAAAACACCCCAAAACCGATGAAAATATCGTTACCCAGCAGACCCTTAGAAAATTGTAATTCTAATAATTTTTTTTTTTGGGTGTTTGAAAATGTCAATAAATTTGGAAGATGATGTGAATCCATGGGTTGGTGGCTATTTTTTCTTTCTCTTGAGAACCAAATTTTTTTTTACTCATTTTCTTTGGCAAAAATGAATGATTTTCCTTTACCAAATTTATGATTCCGCGAAACAAAGGAGGCCCATCGTACTGATTTAGTAAAGAAAAAGCCGCCCACAGTCAGGGGCGGATCCAGCCATAAGGTGGGGTGGGTTGGAGCCCACCCCAAATATTTTTATTTTAACTCTTTTTTTTCTTCATATTTTTTGAATTTTTTATTTATTTTATATGTGTTAGTCCATCATAATTTATTGTAGTCCATTCCAGTTTTAGGTTCTGGATCCGCCCCTGCCCACAGTATAGTAACAATCTTGCAGGCCTTCTTGAAACAGGCCCAATAGCATGTGCTCAGTATTATTTTGCTAGCCCATAATATAGTGGCCCTAATATTTTGTAAAGGACGGCCCGAAGACTCAACGAATGAGACGATTTTGTATAAGGACTTTGGAAGCCCATAATACAGTAAGGTCTGGTTTCCGATTGCTGTTGCTTTTCAGATAAGTTGTTTTCTTAAAAGAAAAAAGTAGTAGTAGTTGTTTTTCACTTGCTTTAGAAAGCTGCACAAAAACTGAAGTAGTTTTTTTTAATAAATTATTGTTACCAAACAAATTTTCGAACTGCTTTTAGATAAATAATCTCAATCTCACAAAAGTGACTTCAACTAGTCCTTATCAATATCTATATGTGTTGATATCCAGAGACGTGCGCAGCGGATATACGTTGAACGTCGATCATTGTAACCCACAAAACAGTAAATGATATCGATATCAAAGTAGAGAACTGAGACCCATCACACAAACATATATGTGGTGACTTTGTTATGTGAACAAATTTCAATCATTTATATACTTAATAACAAGATTGCATACAAGTATATTGATTCTTATGTCCCAAAACTCAGTCCCTTACAAGTTCTCAACAAGAAAAAATACAATACAACGAATGTAAAAAAAAAAAAAAATTCCTAGTAAAATTTTTGATCCCTTCCTTGCACATCTGCAGCTCAGGAAAATCCAATATACCATCAGAATTCCGGTGGGCCAAATCCACAATTCCATCAAAATTTTGGTCACCGGCACAAAGTTTTGGTTCCCGATCTCGCCTAGATGGCACTGCCATTTTCAAACAATCTTCTGGCAATTAAAAAAAAAAATCGATGATTGTCACACTTTCGTTAAGAAGAATTGGTAGATTTAATTGTGTATTGAAGATGGAGTGACATGCTTGTCCCAAGCAACCAACCTGTCTATTGTGCTTCTCTATAATTGTAAGAATTCAAAGTTCTAAACGGACCGAGGGAGCGACCGCACGATCGAAATCGACTGCACGTTTCGTCCTCCGAGCAGTGGGACCCACACATAAACCAATCCCCTACAGATAAACGGATCCGACCAATGGAAAACACCGATACGTGATATCGGTTCATGTGTCGGTTTTCATCCGCGGTCTGTAGGGAATCACTCATGTAAGACATTCCAAGTTGCATGTCGAGTATGTAAACACTCTCCATCCATCGAGACTGCATTCATAATTCATAGTAGAAAGAAAAGAAAAGAAAAAAAAAATTCAACAATGCTATTTTTACCGTTTATTGGCTCGCACAGTTGGCCCGCGGCTACATTCGGCCACGTTTTTAGGACGTGGGCCCCACGATTGCCTTGGTGGGTGGGGGGAGGGGGGAGGAGGGGGGAGGGGTTGTTGACGGTTGGCTGCGGACCAAAAACGCGGTCACCCTCCAGTGATCGAAGTAGAGTTTTCCTTTTTTTTTACCGAATAATCAAAAAATACTATTCCTAGCTAGACACTGAACTAAGACAACAATAATAAATGAAGTTTAGAAAAGAAAGGAATATTACTTGCAATATGGTAAATGTGGAAGAAAAGGATGGGGGTTTTTGTTTTCCTTTAGCACGGCGCTACATTGCATGTGATTGTGTTGTCAGTGTTCTATTTGGACTCAAACTCTCTCTCTCTCTCTCTCTCTCTCTCTCTCTCTTTCCTTTTGTACGGAGGAGAAGAGAGGAGGATACCGACATAAGCAAGCACACTGCATGTATGCATGCACCACAGCCAGATATTACATGTCATTTTGCCACCGAAAGAGCGCAGTCGCAAAAGTTGCACACTGTTTTTTTGTGCATACACACACTGATGATCATTGCTTTTAATTGCATGCTGTCCACCCCCACTGCTAGATTTATTGATTCCACATATACCCACACCACCTACTCTCCCCAACCCTTGAATAGATGATGATTGAGTAGCCATAATTAATGTTCTATTTCTAGAATTTTTTTTTCTTTTGAAATTTGCAATAGTTTGACATTGTTAATCTAACCAGTGTTTTAAAAAATCGGACCCGGATCAGCCAGTTCAATCAATTATATGGTGAACCTGTTTTTCTCGAAAACTTGTTACAAATAAATATTTTTTGTAAAAATCAGTGTTTAAACTTAGACCACTTAGATTAATTTAGTGGTTGAACCACTGGTTTAACTTTCCTGACCCAATCCAGTACATTGTTTGTGTCATCTTCAGTCTAGTCTGGTTTTTAAAATACGGAATCCAAAGCTCTGTACGTAGCAAGCTTTTAAATTAAATATTAGAGCATCGGGACAATGCTGCTACTCTTACAACCAAAAGTGCTTGTAAGAGCATACATCTATCACGTGGCTGACCTCCATTGGAAGGGGGAGAGGTGGGGTCCGGTGGGACACATGTAGAGCAGGGTGTTGGTCGTAAACTTAGCATTTTCTTAGAGCACCGAATGCACAAATTCATCTCTCAACCCAAGGAATTTCAACAACATTCTCACTCAACCTCAATTTGATTAGTTTGGGAAAGAAAGTAGTACTAAACAAATTCTCCAACAAATAATCTAGAGCTGTTATACTTACATATAGAATTCCTTCCTAACATATGCGATATTTTTGGGTTACGACTTACGAGAATTTGATGAGTTTTGACTAATATTAGAGTGGAGGTTGGAATTTCCTTCAAATATATACATTAGAGTCTATTTTTCCATATGAGTTTTGACTATAATCTAGCTAGCTAGTTCTCCCTATAATATCCCCTATTTTTTCGCATCCTTAGTTTATTTGTATGGGCATTGGGATCATCAATTATGCGGCATATGGACAGTACTTATTCACTTATCCTAACAATATGCATGTTAGCAAGGTTGGTATGCTTCCACCATTCCATTATTCCATCTTGAGAATAATATTTCGAGTCAAATTAAACCTACTCCTCATTACTCTATTCATGCAATCTTGCACATATAATCAACTCGATCGGCCAAATTTAAATTGGCATGGATCGATTGAGTGTGTGGAGAGGTAGCTAGCCTTCCTTCGATCGAGTAAAGCAATATAAATATAATCAAGTAATTTATTAATCAACTCATCCTTTCCAAAACAGTAGTACGTAGTCTCCATTGCTACATATATATATATCAAACAAAACAGGAAGCAAACGTCCAGCCATGATCATATGATCCTAGCATGATCCAATGCTGCTCATCTTTCAATTAATTCAGTGGTATATACGTACCAATTATGCTATTTGGCTCCCAAAATATTTATGTGATGCCATCTTCCATTATGTTGGCATCTGACATGGCAGCTGTCATGTCAACAACGATGTCATATGCCACATAATGGGAGACGCTATCACCCAATTTTTTTGGGAGCCAAATAGCATTTTTGTATACATACTGACTGATGAAAATGTCACTTACGTCCTTCTATATATTCTTAGAACTATTCCCCAACAAAAACAACAAGAAGAAGAAGAAGAAGAAGCCTATATATCTTTACTTCCATGGACGACCCATTGATCACAATATTGAGCTTTGGCAGATGAATTAATTCTACACAATTAATTATAAAAGATATGATTCAATGATCCGCATCTATACTATAATAGCCGACCGATCGAAAGTTCATATATAGACGTCAGAAAATAATTAAGTACATGTACAAAGCTAAAGAGTAGCAATTAATTAATTAATAGTAGCTAGCTAGAGTTAATGTAGAGAAAGCTAGCCAAGCTAGCTCGAGATATTTTCATGGTTGGTCGGTGTTATAGGAAGGGACAATGTCTTGAAGAAGACCATAGTCAGGGAATTCATGCAGCTGCTGCTGCTGCTGCTGCTGCTGCTGGAGGAGGAGGAAAGGTGATGGCAAGTACATGTTGGGGTTCATTGCTCTCATCACTTGCTGCTGCTGCTGCTGCTGATTGTTGTTGAGCACATGATGGCCGTGAAGTTGCTGCATCAGCAGCTCCTGGTGGAGGAAGCTGGACTGCATTGCCGGCGGCGGTGCGAGGACGTGGGAGCTTCCCCGGATGGTCGCCGGGCTCTGGTGGGTGTGCTGCCCCTCGTAGGTCGTGATCACGACCGACGGGTCCTGGAACGACCTCTCCACCCGCTTCTTCACCGAGCATTTCTGCGTGGTGCAACGATAGTAACTCCTGTACGTACGTGCCCATCAACAATTCATATATATTGAACAAATTACACTAATTAATTAGTTATATTGATTAGGGAACAAGAAGATGCACATATGAGAAAACACTATATATATATATATATACTAGTAAATACACTATAATAACGTATAATAAGAATATTATCCAATTATAGTTAAATATTTTTGATATATGTAACCTTGGATAAGGGCTATTCTTGACAGCCTTCTGGCCGTACTTCCTCCACCTATAGCCGTCTTCGAGATGATCGACCTCGCTCTTCGTCATGAACGCGAACCGAGGCTCCCTCTGCCTCTTCTGTTCCCCTTTCTTCCTCGCCGCCGCCGCCTTGTTCCTGCAGTTAATGCATCATCATCAATATCATCATTTATTCCACACAAACCAACACTACATTAGTTCAGTTACTAGCTAGCTAGATATTCCACATAAAGTAGTCTATATATATATATATAGGAGCAGCAAGGAGAAGAAGAACTTCACTTGAAAAAGCCGTGTGAACAGAACCCTAAGAAACTTTCTTTAGGAAAGGTTTGAAACCCTAAAAGTTTTCACACCTAAACTAATCAACAGGAAGAATGCAGAGAAAGAAACAAAGAAAACCTACACTTTTTTAGAGGACTTGTCAGCTGATCCATCTTCCTCCTCCTTAGCCACCGCCGCCGCCGCCACCTCCTCCTTCTCCTCCCCGGCGGCCTCCGTCGAAGACGAAGACACCGAAGAGTTGGGCGTGCCGACCGGCGTCGTCCCACCGGTCCCCCCGCTCAGCTTGCCAGCTGCACCGCTTCCCGAAGCAGCAGCACCGAACACGTCGGTGTTGGCCGACGCGTCGACGACGAGCTGTCCGTAGTGGTGGTCGGCGACCCCCAAACCGCCTTGCAGGTAGTCGGAGAAGCTGAAGAAAGGCGTAGCGGGGAGCGAATCGTCCATCCCGTGGAAGCCGCCATGATCGGAGTGCGTCAGGAGCGCCGCGTAGTCGTTGACGAGCGGAAATCCGTCGCCGCCGCCACCTCCGACTCGGCCTAAGTGGTCACCGGACATGGAGCTACTTAGCTAGTGCAATTCTACTTAGTAGCAGTAGAGAGAGAGAGAGGAAGAGAGAAGTGGTACAATGATACAAAGGTGAAAGAAATAAGAAAGAGGGTTCTACAAGTTATGAAGACGGAAGAGCACTTTATTATATCAATTTTTATTTTTATTTCTAAATTAATCTTTAAGTCTTAGTAATAAGAATTAAGAAAAAGAATATTAAGAATTTGTTTGTTGCTATATAGAGGAAAGTTTGAATAGTCCACTGTTTGGGAGGGGTGTGAGTCAGCGGTCAATGTTCCAACCATGAGGCGAGCGACCTGCCGACACGTGTCCCGGACCATCGCTTGGCGTTCATCGGCACGTGGGAGATCGAGCGGTTGGTGACGGACGGATGGGGGTAGGGATTGAACGGGTCCTCGGCCGTACGATTCCGATCGGACGGCGAGGATTGGATTGGAGTCATATTCACGGGGTGGTGCTGTATTTTCGGCCGACCAATAATAGCTTCTTAAGTGCGCCCACTTTCTGGACCAGAAATGAACGCATGAGAAACACTTATGTAGTTTGATGGGTTGAATATATATGCCCAAAAAAGAGTTCAAATATGTTTCAACATTGATAATGTTTTTTTTTTTTTTTAAATTTGAACTTTTTTTATTGATTAAATATGGTAAAGAATTATTCTACACTATAAGTCCTTAACTTATATTTCAATTTTTTCTATCTGTATATATATATTTTGTTGTTATAGATACATAATTGTTACGTCTTTATGCAGAACAATTTGATTTGTTGCAAACTTAGAAAGCCATCCCGTTTTCAGTATTATTGCACGTAGAAGTTGTGTGATTGTACATGATCCCAAAAAATAGCTCCCAAAATTTTAATCTTTATATATATATTACTAATATATAATTTATATTTTTATATTTATGCATTTCTATTTTTTTATATCTGCAGTCGGTACATCAGAAAATAAATTTTTTTGAGTGGCTATGAAAAATTCTTTTTTAGTATTTGTACATGATCTTTAGAATGATGTTAATGTCTATACTCTTATATGATACTAAAAATTATATATTTATTATTCCAAAATAAGTCAAAACTTGGCAAACCCTATCTACACTATGGGCCTGGTTGGATAGAAGTAATTCGTTGAAAGTGTAAAAGTGTCGCTTTCAGTATGTTGCGTTTCAGTGGACTTGCAGCAAGTGACACGTTCAAAAATGTGTTTTGATAGAGTACTTTTTTGTCTACTACAAGTGGAAGAAAAATGAGTTTGTTGTTTGAATGATTGTTGAAAGTGAGAAAAAAATTCGTTGTTTGAATGGTTGATAAAAGTGGATGTTGATTGAAATTATGGTAACCCAAAATAATTACTGATATTTTTCTAAAATTACAGATAATTATTGATAAAATCCCACACATCTCCCTTTTAAACCCGTCTTTCATTACCATACCCCCATCTCCAACAAAACCACCCCCATCTCCAGGAAAAAAAAAACCACCACAACCATGGCCGTCGTGGTCCATCCTCCCCAAAGTGTCGAGCGCCGGTGGATCGACGAGCACATGCTCGAACCCAGTCGCAGCAGCCTCCTCCGTGCAGGCCTCGCTCGACGGTCTCCTTCGCGTGGCCGCGGTCTCGGCTGCTCCAGCGACGGCGGGTCGCCGCCGCCTCCGTCTCTGTCCCAACCCGATCCCAAATTATTGGGTCGAACCGGATCATTCCCAGCATGCACCGTTGTGAGACGGCGGCAGTAAGCTGTTCTATATGCAGGTATTCAAAACAACATTTATTTGCATTTGTCACAACACGAATTTACGAATATTTAAAAAAAAATTATTCAACAATTGAAAAGTACAAACTGAAACTGAAAGTACTGAAATAAAATACTGAAACCAAAATCTACAACTCCAACACAAATAAACTAGATAACGAGGAAAACAACTAGCTAAACGGTCGGTTCATCAGCCTCTGGTTCTGCGTCCTCCAAGGGGGACCCTGGCAACACCACAGAATATAATACCGGGTCATAGTAGCTATTGAACAATAGCTCAGCATCATCAACATCACCTATTGGGGGGGATCCAGTCAGGAAAGGAGCAAGTACGAGTACATAATCCGACATTCTAAATAATAATGAAAAGATGCAATTTTAAACAGTTGAAATTCTTTGAACAATATTTTCCAGCAATTTTCAGCAATTCAGTATTTGAAATAATGTGATTTGAATAGGTAACGTCTATAACCGGCTTGGGTTGTACAATAGCATCCTAGCGATGCGATACGGCCTATTCCCGTGTGTAAGAGGGGTAAGCTCGCGCAATAATGCAATATGAGGGTATTGGTCATAAACGCTACACTACTCCCCCAATATCCCCACAATCAATAATTGAACTCAAGGAGAGAGTTCCGTGTAGCAATGTGGTTTAAGCATGCAATCATGACAATTACTAAATAAAATGCAAGAAAACATAACCGTAACTTGCCTTTGTTTGTATGACTGGATTGGGATGTCAGTGCCGGAAAGGAAATCAAGTACGTCCTCGAAATCCTACAGTTGAGAATCCTGACTTATAAACATAGATGAGCCAAATCTAGGTGTGTTAGTTACAATTTCTAGAAACACACCCTAGTCAGGTTTTAAGTTATTTAATTAATCTAACGAAATCCGTCTAACATCGTAAACTATATTGGTTATCAATTTACGAAATAACCGATTATTGATTTATTGGAAAAAAATAGCAATTACACTTTAATTGACAAGACTTTGTATTTTTAATAATATATATAAAACTAAGTGGTCTTTTAAGTGAAAAAAACATGAAGTTGTTTAAATTATTAGGAATCTTTATTCATTAACTTAATATGAGAAAATCTTATTAATTGTGTACAAAATAATTAATACCCAATTATAATTTATACGTTTAGCTACGCAAATAACCAACCCAGAAAAGAAATAAAAAATCTAAGCTACACAATACAGGGCCACAGAAAAATAAAGAAAAATTGGGCTTATTCCCTTACAACAAATTAATTAATTTAATTTAAAAAAACTGAGGCGAGCTCTGAATGCCGTGAAGCGGTCCAGTCAGGAGGCCGAAGCCCTGCACCCAAAATACTAGAGGCCAGTAACCAGTTCTAAAAATAAAACATAATATAAATTAAATATAATTTTGCAGAAAACAGACATCTCAGACTTGGTCATGAAATCTCACGTTGCTGGCTTACGCCTCAACGTACAGGAAATCCTGTAGCGTTTTGTTTCGTCGATGTAATGTCCCAAATTCGTGATACGTATTTAGTGTACGTATACGTGTTTTGGACCCATATTTTATTTAATCATGATTAATTATCTTGGTTTATTTTGCATTGGCTTGGTTTTATTGGCATTGATAGTTCAATTGGTTTTAATGGTTCATCGATTTATTCTTGGATTAGTGAGGCTTGGTTTATTTCATGATTCATTTGGTTTAAATTGCTAGAGAGAGAGTCTATTGGCCTTGACTTGGTTCACCATGGTTTATCTTGGCTTGGTTTATTTTGGGTTTGACATAGAGAACCACCACCACCCTACCATAAATATCAATTCCCTCTCTCTCTCTCTCCTCATTTATTTTCTTCATCTTCTTCCTCACTACTCTTTCCTCTCCACCATTAACACACCACCAACCTAGGCAAGTTGCATCTTGCTATCACTTGAGGGCTACATTTTATTTATCTAATAGCTTTATTAGCTCATTTTAAGCAACATTAGAACTTGGGTTTTCTCCATTTGGAGCTTGGAATTTTGTAGAGCTAGGATTGAAGTATTTTTGGATTTTGGCGGTTTTGATCTATGAGACTTGTTCATTTTCATGTTTTGATTGTTCCATGTGGAAGAGAATTTAATTTTACACAACTTAGACCTTTGCAAAGTGGATTTTCGTTGAGATTTGACCTAGTTATGGTCTTTTGAAATTTCAAGTTCCATGGCCATTGCTCTCAGCTTGGGAAAGAAGACCCCCTGTCCCGAGCGCAATCCAGCTAGCCCAGCGCTCTATAGCGCTGGCGCCACTCACCCGGTCTAGTCCAGCGCTCTTTAGCGCTGGCGCTGCCTAGCCCAGCGCCTCTTGGTGCTGGCACAGTTCGCCCTAGCGCAACCCAGCTTGGCGCAGTTCGCCCTAGCGCAACCCAGCTTGGCGCAGTTCGCCCCAGTGCAATCCAGTGCTGGCACAATCCAGTGCTGGTGCAATCCAGTGCTGGCGCAATCCAGTGCTGGTGCAATCCAGTGCTGGTGCAATCCAGTGCTGGCGCAATCCAGCCTGGCGCAACCCAGCCTAGCGCGGTCCAGCTTGCCCCTCCCCAGCGCAGTCTGACTTAGGCACAACCTGAGGCATGCGCAACCTAGCCTTGCGCAGTCTAGGGCCTAGCGCAACATGACTTGGCCTGACTCTTCTTGGCGCAATCTGACCTTGGCTATCCAACACAGTCAAGTCTTGGCACCTATTTGCATTATGTTTTATTTTATCTTCTTGGTGCAATCTGACCTTGGCTATCCAGCACAATCTGACCTTGACTCAGGGATCCATGCCCTAGACTTGATAAATCACGATTTGATTGACATGATTGAGATGACAATTGTACATGACATGGTGTGACAAGGAACTAGCATGACTTGATAGTGACCCGTGGTGGTGCACTCCAGATAAGTGAATGGCATAATTTATTGAGCGCCGGTACGACGGCTCTATTGACATGATAATGTAATATTGACCTGGACACCGTGGGTGACTTGTGAATGTATTGATAAATGAACCAGTGTGTCTTGCATCATGTCTAGGACATGGATCCCTGAGTACCACGGTCAGGGGTACATATTGAAATAAACTAAGGTTAATAACTAGAATAATTCACTAGTCATGAAGAGATGTTCTCCAGTTACAGGCGATCCCGTTATCCCAGCCGCAAATATTTGGACTTGTAGCCTGCCGACGAGTAGGACACATTTCCAGCCTACTGTTATGTGGGGCACTCTCCATTGTCACTTTAAATTATTGAACTCTATTGTCACCCTAGTGTATTGTTCTCTCTCTTATTGTCACTTTAATGATCGAACACTCTGAATGATTGTCACTATAAAGTTCGCCTGGATAACCTGGATAGCTGCAGGGCCTGTGACTACTTTGAGCATCTCATTGCATCTTGCTAGTAACTAGGATTGTGATAACCCTAGTTAGTTAATGTAGAAAGTCGTAGGCAATGATTGGCCATGATTGAATGGATGGAGTCTAGTCCAGTATAGTATTGTCTAGAAGTGATTGATTGCAAGATTGTACCAGAATGATTGTCACTCCAGATTGTTACTATAATGATTGTACTCTATTGTCACTCTAGCATATTGTACTCTTTATTGTCACTTTTATCATTTGTACTCTCTCATTTTCACCTTAATGATTGTCACCTTTAGCAATAAATGATCAGAGACTAAGTTCTGTTCAGGCGAAGGGTGATAATCTCGGTCCTTGTTTGGTTTAAGGATTGTAACCTGGCTTTTGGAATAGTACCTTCGTCTTCTCTTCATATACTGCCCAGCTATATTTTATTTAGCATGATTCTCCAGTTGTCTTATGTCAATGATGCTTCACTTAGTTATTTTCTCTGAATGGAATAAGTGCATTGGTAGTGCACAAACCCCAATCTGTGTTACTTATTGTTTTCTTACATGTTGAATGCTAATGATTTGTTGGTTTTAGTCCTAAGTGAAGCTTCCTTTGTGGCACTTGCTCTTTCTGGGGTTTGACCCAGCTGGTTTTGTATGGCCAGATACCGGAGCAGCACCAAAGGATCTCCCTGCTTTCCAGCCCGATGTTGATCACCAGGCGTAACCAGGGCATCGAGTGGGTTTCTTTTTGTTCTCCCACTGTAATATTGTAAATTATTCTTTTGAGGCGTTTAGCCGACGAGCAAGTGTTAGCTCGATTGCAGCTTTTACTTATTATCTGCCTACGGGCTGTAACATGATTGACAAGTCCCGGGGGTTGATCATGTATGACTGAACTCTTGCTAGTCCTCACATTTTGTAACGACTAGCTTCATGATCATTACGAATATGTAATGTATGGGACGCATTACTATTGTGTATTTGGTGATCTGACATCTTGTAACTATTATTAGTTGGTTGAGATTGAGACAATAGGCTATTTTATGACCTTAAGAGACTGATGGATTGTAGCGAAACCCTCACATATCTAGACAGCCGTGACCGTATAGCGGCGTAGATTCCATTCCGTTATACATAGCTGGCTATGTACGCCCCCGCTCTCCAGTATTCTGGTTCTGGGACGTGACAGCCGAGGCTCATCCGACCGATACGGTCGTCGCCTAACAGGGGATACAAAACTCACAAAATTCGTATTTAAAAACCAACAAAACCAATTTTGTAAATCGTTTGCAAAGACCAGATTTGAAAATAGATTTTAATTTAATGAACTTAATTAAATAATATTATTTTGAAATTCTTTACTAAAAATTTGGGCAGCATCTCCTCTGTAACTAGGATAATCTAGCCACGAGACGATACAACAAATTTCCCGACCATATTTACAATTACTCTTCCAGCTTCCAAAATCCAACTAAGCCACGAACCACATCAAAAATAGCTAAGAAAAAATATAGCCACATAACCATTCAAAATAGCCAAAGCTAAGGAGAAAAACCACAAAATTTAGCAAATATCCACAAAAGACCCAAGCTAGAAATAGCTAAGCCACAGAACCATTTCGAATGGAGTTCGGAAAGTCTGAACCCAAATAATAATTATTAACCCACAGGAAAAATATTAGCCAAGTATACCCACCAGGAACACAATCCCACAGAACTAATTCGAGCCGAACTCGAAAAAATCGTATCCCCTAGCGCAACTAGCAAAACCGATCCCCGCGTCGGGGTCAGGACCGCGTCATCATCGACTAAGCTACGGGAGGGACACAGGGACACGGGATTATACCTCAGTTGCTCGGCCAGAGCTCTCAGATGCAAGAAATAAAAAAAGAATTCGCACGGACAGCGAGATCGGCTCGGGACATGTCACGACCCGCACCCTGATTAGGGGCACGAGAACGTGGTACGTCCAGCCTATGCCGCAGTGTCGGAGGTAGAACGCTGTATAGGTCATCTATAACATCTAACATCTAACAACAAGATGTATAAACCTGTCATCTCCGCACGGAGGTATAACATAACATCTCAACTCTATATCTCAAACATAAGTCTAGGAAAGATAGAGCGTGATATGGAATCAGATAAAAGGAAGAAACTGCATATAAATAGAGTTATCACACCACACAAAGTAGATGTCCAACACAAATAAATATACGACCTGAAATATAACTAAGTCACAACTAACAATCGGAACAATCCGATACAAACTGAAAACTACAAACACTAGACTAGACTAGGCACCCTCTACTGAGCTAGATGCTCCTCAGGCTCCTGAAGGTCACCCTCATGTGTCCCATAGAAGGTAGGACAGTCACCATCATCATCTGTAATATTTTCAACAGGTCCAGTCAGGACAGAAACGAGCACAATACATCTCACGTAGTTCATATCATGTTGGGAAATGTAAAACACGCAAAGAGTAAGATACATGGACTGTAAAGAAGTATATATAAAAACGAGAGAGATTTGATAACTGGAAATATCTATATATATGATAAGTAAGAACTGTAGGTAACCTGTGATTTAGAGCATGAGATGGTTATATAAACGGTTTAGGACAATGCAAGGGTAACTCCATCATACGTGAGTGTACCATGGACATATACATGATTTCACAAGATTTTACAAGATGGGATTTTGATCACATAACCATTTCCTACTCACCCTTCCCAATTAGTACACAACGATCCAGTCAAGTTACGTTACCTTGTACAAGAGGTTTTTATCATGTTTGCTCACGTGATCATGAGAGTACAAGATTGCACAAGAGTATACATAAAAGCGGTGTACATGAAATACAAGATGTTTGTGAAAAGCACATGACAACTGTATCTAATGCACCCCGAGGGAGATAACATCGCATGACAAGATCCATATAGTACCAATCCGTGATAATGACGTGACAGCATCATGTAAAGTAATCTAGAGCAAGAATATAAGTCCTAACAAGTATGAAATGATCAGAGAATGTACTCGCCTGTCATCCTGTATGACTGATATGAATAGATGTCCGAACTGGTGTCACAGAGTCCTATTTAGAGTAAAACAGGTCACAATATATCCAGAATGATAAAAATTAGAGTATACAATACATACTACATGATTCTAGGTCAATCTGGTCAAAAGTCAACTCTTGGTCAACTCAGGTCAACTTTAAAAGTCAAACTAGGTCAAACTTAAGTCATATTAGGTCACAGAAAGTCAAACCAAGTCACACTAGGTCAAACAAGTCAAGGTTAGTCAAATCTAGGTTAAAGTCAACCTTTGGTCAATATTCTAGTCAAACTAGTCAAGTTATCTAGGGTTTAGTTAACAATGGTCAGACTAGTCAATTACTAGTCAATATGGTCAAGCTAGGTCAATCTAGACCATCTAAGGTACTACACCACAAGGTTAAGGTATAACCAATACCTATACAAGTATACCACATATAAATACATATATATATAATACCAACCTTAATCCTATATTCAAGCTAATCCCATATTCCAATCTCAAGTCATGACTCAACTCTAAGTATCTCACTTAACCCCATACATATCTTAATTGACATGTAACTATCCATATAACCCAAGTCACACAAATACCCTTATATACTTAGGGCACTCACATATAGGTCAAACCTAACCAATTAGTTAATAATCTAGGGTTTAGTCAAACCTTAGTCATTAAGTCCTTCTAGGTTAATTAGGTCAAGGTCTGACCTATAGTTGACTTTGGTCAACTATGGTCAACATTTTGGTCAACCTAGGTCAAGTAGGCCTAATGGTCTATCCTAACTCATTGGCCATAGGCCATAGGCTAGAATTCCTAGGGTACTTAGTGGATATATATATATATCTATATCTATACATATATCTATACAATATATATACATATATACATATAACATTATATATATATATAATATTACATATAGACATATATATAGAGAGAGAGTGAATGAGAGGGAACAAGGGTGAAGGGTGATCATGTGTGTGTGTGAGGGGGTCATGGGAAGGGGTAGTGGTGTGTGTGTGTAATCAGTGAGAGGGGGGTTCTGTTCTCAGAAACCTGAGAAGAGAGGCACAAACACACACACATTACATATATATATATACACACACCTTTACCTACCTATATATACACATATATACACTCATATACACATACACATATACCCACACACTCATATCCATATATACATACATATACAGTATATATATACATAAATACGCATATATATATATCAATCAAAATCGATTAGAAATTGGATTTTAAAAACTGGAAAACACAGGAATACTATTCAGTTAACTGGTTTTAGGGTAAACCCCAAATCAAACCAAAAACCTAGCTAATACCCTAATCTAATGGTTGGTAATCGTGCCCCCATATGTGTACGTGTCGTAGGTGTCCATAGGTGTCCACCACGACACGACACAACGTGTCCAGGACGAGAAAACCCAAATCGGGTAACACTGACACACACTAACAGTGCACTGTGTCGTGCACGTGTGCAATTAGCTCTAGGACAAGACACACACACACTCACATCACGTGCTCGTGTCAGTAGGTGCGCCTAGGGTTAGCGCACGTGTCCAACACCCTGATTCGTGTCCACGTGGTGTCTACACTCGATACGACATGCATATCAGTGGGTAAAAATGTGTGTTTCAGACCGCATCGTGCACGCGATCGAGTGTCTCGTGCTCGTAACACAGGACACGACACACCTCGTGCTCGTGTCCAAGTATCCGCCCAATGATGGGCTACACGTGTGTCACCCTGACACGACACCACGACACGTATGCGTGGGACACGGGGTCCGTGTCTAAGTCAATTTTTTTGACTGAACGTGCGTGTGTGTGGCCAGTACGGCCCCGAATCCGTGTCCGATACAAAACGACACATCGTGAAACTTTAGGGGCATGTTCGCAGACATCGCCCCCGTGTCCATGCCAATTTTGGCGTGTCCACGTGCTCTGTACAGTGAGTACGAGACACGTGTGAGCAGGGCACTGTGTGTGTTCAGTGCACAGCGTGTTCGTGTCCATTTTGGACACGGACACGGCACCAATTCGTGCTCAGTCAAGTGGGTACGTGTTCTACTAGTCTAGGGCTACCCAAAAGTGTATTTTGTTTTAGAAAATAACAGTTTTGGTTTCTAAGTGGCATTTCACCAAACACTAGAATTAAAACATAGATACGTGTCCGATACGGACACCAAACCAAATCCATATCCTACCAAACTGGTACCTAGATGCATGCAACCATGAAGAGAAAACACAATATTAATAGGTTTAGAGGCACTTTACCTATTGAGTGAAAACTCAAGAAAAAGCCTAGAATAGGGGGGTGTCCTCTTCACTTGGTGATACCAATATGATGATCAACCTTGCTAGCTAGCCTCCCTTAGCACCCTCTAGGTTGTAGGAACCCAATGCAAAAGACTAGGATGAGTTTGGATCTATTTTGAGGAAGATATGAAGGTTTAAGGAAATAGGAATTTTTCTTGGTTTTGAAACATGTAAATTGGTATGGGAATGAATAGATGGGGTTATATAGGAAGGGGGCATGCTAGGGGGTGCCCTTGGCTAGTCATGGCAAGGGGGGTGTCCTCTTGCCTTCCTTCAAGGTGAAGGCAAGGACTTTGGTACCAAAGTTGAGATCTTTTGAGGGTTTCAAGGAAAATATCACATATGTGAATATCTTAGATATTTTCTACCTTGACTAATATGTAATATCCATCCTCTAGTCTCTAGGTTAGTGGCTAACCTCTAGATTAGGGTAAACTAGGTTAGGGACTCTCATGACAATAATTAAATAATAATAATTCACATAAATCCAATAATTCCAATAATTCATAGTAAATTATCAAAATACCCCTTAGGCTAAAAAGCCCTAACTTGATGTTCTAAACCTATGGCTAGGCTCATATGATCATGGTTAGTCTCTAGGTTAAGTAATCTCTAAGGTTGCACTAGCAAAACATCAAAATCACAAGTCGTGGTTTTAAATAGTTTAAATTAACTAAAAATCACCAAAAATTATAATATGGTTTAAATATCATTATTAAATAATTATAATTACAAAATTTTAAAATTACCCTCATTTTAGAAACTGGGTGCTACAGGACAGCGCTGGAAAGTGCGGATCGGGACCTGGAGGTCTGGGACAGGGGCGGCGCACGGCTTCGACGCGGGACGGAGCGCTACGAAACTTGGGACAGCCGCTAGGGCGGAGCCGACAGGGCTCGGGGGTCGGTCGAAAGCTCGGGGGCACGCCGGGAAGGCGCTGGCCGGGCGGCACGACGGGACTCGGGGGTCGCCCGGGAGGCGTTGGCCGGCGGGCACGGGAGCTCGGGGGTCGCCAGGAAAGGCGGCCGCGGGAGGCACTGCAGCGGACAGCGCCGAGGGGGTTGGTCGAGATCCGGTGAACGGGACGGCCGGCGGTCGGGATCGGGAGATTGGGGAGGTGGAGATGGTTGGGATGATGGAGATTTGGGAGA
The DNA here is from genome assembly GCA_029216955.1 of Iris pallida. Lineage (NCBI taxonomy): Eukaryota > Viridiplantae > Streptophyta > Magnoliopsida > Asparagales > Iridaceae > Iris > Iris pallida. Next base: position 120,958 of record JANAVB010007710.1, read on the forward strand.
GGGAGATTCTGGAGTGGGAGTGGGGAATAAGGAGGAGTGGGAATGGAATTATAAAGAAGAAGAAGAAGAAGAAGAAGTGGAGGGAGAGGAGAGATCAGAGGAGAATTTTGGGCGGCGGCTTGGTCGTGGGGAGGCCAGGTCGTGGGGGTTAGGGATTAAAGTTTTTTTTCTTATTAAAACTAACCCTATGTATATATATATAATTTCAGGCTTTAATGGAAAATTCAAGGATGGGTTCGAAAAACGGGATCTGATGTTCAGACTCGGGGTCGGACCCCGGGCACGGGATCGGGACTGGCCACAATCAAAAATTTAGTAATTAATTTTAAAAATAATGTTTCCCTAATCCGACTATAATAATAATAATAATAATAATAATAATAATAGTAATAATAATAATAATAATAATAATAATAATAATAATAATAACTAAACTAATTATCTAACTACGTAACACTGCTGTAACAGAAACTCAACTACTGACGAAAATTCACTAAAGTTCGAAAATCAGGGTTTTACAACCTTCACTCCTTAGGAAATTTCATCCTCAAAATTAAAGGCAGGGTTAGGGGTTACCTCAAGTTTCAAACAGATACGGATACTGCTTCTGCATATCATCTTTTCGCTCCCAGGTAGACTCGCCTGGGGAGTTGTGCCGCCACATAACTCTGACTATCGGCATGACAGAATTCCTGGTTCTCTTCTCTCCTCTGTCTAATATTGCCACTGGCTTCTCTAGCACTGTGAGGCTGGGTCTAATTTCCAGCTCCGAATGGTCCAAGATGTGGCTCGGGTCCTGTAATGCCTGTTATTCGTATTACGTTTCTAGGTATACGTGTACGTATTTTGACTCGTATTGTATGTCTCTTTGCTTGGTTTATTGGATATTTTCATTTGCTTGGCCATGGTTCATCTTGGTTCGGTTTGGCTTGAATTGGTTCGGCTTGGTTCGGTTGTGAACCAACCCCCTTACCTACCACCACCACTACCATTTATTAGCCTACTCCTCTTTCTCTCTCTTCATTACTTTTCTTCTTCCCCTCCATTAACTCTTCCACCCACCAGGGAGAGAGCTTAGATAAGTACAGCTTGCTTCATGGAGGAACTCAGTTTTTATTGTTCCATTCTCTTTCTCACGAGATTTTAGCGCACTTTAATACTTGGCATTTTTAATTTCCATGGTTCAATTTATGTAGATCTAAGTTTATTTTATTTTCAGATTTCTTGGGTTTTGATCTATTTAACATTGTTATTTCAAGATCTGATGGTTCCATGTTGTAGAGTATTTCGTTCTGCCCCATTTTGACCTATGGAAGTTCGGATTTGGACTCTGGATGAAGGAATTATGAAGTTTGGAAGCCATGGCTTGCATGGTTCTTCTTCTCGAAAAATTGGAGGAGAAGAACAGTTTCTTACCCGCATGAGTTAGTTTCCTGCCGCATGAACTTAACCGCATAGCCTTATGCGGCAAGTTCCATTCCCGGCCGCATGGATTTTGGGTCGCATGTAATCTACCTGGCCGCATGGGCTCCTAACTGAGCCGCATGCGCCCCCATCCTTTCCTGGCCGCATGGAACTTGATCCCGCCAGCCGCATATGCCCCTATTTACTTCCAGCCGCATATGGACCCGCTCCCCGCGAGCCGCACGGACCCACTTCCCGCGAGCCGTACGGACCCACATCCCGTGAGCCGCATATGTCCCGCTCCCTCACCAGCCGCATGAGGTCGAGTCATTCCCGAGCCGCATAGGCCTTCTCCCCTGGCCGCATGGGACTCAGTCCATTCCCAGCCGCATAGGGTCCATCCCCACCAGCCGTATGAGACCATTTACTTCCAGCCGCATAGGCCCCCATTTTCTCCAGCCGCATGGCGTTGTTCCTTTTTAGCCGCATATGCTCATCACCCTTGTCGCAAAAACTATTCTCTTCCCAGCCGCATGAATCGATAACCTTCAGCCGCATGCGCCCTGCTCCCTGTGCCGCACGACTCCCCTGCTGTCTCTGCACCCTCTTTTGTCATTTAGTGTTATATATATATATTTGTACCTTGTTAATTTAAATGTGCTCCCTGACACGACAGTGACCCGTAGTGGTACACTCTTGACAAGTAACATGACCTGATAGTGGCCCGCCGTGGCGCACTCCTGACAAGTAAACCTGACATGATATACCTTGATAAGCTGTTACGACGGCCACTTGACATGACATGAATGAATAACCTGGACACCGTGGGCGAATGTGCTTGTACAAATAAACCAGTCTTGTCTTGCATCATGTCTAGGACAGGGACCCCTGAGTACCACGGTCAGGGGTACCTACTGAAATGAACTAAGGCTAATAACTAGAATAATACTGTAGTCATGAAGAGATTTCCCAGCTAAAGGCGATCCCTTTACCTGGGCGCGCTTGGGATCTATAGCCTGCCGTCGAGTAGGGCACATTTCTAGCACACTGTCATGTGTTGCACCCTCCAAGTCACTTAAGGGTACATGCATTTTTTGGACGATGTACCCACATAAATTCAACCCCTAATATTTGACCTGGATAACCTGGATAGTCTGTAGGGCTTGTGGCTGTGGAACAATCTCGCTGCATCATTGCTAGTAACTAGGTCTGTGATAACAATACTTAGTTAAAGTATCAAGCCGTACTCATTGCTTGGCCGTGATTTTTGGATGGGGTATAACCAGTCTAGTCTTGTCTTGATCCTGTACAAGATTGTTACATGACCTGGTTTCTTATATATTAACTTGCCGATAAATGGTGGAAAACCAAGTTCCGTTCAGATGAAGGATTACAACCCCGGTCCTTGTTTGGTTTACGGGTTGTAACCTGGTTATCTGAATAGTTCCATTGGTTATCTCGTCGTATATCACTCTGATATGTTTTCCTTATTTCTAGTTCTTATTACTTATTTATACTCGTTTGCTAATTGCTGCTTTTAGTTCCTAAGTAAAGCTTCCTTTGTGGCACTTGTCCTTTCTGGGATCTGACCCAGCTGGTTTGTATGGCCAGATTTCGGAGCAGCTCCAGAGGATCTACCGACTTTCCAGTCCGATGGTGACCACCAGGCGTAACCAGGGCAACGAGTGGGTTATTTTTGGCTCTCCCACTTTATTGTAAAAATATTCTTTTGAGGCGTTTAGCCGACGAGCACTTGTTTATCTCGATTGCACTTTGCTTACTGTCTGCCTACGGGCTGTAACATGATTGATAGATCCTAGGGTTGATCATGTATGACTAAACTCTTGCTAGTCCTCATATTTTGTAATGACTAGCTTCATGATCAGCTGAATATGTAATATTTGGGATGCCTTACTATTGTATATTTGGTGGTCTTACATCTTGCAACATTTATTTACTTGCACTTGTGATTGAGACGCTAGGCTTGTTCATGACCATAAGAGACTGTTGGCTTGTGATTAAACTCTCATGTATCTAGACAGCCGTGACCGTATAGCGAGGTGGGTTGTACTTCAATATACGTAGCTGGCTATGTCTGCCTCCGCTCTCCAGCATTCTGGTTCTGGGGCGTGATATGGTTTAAGTGGTGGCCCATGCAGGTCTTGTAAATCAAGATATGTAAGGGTTTACCGAATAGATGTCTCAATCAGTACTCGTCCTTGATCTCTGTTCGTATCCTCTGGACCCCTGAACTTCTTGTCCTGATCATATGCTTGTATCGTTGGTCTGTCCTGGTCCTTCCTTATTGTTCCCTATGTCGTCTTTTTCAGCGGTATTGTACCTGGCCCTGCCGATCAGCAAGGCGGAGCACTTCCCGTGGACCAGCAGCAACCCGGAGATCAAGCCCAGTATTCCGGAGTAGCCTCCAGAGTCGTGCCTACCGGAGAAGAGCCATCAATCCAGCCAGTTCAGCCTGCAGAGCCTGATGATGGCACTTTGGTGGGTCTCATTTGGACCTTGATAGCTTCCCAAGATCGTCGAGGAGATGCCTTGCACCAGGCACTGATAGATACTTTGACCAGAGGAGGCCATCAGGGTAACAGCGCGGCCAACAGCTTCAAGCGCTTGAACCCTCCATTCTTTGATGGTAGCGAATATGCTATTGCCACAGATGCTTGGCTTCAGGACACAGAGGTGATTCTAGAAGCATCCAGGACTCCAGAAGCCGAGAAGGTGGCCGTAGTGCGCCTGCAGTTATTAGATCTTGTCCGCAGCTGGTGGGCGGCGCAGGCCGTTGGATTAGTGGCCCCTATTGCCTGGGCAGTATTTAGAGAAAGATTCCAAACCAAGTATTTTGATGCTGTAGCTCGGTACGATCTACAGACGAGGTTCACCAATTTAAAGCAGATGGGCAGGACGGTCGACGGATATACGGCCGAGTTTTCCAGACTCAGTCGGTTTGCTCCCACTTTGGTGGCAACCGAGTATGATAGAGCCCAGCGATTCCAGCAGGGGCTTCACATGGAGATTTTATTGGCAGTTGAGCAGTTTGAGCATCAGACATTCGATACAGTCTTGAGAGCAGCTAGAAGGCATGAGTATACCTTCCAGAGGATCGTGGATAGGGCCGGAGGTCGGAAGAGATCTTACGGCTAGATGAATCAGTCTTCAGCACCAGCCCCGGCAGTTAGGGCTTTGACTATTGGAGCTCCGAGGCGGCCAGCCTCAGTAACATCTGTTCAGCATTCGGCCCCGACGTACCCTAAGCAGTAGAAGCAGAAGCACTCATCCGCAGTGGGTTGTTCACATTGCGGGAAGCCAGGCCATGTGGTGGCAGAATGTCGCAGGACGCAGGGATTGTGCCTGGCTTGTGGAGCAGCAGATCATAAGATTGGATCCTGCCCGAATAGGGATAGTTCATCTTCGTCCAACCTTTCTAGCTCTTCGGTGAGAGGACCAGCTCCAGTCCAGCAGCAGCAGTATCAGCCTCAGAGGCCCTTGCCGCCTCAGATCCAGACATTCCAGCAACAACACCCACAGTAGTATGCACAAGCCTAAGCCCTGAGTAAGAACATGCAGTGAGGATTTCAGTAGAGGGGACCAGCACCTCGAGGGCTTGGTCAGGCTATGGTGATGACCGCAGAGGAAGGATTGGCACCAGGAGAGGTAGTGGCAGGTACTATTCTCGTCAACTCCTTTCCAGCTTCAGTTTTATTTGATTCTGGTGCATCGCATTCATTCATGTCTTCACGATTCGCAACACGAATAGGATTGGAGCCCGAGTCATTATCAGTAAGGCTCAATATACTTACTGGTAACAGACTCGTGGGAGTAGATAGAGTATTTTCCTCGTGTCGGATCGTAGTTAGCGGTAGAGAATTCCTCGCTAGATTGATTGAGCTTCCGATGGCCGATTATGATGTGGTCTTAGGGATAGATTGGTTGAGGAACCAGTATGCTAGGATAGACTGCCATATTGGCAGGGTTGTTTTTAGCATTCCAGGCGAGCCAGAGTTTTTCTTCTCCCGAGGCGAAGTGGAACCTTCTCCTCCAGTATTGCGGATGGCAGTAGCAGCAGTACAGTTACCTCGGATAGTTGAGGAGTTTCCTGATGTTTTCCCAGAAGAGCTTCTAGGGATGCCTCCAGAGCGGGAGATCGAGTTCGCTATCGACTTGATCCCTGGGATAACTCCAGTATCAGAAAGAGTCTACAGGATGGCGCCATCAGAGTTGCAGATATTGTACAAGATGATTGAAGAACTCAGGACCAAGGGATTCATTCGTGCTAGTGGATCGCCTTGGGGATCCCCGATGTTTCTTGTGAAAAAAAAGGATGGTACGTCCAGGTTATATGTAGATTATCGTACCTTGAACTCGATGACAATCAAAAACAGATACTCTCTTCCGATGATAGATGACTTGTTTGATCAACTCAAAGGGGCAGCAGTATTCTCGAATATTGACTTGCGGTCAGGATATCATCAGATCAGAGTCAGAGAGCAGGACATCCCGAAGACAGCTTTTAGATTGAGGTATGGGCATTGGAAGTTCCTTGTTATGCCCTTTGGAGCAACCAATGTGCCGACAGTATTCATGGACCTCATGAATCGTATTTTTATGCCCTACTTGGATCAGTTCGTGATTGTGTTCCTAGACGATATCCTGGTCTACAGCAAGAGTGTGGCGGAGCATGAGCAGCATCTCAGAATTGTCCTCCAGATTCTCAGAGAGCACCAGTTATATGCCAAGTTCAGTAAATGCGAGTTCTGGCTCGATCGTATTTCTTACTTGGGTCATATCATCACCATAGGAGGATTAGAAGTGGATCTCCAGAAGATCGTGGCCATTGAGTCGTGGCCAGTGTCCAGCACAGTTGCAGAAGTTTGCAGTTTCCTTGGTTTGGCCGGCTACTACCGGCGATTTGTTTCGGACTTTGCTCGAATTTCAGCGCCATTGACCCAGTTGACCCGCAAGGATGTGCAGTTTGCTTGGACAGCCGAGTGCCAGGATTTTTTTGAGAAGTTAAAGCGAGGCTTGATGACGGCTTCCATTCTCACTCTTCCAGATGGGACCGGAGGATTCTCAGTGTATTGCTTGGACAGCAGTAGTGTTTGTACTTAAGTTGTGGAGGCACTATTTGTATGGAGATAGGGTGGAGATTTTTACCGACCACAAGAGTCTGAAGTATGTTTTCACCCAGAAGGATCTTAACATGCGTCAGAGGAGGTGGCTAGAGCTTCTTGTGGATTATGATGTCAACCTACAATATCATCCTGGAAAAGCCAACGTTGTAGCAGATGCATTGAGCAGGAGAGCCGGAGTTTATTTCCTAACAGTACAACCAGAGCTGTTAGCAGATCTTCAGAAGATGGGTATAGAAGTTGTTCTCCCTTCCAGTGTGGCATTGATGGCCACTATGCGAGTTCAGTCCAGTATAGTCGAGAGGATTCGGATGGCGCAGTCAGCAGATTTCAAGCTTCAGCGACTCAGAGCAGAGTGTGAGACAGGACGACGACCAGAGCTATGTATCCATGGAGACGGTACACTTCGACATGGTAATCGTCTTTGCGTACCCAGTGGAGATATCAGACAGGAGAACATGGCAGAAGGTCACAGTTTTCAGTATTCCATTCATCCCGGTGGTACAAAGATGTATTATGATATTCGTCAGCACTTTTGGTGGAATGGCATAAAGAGGGAGATAGCCCGGTTTGTCTCTCGGTGTTTGGTTTGCCAACAGGTTAAGGCTGAACATCAGAGGCCAGCTGGACTCCTTCAGTCCTTGCCGATTCCAGAATAGAAGTGGGAGCATGTGACCATGGATTTTGTGACTGGATTACCTAGAACCCCAGCTGGTCGAGATGCTATTTGGGTTATAGTTGACCGGCTCACGAAGGTGGCTCACTTTCTTCCGTTCAGAGTTGGTCAGTCGACGGCTCAGCTAGCAGAGATGTATCTCAGACAGATCGTCAGGTTTTACGGTGTGCCAGTCAGTATCACCTCGGACCGAGATTCAAGGTTCAAGTCGCACTTTTGGCATGGCCTGCAAGAGAGTTTGGAAACTCACCTCCAGTTCAGCTCAGCATATCATCCGCAAACAGATGGCCAGTCAGAACGTACGATCAAGACTCTTGAAGATATGTTGAGATCTTGCACACTCGACTTCGGTGGTTCGTAGGAAGATCACCTGCACCTGGTGGAATTCTCGTACAACAATAGTTTCCAGGCCAGTATCCAGATGGCACCGTTCGAGGCACTGTATGGTAGGAAGTGCAGATCCCCGCTAGCCTGGGATGATGTTGGAGAAAGGCAGATGCACGGTCCAGAAATGATTGTCCAGACAGTTGAAGTGGTCAGAAGAGTCAGGGATCATCTTCGAGTTGCCCAAGATCGCCAGCGTCATTGGGCCGATTATCATCGGTGCCCTCTTGAGTTTTCTGTCGGCGACCATGTATTCCTGAGAATTTTGCCTAACCGTGGCGTCATTCATTTCGGCGTACGGGGAAAGCTTAGTCCTAGGTATATAGGGCCGTTCGATATTTTGGAGTAAGTAGGAGATGTGTTATATCGTCTCGCTCTTCCGCCGTCGCTAAGCGAGGTGTATGACGTGTTCCATGTTTCCCAATTACGACGGTATATCCCGGACCCGAGCCACATCCTGGATCATTCGGAATTGGTTGTTGGTACCAACCTTTTGTATGAGGAGAGGCCTGTGTCTATATTGGACCGGAGAGAGAAGACACTCAAGAATAAGACTGTCAAGTTAGTCCGAGTTGCTTGGGGTCATCACCCTTTGGGTAAGTCAACGTGGGAGCGTGAGGATGATATCCGATCGCGATATTCTGACCTGTTTGACTCATAAGGTATAATGTCCTTCTTACGCCTTATGCTCTAAGTTCCTTGCTTGAATGAATGATTGATTGTCTAGTTATAGCTTGCTTGTGATAGTTTGTCCTTGTCTCTCTAGCCTCTTAATTAAATTATGAGGACAGAATTCTTTTAAGGTGGGTAGAGTTGTAATGCATGTTGTTCGTATTACGTATCTAGGTATACGTGTACATATTTTGACTCGTATTTCATGTCTTCTTGCTTGGTTTATTGGATATTTTTATTTGCTTGGCCATGGTTCATCTTGGTTCGGTTTGGCTTGAATTGGTTCGGCTTGGTTCGGTTGTGAACCAACCCCCCTACCTACCACCACCACTACCATTTATTAGCCCACTCCTCTTTCTCTCTCTTCATTACTTTTCTTCTTCCCCTCCATTAACTCTTCCACCCACCAGGGAGAGAGCTTAGGCAAGTGCAGCTTGCTTCATGGAGGAACTCAGTTTTTATTGTTCTATTCTCTTCCTCACGAGATTTTAGCACACTTTAATACTTGGCATTTTTAATTTCTATGGTTCAATTTATGTAGATCTAAGTTTATTTTATTTTTGGATTTCTTTGGTTTTGATCTATTTAACATTGTTATTTTCAAGATCTGATGGTTCCATGTTGTAGAGTATTTCGTTCTGCCCCATTTTGACCTATGGAAGTTCGGATTTGGACTCTGGATGAAGAAATTATGAAGTTTGGAAGCCATGGCTTGCATGGTTCTCCTTCTCGAAAAATTGGAGGAGAAGAACAGTTCCTTAGCCGCATGAGTTAGTTTCCTGCAGCATAAACTTAGCCGCATAGCCTTATGCGGCAAGTTCCATTCCCGGCCGCATGGATTTTGGGACGCATGTAATCTACCTGGCCGCATGGGCTCCTAACTGAGCCGCATGCGCCCCCATCCTTTCCGGGCCGCATGGAACTTGATCCCGCCAGCCGCATATGCCCCTATTTACTTCCAGCCGCATATGGACCCGCTCCCCGGGAGTCGTACGGACCCACTTCCCGTGAGCCGCACGGACCCACATCCCGCGAGCCGCATATTTCCTGCTCCCCCACCAGCCGCATGAGGCCAAGTCATTCCCGAGCCGCATAGGCCTTCTCCCCTGGCCGCATGGGACTCAGTCCATTCCCAGCCGCATAGGGTCCATCCCCGCCAGCCGCATGAGACCATTTACTTCCAGCCGCATAGGCCCCCATTTTCTCCAGCTGCATGGCGTTGTTCCTTTTTAGACGCATATGCTCATCACCCTTGCCGCATGAACTATTCTCTTCCCAGCCGCATGAATCGATAACCTTCAGCCGCATGGGCCCTGCTCCCTGTGCCGCACGACTCCCCTGCTGTCTCTGTACCCTCTTTTGTCATTTAGTGCTATATATAGATTTGTACCTTGTTAATTTAAATATGCTCCCTGACACGACAGTGACCCGTAGTGGTACACTCTTGACAAGTAACATGACCTGATAGTGGCCCACCGTGGCGCACTCCTGACAAGTAAACCTGACATGATATACCTTGATAAGCTGTTGCAACAGCCACTTGACATGACATGAATGAATAACCTGGACACCTTGGGCGAATGTGCTTGTACAAATAAACCAGTCTTGTCTTGCATCATGTCTAGGACAGGGACCCCTGAGAACCACGGTCAGGGGTACCTACTGAAATAGACTAAGGCTAATAACTAGAATAACACAGTAGTCATGAAGAGATTTTCCAGCTACAGGCGATCCCGTTACCTGGGCGCGCTTGGAATCTGTAGCCTGCCGTCGAGTAGGGCACATTTCTAGCACACTGTCATGTGTTGTACCCTCCAAGTCACTTAAGGGTACATGTGTTTCCTGGACGATGTACCCACATGAATTCAACCCCTAATATTCGACCTGGATAACCTGGATAGTTTGCAGGGCTTGTGGCTGTGGAACAATCTCGCTGCATCATTGCTAGTAACTAGGTCTGTGATAACCCTACTTAGTTAAAGTATCAAGCCGTACTCATTGCTTGGCCGTGATTATTGGATGGAGCATAACCAGTCTAGTCTTGTCTTGATCCTGTACAAGATTGTTACATGACCTGGTTTCTTATATATTAACTTGCCGATAAATGGTGGGAAATCAAGTTCCGTTCAGATGAAGGGTTACAACCCCGGTCCTTGTTTGGTTTACGGGTTGTAACCTGGTTATCTGAATAGTTCTATTGGTTATCTCGTCGTATATCACTCTGATATGTTTTCCTTATTTCTAGTTCTTATTACTTATTTATACTCGTTTGCTAATTGCTGGTTTTAGTTCCTAAGTGAAGCTTCCTTTGTGGTACTTGCTCTTTCTGGGATCTGACCCAGCTGGTTTGTATGGCCAGATTTCGGAGCAGCTCCAGAGGATCTACCGACTTTCCAGCCGGATGGTGACCACCAGACGTAACCAGGGCAACGAGTGGGTAACTTTTGGCTCTCCCACTTTATTGTAAAAATATTCTTTTGAGGCGTTTAGCCGACGAGCACTTGTTTAGCTCGATTGCACTTTATTTACTGTCTGCCTACGGGCTGTAACATGATTGACAGATCCTAGGAGAGAAGGATGCCATTTGGGACTGCCTCGATCCCAAGGAGGGAAGGATGCCATTTGGGTTATCGTGGACCGACTGACGAAGTCAGCTCACTTTATCCCCTTCAAGGTTGGTTTATCCACCGAGAAGTTGGTAGCACTGTACATACGGCACATCTACCGGATTCATGGAGTTCTGGTAAGTATTGTATCTGACCGAGATACTAGATTTACCTCTCACTTTTGGAAGAGTTTGTATGACAGTTTGGGAACACAACTGAAGTTCAGCACCGCCTACCATCCCCAGACTGACGGACAAACGGAGAAAACAATCCAGACGCTAGAAGATATGCTGAGATCTTGCGTCTTGGAATTTGGAGGGTCTTGGGAAGACCACTTGCATTTGGTGGAATTCTCCTACAACAACAGTTACCAAGCTAGTATTGGTATGACACCATTTGAAGCTCTTTATGGATGTCGTTGCCGCACTCCACTTGCATGGGACGACGTAGGAGAAAGAGTACTGCTGGGTCCAGAGATGGTGACTGACACAGTAGAGAAGGTGAATGTAAGCTCAGGATTGCCAAGACAAACAGAAGCATTGGGTTGATAGTAGTCGTCGACCAGTAGAGTTTGAAGAAGGAGATAGCGTTTTTGTGAAGTTTTCTCCTACCAGAGGAACGATCAGTTTTGACGGAGCTGGGAAATTGAGGCCAGGTACTTCAGGCCATTTGAAGTTTTAAGACAAGTTGGAAAAGTAGCGTACCGGTTAGCTCTACCAGCTAATCTTGAGAGTGTGCACAACGTCTTCTACGTATCACAGCTCAGACGCTACATTTCGGATCCGAGTCACATTTTGGATAATTCAGAGCTGAAGATTGGACTCAACCTTTTAGTGCCAAAGAAACCAGTAGCAAGCGTAGTCAGAGGTGAGAAGAAGATCAAAAAAATTGAGCCATCACATAACTCCTATTTCTTATCTTTCGTTCTAAACTTGACTGATGCTGCTAAGTTAGCCTAGTTTTGCAAGCTATTTCCTTATCAAGCTTGATCATGACAGTATTTTATTGGGTGCACCCACTAATATATTGTCTAATCAGAACCGGTGTATGATGGTCTGATCAACCACGTGTACTTTGGTTCGCGTCAATATATTCTAGTTCTGCGTGGATGGTGACATAGTTCCTAAATGTCTCATCCACGACTGCCTTGGCAATTCTTATTGTTGGACCTGAGTTACGGGCGTAGTACCGTACCTGTTTGATTTGAGTTTACTCCTAACCCTGCCTTTAATTTCGAGGACGAAATTTTCTAAGGAGGGAAGGTTGTGAAACCCAGTTTCTGTAATGTTATATAATAATATTATTATAATATTATTACTATTATTATTATTAAATGTGGGTTTAAAATTAATTTTAAAATTTATTTCTGGCTTTTGATTGCTGACCTGAACCCCTCCCTTCTTTTGAATTCTGATTTTTTATTTATTAAAAAAAAAATTTACTCTTTGAGTTGGTCCACCCGTGGACCAACTCCCCCTCACCCCATGTTTCCCCCTCTCACCCCCTTATTTCTCTCTCCAACATTCATTCCCCTCCCAGCGTGGACAGCCGCCGCCGACCCCTGCCCTCCCGAAACCGTCGGGCACCTCCTCCTCTTTCCTTTTCGGTAACCCCCATTCACCACTTCCTATATAAATCCCTCCTTCCATTTCACCACCACCACAACCACCACTACTTCACTCCCTATCCCCTCTCTCTCTATTCCTCCAGAAGAAAACCCCTAGCCATCCCCAACTCCACGTCGACCCTCCCCCTGCCGAGCCCCCGCCGACCCGAGCTCGCCCCATCGGCGCCTCCAGCCGGCGCCCCGACCCGTGCAAGCGTTCAGCGCTCCCTCCGGCCATCTCCCGGCCGCCCGTCGGACCCCCGGCCGCGCCCCGCCTCCCGTGCCCTAGCACGCGGGCGCTGTTCTCGTCGGCCGCCCCGTGCCCGGCCAGCACCCTCTCCGGCGCACCCAGCCCATCCAGAGCCTTGCTCGGCTGCGTGCCCTAACGTCGCCACCCCGAGCACGTTCCCTGCTGTTCTGGACAGCACTGTCCAGCGCTGTCCACGGGATTTCGAGTTCGTTCTGTAGATTCGCGCATCCCGAGTCCGAGGCAACCCTTCGGATTCCGTCGTTTTGGGTAATTTCTGGTTAATCATAGTAGTTCGTCCCTCCTGTGTCTGTGATGAGATTGGTCCACGAATTTCCTTCGGGAAATTCGATTTTTAGGATTACGTTTGTTTTCGGGATTTTCCGAGAAAGTTTCGGGAAAGCTTCTGTTAGTTTGGTTTATTTTTCCGAAACCTTCGGAAATGATTTCTGGATATTTGTTTTCGGATTGTTGCTGTGATGTTTTTGGGTTGGTTTCGGATTCCCGAATTCGTTCGGGTCGTTCCAAATTAATATTGGGAATGATTATGGTTATTCGTATATATATATTTTGGATTACCTGGTTTGGGATACTTGCAGGAAAATATTGGCTCACTTTTCCAGCTTTTGGGTTGACCGAAAATAGAGAAAATGCTGCCGAATTTTTCATAAAATTTAATTATAATTTTAAAATGGTTTTAAAATGGTTTTTCGGAAAAAGATTATTATTTTGGATTTTGGGCGACGACCGTATTGGTCAATGGGCCCCGGCTAAGTGCAAACGAAACCGGCTTCGCCCGGACGTTGAGGCATTAGCATATATGACGATTGGACCAATATCTGAGACTCATTAATAATTTAATTTATTTTTATTATTTAATTTATTCATAATTAAATTGTAGGAAGATTTTAGAACTAACAACTGTTTCTCTTATTTTAATTTATGTAAAATAAATTGTAATGGGCATAAGCCCAGTTTTTCTATTTTTTCTGTGGCCTGTAATTTTGTAGCGTAGGTTTTCTGTCATTTTCTGATTTTTACTGATTTTTAGCGTACGCGTAAATCAAGAATAAATATTATTTTGAATAGAAAATTAATGAAGTTTTTCTCACATTAAAATTTACAAGCTTTAAAATATTTTTAACAACGATCATATTTTCTCATTAAAACAAGAAATATAGTTTTATATGTATAATTACGAAAATATAAAGTTTTAATCAATTAAATTGGTAACTACGAGTTTTTTTCTAAAATACAAAGTTAAATTGATCTTTCCCTCGTTATTAATTTTAACGCACCGATAATCGCATTTTGTTCGTGTTTAATAAATGAAGATTAAAATTGATTAGGACACAATTAGAGATTTCAACTAGCATAGTTAGCTTGGTAACCCTGGATTCTGAGTCAACTTTTCGAATGTAGGATTTCGAGGACGAGTCTAAATCCCATCTCGAAGTCTTCAATCCCTTCAAGTCCAGTCCATTTTGAGACAAGTACATTTTGTGTTAGTTTACAATTATTTAGTAATCGTTTTAATGCAAGTTTAAACCACGATGCAACACGGAACTCTCTCTGAGAGCACTGACTGTAACTACTGTAACTACTGTAACTGTTTGGGGACTGGGGGGGGTAGTGTAATGAGTATGACCACATCCAAATTACTGTAACAATTGTGCGAGCTTACCCCTCTTACACACGGGAATAAGCCATATCTTTCACTGTACAACCCAAGCCGGTCATATTCATTGCCTATTCACATCACAATGTTTTAAACTGCTGGAGAACTGTTTATTTTTAAATTGTTTAAAAGTGCATGATTCTATTATTATTTCAATTGTCAAATTAGCATGAATTGTACTTTGCTCCCTCCTGACTGGAGATCCAACATTTTTTGGTATCACTGATGATGCTTTGTTCCGCGGTATTTTTCTCGAGATCCTAACTAGAGGACGATGATCTCGAGACTAATGAGCTGGTTGCCTAGATTTTCTTCTTCTTTTATAATTCAAGATGTTTATGGAAAACAATGTATTTCAGATGTATCTTTTATTTTATTGTAAAAAGTTTTAAACTATTCAAATTATTAAAGTTGTGGCAATTAGACTGTATTGTTTATTACCTGCATGAGTGATACAGCTTACTGCCGCCGTCTCAACAACGGTGCAGGCTGGGCATGATCCGATTCAACCCAAGAAATTGGGACCGGGTCGTGACATATTTTTAGTGGTGGCCCATGCAGGTCCAAACAACAACTTAGGAAAACATACCTAGAAACAATTATAACACTAGAACATTGATTTGTCACAACATAGATCCAAATTATATATATAAATATTTTTGTTTGATTATAGACTGGTAGGATATCTTGCTTATGTTTGCATCCTAAACCTTCCAGAGAATGACCATTGACAAGACCAATCCTGCTGGCGATCAGGTGTCATCTCCGTGATCATACCCCATCTCCTCAACCAAGTTCAGGGTTTATTCCCTCGCAGCTGATTGACCGTCCCCATATTTCATCCAGTGAAGTTTTCACTACACTGGCGATTCCTACCTCTTCTTAAACTGAGTTGCATTTCCTGGGTGAAGTACCCATTCCTGTTGCTCCACCAGTACCAGCAAACACCTTCCAAATGGTTGCCCTATTTCAAGAAATCCTGGAGTTCCAGAAGGCTCAAGCTGAAGCCCAGCAGGAACAGATGAATATCACGAGAGAAGTCATGAAGAACGTCAATGATGTAGCCTTAGCTATCTTAAACCAAGTTGGAGCGGAATCTCGTCCTAGGAGGGATACCCCTGAATCTAGAAGATATTTGAGCCCTATCCGGCAGTCATATCGTAAGAAGCTATTGGTTTGTGACTACTGTAAAAGGCTTGGTCATCAAGCCAATATTTGTCGTAAGAGATTGGAGAAATGTTTGGCATGTGGATCTGTCGAACATCGAGTAAAGGACTGCCCCTTATCTTTCCATCAAACCAGAGCACATACCCCAGCAACACCTGTTAGGCCACAACCTAGGGACTCTCTTCCTATCCAGCAGACCTTGCCTCCTACAATAAGGCATGATGCAGACTCGAGGTTCATAAAAGATGAAGCAGTTGGAGACTGCTCATGCAAGAGTCAGGACCATGAAGAATAGTACCTAGGACTGCTGAATAGCATTATCTATCGTTATAAGAAGTTGTAACAAGATGTCAATCATGAGAGTTTTTGCTGTAATTCTTCACATGAATAAAATTCTTAGTTACACCTTTATGGTAGATGTCTTCCCTGATAGTCTTTCCGGATTATCCCCAGATCGAGATATAGAGTTCACCATTGACCTAGTCCCCGGCTCTCCCCTATTTCTAAGGGATGCTACAGAGTCAACCCGAAGGAGGCCAAGGAGATGAAGGACCAGATCAATGAACTGAAGACCCAGGGATTTATCCGAGACGGAGCTTCACCCTGGGGAACACCTGTCTTGTTTGTGCCCAAGAAGGACGGAACAGTACGAATGTGCATCGACTACCGGGTACTAAACAATATCACCATCAAGAACAAGTACCCTCTTTCCTAGATCGATGACCTATTTGATCAATTGAGCGGAGCCAAGGTATTTTCGAAGATTGATCTTAGATCTGACTACCATCAGATCAGGGTCAGGAAGGAAGATATTCCCAAGACGGCATTCAACACCTGGGCAGTTTAAATTCTTGGTCATGCCGTTTGGACTGACGAATGCTCCTGCGGTGTTCATGAATCTTATGAACAAGGTTTTCCATGAATACCTAGATCAAATTGTCGTTGTCTTCATCGATGACATTCTGATCTATTCAAAGAGAGAAGAGGAGCACGAAGAGCACCTCAGAAAAGTTCTGGAAACTTTGAGGAAGGAGAAGCTGTATGGTAAGCTTTCCAAATGCGAATTCTTTTTAGACAAAGTAAAATTTCTGGGCCATGTTGTCACAGGAGAAGGAATTTCGGTGGATCCAAAGAAGATAGCTGCTATTGAGAAGTGGTCTACCCCAAGCTCAGTTGCTAAAATCAGGAGTTTCTTGGGCTTGGCTGGCTACTACCGGAAGTTCGTGAAGGATTTCTCCAAGATTGCTGAACCAATGACGAAGCTTACCAGGAAGAACGAGGAATTTATTTGGTCTGAAGCTTGCCAGTCAGCTTTTGAGGAACTGAAGAAGAGGCTTACAACAGCGCCGATACTTGCGCTACTCGCAGGTACCGGCGGTTTCTCAATTTATAGTGATGCTTCCGATAAGGGATTGGGTTACGTTCTTCAACAACACGGAAAAGTAATTGCTTACGCATCTAGGCAATTACGGACTCATGAGAAGAACTATCTCACACATGATTTGGAGCTTACAGCGGTGATATTTGCATTGAAGCTATGGAAGCACTACCTTTATGGAGAGAGAGTGGAAATATTTACAGACCACAAAAGTCTGAAATATGTTTTCACTCAGAAAGAGCTGAACGTGTGACAGAGACGATGGCTGGAGCTGATGAAGGATTTTGACATCAACCTGCAGTACCACCCGGGTAGGGCTAATGTGGTCGCAGATGCACTTAGTCGATACCCTATGGCGATGTTTTGACCAAGGAGCGACACCTGCTAGAGGACATCGAGAAGCTTGGACGGGAGATTATTCTGCCTGGAAGGAAGCAGCTGGATGCTGATTCATTGTTGATGAAGTTGCAAGTAAGCACGAGTCTGATGGACAAAATTAAGGAGACGTAGTTTTAAGACGAGACACTTTACACACTTAGAGGGTTTCTCAATCGCCAGCGATGGAGCACTGAAGAATGGTATGAGACTTTGCGTACCAACTGGCGAACTGAGGAACGAACTGATGCAAGAAGCGCACCAGTCGCAGTATTCCATACATCCTGGAGCCAACAAAATGTATCGAAATATGCGTACTGTAGTGTGGTGGTACGGAATGAAGAAGGATGTATCGAGGTATGTGGCTAGATGTTTAATTTGTCAACCAGTAAAAGCTAGCAGACAGAGACCAGCAGGACTATTGCAGCCGCTTGGCATCCCGAAATGGAAATGGGAGCATATAACGATGGATTTTGTGTCGGGACTGCCTCGATCCCAAGGAGGGAAGGATGCCATTTGGGTTATCGTGGACCGACTGACGAAGTCAGCTCACTTTATCCCCTTCAAGGTTGGTTTATCCACCGAGAAGTTGGCAGCACTGTACATACGGCACATCTACCGGATTCATGGAGTTCCGGTAAGTATTGTATCTGACCGAGATACTAGATTTACTTCTCACTTTTGGAAGAGTTTGCATGACAGTTTGGGAACACAACTGAAGTTCAGCACCGCCTACCATCCCCAGACTGACGGACAAACGGAGAGAACAATCCAGACGCTAGAAGATATGTTGAGATCTTGCATCTTGGAATTTGGAGGGTCTTGGGAAGACCACTTGCATTTGGTGGAATTCTCCTACAACAACAGTTACCAAGCTAGTATTGGTATGACACCATTTGAAGCTCTTTATGGACGTCGTTGCCGCACTCCACTTGCATGGGACGACGTAGGAGAAAGAGTACTGCTGGGTCCAGAGATGGTGACTGACGCAGTAGAGAAGGTGAATGTAAGCTCAGGATTGCCAAGACAAACAGAAGAATTGGGTTGATAGTAGTCGTCGACCAGTGGAGTTTGAAGAATGAGATAGCATTTTTGTGAAGTTTTCTCCTACTAGAGGAACGATCAGTTTTGACGGAGCTGGGAAATTGAGGCCAGGTACTTCAGGCCATTTGAAGTTTTAAGATAATTTGGAAAAGTAGCGTACCGGTTAGCTCTACCAGCTAATCTTGAGAGTGTGCACAACGTCTTCTACGTATCACAGCTCAGACGCTACATTTCGGATCCGAGTCACATTTTGGATAATTCAGAGCTGAAGATTGGACTCAACCTTTCAGTGCCAAAGAAACCAGTAGCAAGAGTAGTCAGAGGTGAGAAGAAGATCAGAAAATTTGAGCCATCACATAACTCATATTTCTTATCTTTCGTTCTAAACTTGACTGATGCTGCTAAGTTAGCCTAGTTTTGCAAGCTATTTTCTTATCAAGCTTGATCATGACAGTATTTTATTGGGTACACCCACTAATATATTGTCTAATCAGAACCGGTGCATGATGGTCTGATCAACCACGTGTACTTTGGTTCGCGTAAATATATTCTAGTTCTGCGTGGATGGTGACATAGTTCCTAAATGTCTCATCCACGACTGCCTTGACAATTCTTATTGTTGGACCTGAGTTACGGGCGTAGTACCGTACCTGTTTGATTTGAGTTTACTCCTAACCCTGTCTTTAATTTCGAGGACGAAATTTTCTAAGGAGGGAAGGTTGTGAAGCCCAGTTTCTGTAATATTATATAATATTATTATTATAATATTATTACTATTATTATTAAATGTGGGTTTAAAATTAATTTCAAAATTAATTTCTGGCTTTTGATTGCTGACCTGAACCCCTCCCTTCTTTTGAATTCTGATTTTTTATTTATTAAAAAAAATTTACTCTTTGAGTTGGTCCACCCGTGGACCAACAGCCCCTCACCCCATATTTCTCCCTCTCACCCCCTCATTTCTCTCCCCAACATTCATTCCCCTCCCAGCGTGGACAGCCGCCGCCGACCCTTGCCCTCCCGAAACCGTCGGGCACCCCCTCCTCTTCCCTTTCCGGTAACCCCCATTCACCACTTCCTATATAAATCCCTCCTTCCATTTCACCACCACTACAACCACCACTACTTCACTCCCTATCCCCTCTCTCTCTCTCTATTCCTCCAGAAGAAAACCCCTAGCCATCCCTAACTCCACGTCGACCCTCCCCCTGCCGAGCCCCCGCCGACCCGAGCTCGCCCCATCCGCGCCTCCAGCCGGTGCCCCGACCCGCGCGAGCGTTCAGCGCTCCCTCCGGCCATCTCCCGGCCGCCCGTCGGACCCCCGGCCGCTCCCCGCCTCCCGTGCCCTAGCACGCGGGCGCTGTTCTCGTCGGCCGCCCCGTGCCCGGCCAGCACCCTCTCCGGCGCACCCAGCCCTTCCAGAGCCTTGCTCGGCTGCGTGCCCTAACGTCGCCACCCCGAGCACGTTCCCCGCTGTTCTGGACAGCACTGTCCACGCTGTCCACGGGATTTCGAGTTCGTTCTGTGGATTCGTGCGTCCCGAGTCCGAGACAACCCTTCGGATTCCGTCGTTTTGGGTAATTTCTGGTTAATCATAGTAGTTCGTCCCTCATGTGTCTGTGATGAGATTGGTCCACAAATTTCCTTCGAAAAATTCAATTTTTGGGATTACGTTTGTTTCCGGGATTTTCCGAGAAACTTTCGGGAAAGCTTCTGTTAGTTTGGTTTGTTTTTCCGAAACCTTCGGAAATGATTTCTGGATATTTGTTTTCGGATTGTTGCTGTGATGTTTTTGGGTTGGTTTCGGATTCCCGAATTCGTTCGGGTCGTTCCAAATTAATATTGGGAATGATTATGGTTATTCGTATATATATATTTTGGATTACCTGGTTTGGGATACTTGCAGGAAAATATTGGCTCACTTTCCCAGTTTTTGGGTTGACCGAAAATAGAGGAAATGCTGCCGAATTTTCCATAAAATTTAATTATAATTTTAAAATGGTTTTTAAATGGTTTTTCGGAAAAAGATTATTATTTTGGATTTTGGGCGACGACCGTATTGGTCAATGGGCCCCGGCTAAGTGCAAACGAAACCGGCTTCGCCCGGACGTTGAGGCATTAGCATATATGACGATTGGACCAATATCTGAGACTCATTAATAATTTAATTAATTTTTATTATTTAATTTATTCATAATTAAATTGTAGGAAGATTTTAGAACTAACAACTGTTTCTCTTATTTTAATTTATGTAAAATAAATTGTAATGGGCATAAGCCCAGTTTTTCTATTTTTTCTGTGGCCTGTAATTTTGTAGCGTAGGTTTTCTGTCATTTTCTGGTTTTTGCTGATTTTTAGCATACGCGTAAATCAAGAATAAATATTATTTTGAATAGAAAATTAATGAAGTTTTTCTCACATTAAAATTTACAAGCTTTAAAATATTTTTAACAACGATCATGTTTTCTCATTAAAACAAGAAATATAGTTTTATATGTATAATTACGAAAATACAAAGTTTTAATCAATTAAATTGGTAACTATGAGTTTTTTTTCTAAAATACAAAGTTAAATTGATCTTTCCCTCGTTATTAATTTTAACGCACCGATAATCGCGTTTTGTTCGTGTTTAATAAATAAGATTAAAATTGATTAGGACACAATTAGATATTTCAACTAGCATAGTTAGCTTGGTAACCCTGGATTCTGAGTCAACTTCTCGAATGTAGAATTTCGAGGACGAGTCTAAATCCCATCTCGAAGTCTTCAATCCCTTCAAGTCCAGTCTATTTTGAGGCAAGTACATTTTGTGTTAGTTTACAATTATTTAGTAATCGTTTTAATGCAAGTTTAAACCACGATGCAACACGGAACTCTCTCTGAGAGCACTGACTGTAACTATTGTAACTGTTTGGGGACTGGGGGAGTAGTGTAATGAGTATGACCACATCCAAATTACTATAACAACTGTGCGAGCTTACCCCTCTTACACACGGGGATAAGCCATATCTTTCACTGTACAACCCAAGCCGGTCATATTCATTGCCTATTCACATCACAATATTTTAAACTGCTGGAGAACTGTTTATTTTCAAATTGTTTAAAAGTGCATGATTCTATTATTATTTCAATTGTCAAATTAGCATGAATTATACTTTGCTCCCTCCTGACTGGAGACCCAACATTTTTAGGTATCACTGATGATGCTTTATTCCGCGGTATTTTTCCCGAGATCCCAACTAGAGGACGATGATCTCGAGACTGATGAGCTGGTTGCCTAGATTTTCTTCTTCTTTTATAATTTAAGATATTTATGGAAAATAATATATTTCAGATGTATCTTTTATTTTATTGTAAAAAGTTTTAAACTATTCGAATTATTAAAGTTGTGGCAATTAGACTGTGTTGTTTATTACCTGCATGAGTGATACAGCTTACTGCCGCCGTCTCAACAACGGTGCAGGCTGGGCATGATCCGATTCGACCCAAGAAATTGGGACCGGGTCGTGACAGTTGTTGTAGGAGAACTCTACCAAGTGCAAATGGTCTTCCCAAGACCCTCCAAATTCCAAGACGCAAGATCTCAGCATGTCTTCTAGCATCTGGATTGTTCTCTTCGATTGTCCGTCAGTCTGGGGATGGTAGGCGATGCTGAACTTCAGTTGCGTTCCCAAACTGTCGTGCAAGCTCTTCCAGAAGTGAGAGGTGAATCTGGTATCCCTATCAGATACGATACTTATCGGAACTCCATGAATCCGGTAGATATGCCGCATGTACAGTGCCGCCAACTTCTCGATGGATAGGCCCACCTTAAAGGGAATAAAGTGGGCTGACTTCGTCAGTCGGTCCACGATAACCCAAATGGCATCCTTCCTTCTTTGGGATCGAGGCAGTCCTGACACAAAATCCATCGTTATGTGTTTCCATTTCCACTCTGGGATGTCTAGCGGCTGCAACAGTCCTGCTGATCTCTGGCTGCTAGCTTTCACTTGTTGACAAATTAAGCATCTAGCTACATACCTGGATACGTCCTTCTTCATTCCGTACCACCACACTATAGTACGCATATCCCGATACATTTTGTTAGCTCCTGGATGTATGGAATACTGCGACTGGTGCGCTTCTTGCATCAGCTCGTTCCTCAGTTCGCCAGTTGGTACGCAAAGTCTCGTACCGTGCCTCAGTGCTCCGTCGCTGGCGATTGAGAATCCTTCAAGTATTCCTGCCTGTACTACCATATTTCTAGTGTGAGAGTATTTTTGTCATTTTTGGGGTTATTTGAATTTATTAGAATTTATTAGAATTTATGGGAATTTTTAGGATTTATTTGGAATTGTTTGGACTAGATTGATTTTTTGGCTAGTTTGGACTCATGTAGACCAACCTAGGAGCTAACCCTAGTTAGTTGGCCTTGGTTAGGATTTGTGACTCTAGTCTAACCTAGCCCAATCTATGGTTAGGTCATTAGAACCTATTTAGCTATAGAAATTAGAAAGCCATAAGCCATGACCTATGACTTAGAGTTTTTATTAATTAAATAAACCATAGCCCATGTAACTTGGCCCAAGCCCAAACTACCCTACCCTAACCCAACTTGGCCGGCCACCTAGGTGTCTTGGGATTCCCCCACTATAAAACCCCTCCTAATTTCTAGGGCTAGCCTCCTTTCCTTAGGAAATCCATTTCAAGAAGAAAGAGGTGAGCTCCCATCTTTAGAAATTCATAATAAATCCATTTTAGGTCCTTTTTCCCTCAAACTAGTTGCATTAGATCCTAATATCAATATTCTTGCTGCTGGTATTGGTTGTTTGCAGGAAAACAACAATTTGTGAGATTTTGGGTAGCTTGAGGAATCTTTCCATTTGGGGCTTTTTCACCCATAGCTCAAGAATAGGTAATCTCTCCATTTCTCCATGGATTTTCATTTTGTCTTCATCAATAGGAAGCCCTAGGTGTCCTTGTGCTGTAGGAATAGGGTTTGCTCGATTTCGTGTCCTGTACGTGTCCGTATCGGACACGTACCAGTGAACAGCATAGGTGTTCGACGAAATGCCAAAAAGGGCATTTCGATCGAGATTTTGATTTGTGTTTGAATAGGAATGTTAGTTTTACTATTGCTTATGCATTTTTGATCTTCTGTGGTAGTGTTCGTGTCACTGTGTGTCGGTTTTGTGGTGTGGACACGCGCGTGCACACGCTCGTGCGCGTGCTACAGTGCTCCCATGCCTATCGGGGTCTGTAGCGGACACGACACGACACTATTAGGGCTGAAACTTTGGTGACACTTAGGACACGTGACTGACATGTCACAGACCAATTTTCAGCTCGTCTTATCGAGCGGTTTGAGATAAATCTCAACCGCACCGATTTTCCACTGCACTGTGCAGTGTTGTTTATTGCCACTGATACGGGTCTCGTGTCCGACCCTGACACATCGTGGACACAGGCCAGTGGGCCTATGAGGTAGCCCTATAGGTGGGCTACCCGTGTGTATGACCACGAGGTTCCCTCGTGTCTTGTGTCATGCACACGACACAAGTGCACGTGTGCACGAGACAGTGCACTGTGTGTGTGTCATTTTGAGTTCTTGATGTGGACACGCCGTGTCCGGCCATGGGTGACACGAAATGGATGTGTGGGGTTGTGCACGAGGGTTGTTTTCAACTACTAAGCAATAGATTCATGATTAGTTAAAATTGCTATTCGATTTCTCATTTAAACCATGTTCTGATACTTGTTCAGTTTTCTTCAACTATCAAATCCATTTTTATCCTTTTAATCAAATGTTTTCAAATGTCCAATGAGTCTCACATAACTTTTAGCTCATGATAAGTTGATCTACAATGTTGGAGTAGGTTTGGATTCATATATTAGAATTTGGCCTATGAGTTGGACAAATGTGTTAACTGACACTATTGTCCTGTTAACCATTCATCCCAGTTTTAAATTGATTTTTGCCTGATGATTCTAACCTTTGTGATAATGTTAATTAACTGGGTTTTGATTCTAATCGAGTTTTCTTGATAAGGAAAATGTGATTTGGGTTTGAAGTATTTTGATGCACAGTTCTTTTAAACAGAGTTGCACTGTCATACCATGCCACTATTGCACTGGTTAATTCTTTACATTGTTCTTCCTTATATTGTCAACACTTCAATTTCAATGTTCCTATATTTAAATCTGGGATTGTATGAACTGTTTGAGTTTAATCTAAAATCTGAGATTGAGGAAGGACAATGAATTGATTTCCTTTTCTTTTCTTCCTAACTGGGATTAGTGTCTATATTGTATCAACTATGGAGAAGTTAATTACCTGAAAAACTGGACTTGACAGTCCAGTTCAACTTATATTTTTCCTTCCTGTATGTTCCCTACTCATAGCTTAAACTACTTACTTGAGCATTCACCCTTACATGTATACACACCACACATGCTTCCCTCTTCTTCACTGTTTGTGTTCCTGCACTTATACTAGTCACTGTTGCACACACACACACACTTTCTCCTTATTCACTGATTGCCCACAGCCTTCATATTGCACACTGGTTCACACACTCACTGTGGAAAGCTTGCACTGCCTGCAAACACAAGTACACACACACACACAATATTTCTTCTTTGACAGTTACACTTGCACACACCTTCTTCACTGTTTGATAATTCCTGCATTTGTTCCTGCACATACACACACAAATCATGTATCACACTCACAAGCCCCTCTCCTTATACAATATGTATGTGTGTAATTGTATGAGTGCATATATATATATATATATATTTTTATATATATATATATATATATATATATATATATATATATATATATATATATATAAAATATATATATATATATATATATATATATATATATATATATTTCTAGGTTTAGCCTAATGCTGTAGGATTTATATCTAGCCTAGATATATGTAATATATTATGTGGTATTTAAATCTATGGGTGTAATAGTGAGGTTGTAGACTTGCTAAGGTATACTAGAATTAGCTACTAGCTATATTGTGATATAGCTGGTATAGGATTGCCTAGCCTTATTAGGATTGTGCTAGCTAGTGTAGATTAGAATAGCTTAGTTTAGACTTAATTAGACTTGGTTGACCTAGTTTGACTTCTAGGGTTGACCAGAGTTGACCAAGAGTTGACTTTGGCCTAGATTGACTTAGAATCATGTAGAATGCATAGTAGGACTCCATTTTACTATTCTGGACTTGTTGTGACTTGTGCTGTTCTGATTAGGAGCCAGACACCACTCGTTGGACAGTACGTTTCATATTGGACACTCAGATACAGGCGAGTACATTCTCTAATCATTTCATATCCTGTTTAGAATTATTTCCTGCAGTAGATTACTTTACTTGTACTGTCACGATGGTCACACGGATTGGTACTATATGGATCCTTTATTGAGATGTTATCCTTAGGGAGCATCAGGTACTACATGTTCTGTGCGTTTCACTTACATGGCGTATCACTATGCTTCATTGGTTCTTTGATCACTTACGACATATACTCTTATGATCGTAGAGTCTTCCTAGAATCATTATCCCATTTATGGGACTACTATGTATCACCTTCGGGGTCTATCACCTTCGGGGTCTATCACCTTCGGGGTCTACTACCCTTCGGGGGCTGTTACATAGCATCATATAACATAACCTGGCTGGATCCTTGTGTATTGATTGGGGGTACGGGAGAGTAGAAATGGACATGTGAATAATATCCAAGTAGTGTAGCATCAGAATCTCTTTCATAGTGTAGCATCAGAATCTCCTATGCCATTTACATGTCTATATTGTACTCTGACTCACTAGTCACATGATAGTTCTCTATTTATAGTAGATATTTCTCTTACAGCTTTCTCTCTCTGTTTACATACTGCACTTCTTTCAGTACTTGTATCTTACTTTACTGCATGATTATATCTTCTAACCTGCAATGATCTGTTGAGATGTACTGTACTCGCTCATGTCCTGACTGGACCTGTTGAAAATATTACAGAGGACGGGAAGGAGGCTTGCCTGGACACTTACTACGGGGCAGCCTTAGATGACACCTGCGAGCTGGACCCTCAGGAGGACCCAGCTCTAGCTGAGGAGATCACCCCGATTGCCTAGACTAGACTAGTTAGGCTTATCTTACTTTTGCAGTCTTGAGACATGTCTTAGTTAGACTTTATTTGGAGTTATGAGTTGTATATATTCTTTCATCTGAGACCTTGTACTGTTGGATATTGCTGAGATTATCTTAGACTACTGCTATTTCATCTATTTATTTCCTTGAGTTCCATTTCATTTCGTGCTATCTCTTCCTTAGTTATGATTGAGTTTTACTGTTATGTCACCCCCATTCGGGGAGTATAAACTGTTTAGATATATATTGTTAGATGTATGTTGACCTAGGACAGCGCTCTACCGCCGACACTGCGGCGTAGGCTGGGCGTTGTTACGTTCTCGTACCCTCACAGTAGGTGCGGGTCGTGACACTGCCAGCACTTGATCTCTGAGCTTGCAAAGCGTCTCGTCTTGGAATTGTGTTTTCTTAACTCTGTCCATTAGACTTGAACGCACTTGCAACTGCATCATTGATGAATCAGCTCCTGGTACAATGGCTTCTCTTTCCAGTTTCTTTATTTCTTCTTCGGGCAGTACAATCTCCAGTCCAAGCTTTTCCATGTTTTCCAGTAAGTGTCGTTCCTTGGTCAAGAACATCGCCATCGGGTATCGACTAAGTACATCTGCAACAATATTAGCCTTACCCGGATGATACTGCAGGTTGATGTCGAAATCTTTCATCAGCTCCAGCCATCATCTCTGTCGTATGTTCAGCTCCTTCTGAGTGAAAACATATTTAAGACTTTTATGGTCTGTAAATATTTCCACTCTCTCTAGAGGTAGTGCTTCCACAGCTTCAATACAAAAATAACCGCTGCAAGCTCCAAATCATGCGTGGGATAGTTCTTCTCATGAGTCCGTAATTGCCTAGATGCGTAAGCAATTACTTTCCCGTGTTGTTGAAGAACGCAGCCAAATCCTTTACCGAAAGCATCACTGTATATTGAGAAACCGCCGGTACCTGAGGGTAGCGCAAGTATCGACGCCGTTGTCTCTTCTTCAGTTCCTCAAATGTTGGCTGGCAAGCTTCAGACCAAACAAATTCTTCGTTCTTCCTGGTGAGCTTCGTCATCGGTTCAGCAATCCTGGAGAAATCCTTTAAAAATTTTCGGTAGTAGCTAGCTAAGCCCAAAAAACTTCTTATTTCTGCAACTGAACTTAGTGCAGTCCACTTCTCAATAGCAGCTATCTTCATCGGATCCACCGAAATTCCTTCTCCTGTGACAACATGGCCTAGAAAATCCACTTTGTCTAAGAAGAATTCGCATTTAGATAGCTTACCATAGAGCTTCTCCTTCCTTAAAGTTCCCAGAACTTTCCTCTGGTGCTCTTCATGCTCTTCTTCGGTCTTCGAGTAGATCAGAATGTCATCGATGAAGACAACAACAAACTGATCCAGGTATTCATGAAAGACCTTGTTCATAAGGTTCAAGAATACTGCAGGGGCATTCGTCAGTCCAAACGACATGACCAAAAATTCATATTGTGCATAAATCCTCTTAAAAAAACAAACAAACAAACCAATCCCCTCTCCCACTCTCAGCCACACAACCCATTCCCATTTCCCCTAACTGTCTCCCCACGTTCACTCTTTCCTCCTTCCTAAAATATCTACACCACCACCACCACTTCTCATTAACACCTCCACAATACCCTTCATTCTCTCTCTCTCTCTCTTTCGCTCTCCTCTCCTTCCATCACTCTAGAAACACACCAGCACCATCCCTCTCAAACCCCTTCTTTTCCCCACTTTCGACCCCTTTTCGCCTTCTGCAGGCCGCCTGCGTCGACTTCTCCTCCAGCGCAGCTCCGTCGGACCAGCACCCCCGCAGTCGCTGGCCGCTACCGTCCGGTGCAGCCCCGTCGGACCACCTCGTCGGCAGCGCACCGCCGATGGCCCGCCGGTCCTACCGGCCCGCGGCGCCCCGCTCCCCCGTTCGCCCAGTGTTTTACCGTTTTCGCATGCTTCCGTGCGCGTTTTCGTCGTCGTGTGCGTGCACGTACCCGTACCCGTCGTCCAGGCGTCGTTTCGAGTCCGAGGCCTCCCCTCGGTACTCCTTCGTGCAACCGTTTGGTACCCCCTTTTCCAAACACTTTCTGTCATTTTATCACAAAACCCAATTTGTATCTCCTGTTTAATTAGAATTAGTTTAGTGCTGTAATAATGTTATTAATTTGTTATGTGGGAGTTGTAGTGTTTAAATTATTGAGTAGGATTATGGAATTAATTGTCATGAGAACGTAAGCATATTTCTAATTAATATAATTTTGTTTCTAAAAGAAAAAAAAATGTTTCTTAAAAGAATTAGGTTTTGTTTATGAAAATGTTTGAGTAATTAATTGTCTAAATGTTAGTTTTTATGGCATAATGTTTAATGATTATTGGTTAAGATTATTAATAATTACGAAAAAAGAATTTGTTAGTAATTTTGGTAAAGATATTATTTTATCTCTGGAAACTTATATATATATTTCCAAAACATGTTTTATACCAAAGCTTTCAATAATTAAAATAAATAATAGAAAAGATATTATTTCCATAAATGAGTTTAATTGCAAATAATTAATTTCGTTAAATAAATGGTTTTAATCGAAAAAGATTTGTTATTAATTTAAAACCGTTAGTTTGGCAAGAAATCGTATTTTTATATATAAAGTACTATCTTTAGTATTCAAAAAGTTATTTTTCCTTTATTACGAAAAATGGTTAAAAAATGTATTTTCTAAGGGAAATCGTTTTATAATATTGTTCGGTAAATAATTTCTCTTAATAATAAAAATGTTCATTAATGAATTATTTTGGCCTTGAATAACATTTTTAGTAACAATAATCGGAAAATGATTTCTAGCTAATTAAAATATTAGTTTTGGAGGAAAATCATAATTTTGGTAAAATATTAATTATTAAATACAGTTAAAATATTATTTTCCATATTTTGTGAATAATAGTCAAAAAATGGGTTTTTAGTAAATCGTATTTTTGCGTAATTTGGTAATTACATAAAAAATACTAATTTCTATAATACGATTAAATAATAATTTTCTTAGCCTTAATTATTACGTTAAAAACTTGTATTTTTACTAAAACGATTATTTTGTAACTTAGTATCTAAAATATAAATATTTTTCAACATTATTAACAAAATTATGTTATTTTCAACCCGACCAGACTTAGCCCTAACTAACTAGTTGGCGTTGCCCTTAAGGATTAGAGTGTAATTATTTCTAGCTGCTGAACCTGGTGTTACGAATCTGTAGGTTCGGGACCCTAAGCCCAAACGGTTACCTGCTACTCGTCGCTTCCATGTCAAGGGACTATCTGAGGCAAGTTTCATATATATTCCATGTCTGCGTTTTATTTTGATAATTAAATGTATGCATCAGTTGGTTACATATAGTGTAGTGACACTGATTCACCGTGGATCCCTCTCGGACTCCACATCGATTGACGGATTGCTGGATTGACTTTTTGACTCATTGACTCATTGCTTGGGGATTGCTTGGCGAGTAGTATAACGTCTGTGACCAAAGCCAAATCTCGCTTGTTACATGTCTGCGCTAACCCCAACCTCACTGTGGGTTGAGCCGTACCGTATACTATTCGTTTTGGCCGAAACGTTAGTATACATATTACCTCTATCCCGGCCGGTCACAGGCTTTGTTATATACTCAAACACTAGCTTAGTATTGCATCATTCTGGACATTGACATCATCTTGATTGTTGGTCTTCTTACTATTAAATACAAAAATATATTGTTTCTTAAACTGTCTCGCATTTTACATTTATTATTAATTTAGAATTGCTAGATGTGGATGAAATATATTCTTGCTCCCTCCTGACTGGAGACCAAACATTTTAGGTGATTGCGACGAAGAGGAGATGCCTTACTGTACTTTCTACGGGCCTGACTTGGGTTCCGCAGACTCGGCTGAACCAGGAACCCCTGAACCTTAGAAGTTGGCTTAGTACTTTTCTATTTCTTTATTTTTAGAACAATTTGTAATAAAAGGAATGTTGTTGTTGTTTGTTTTACTTCCAGACTTTTTCCAGTTGAATAAAATATTTATTTTCGTTAGATGTTTCTGCATGTTATGTTGCACTGCTTGATACAGCTTACTACCGCTGTCTCACAATGGTGCATGCTGGGCATGATCCGACTAGACCCATTATATTGGGATCGGGTCGTGACAAAACGGCATGACCAAAAATTCATATTGTCCATATTTGGTGTTGAACGCCGTCTTTGGAATATTCTCCTTCCTGACCTTGATTTGATGGTAGCCAGACCTGAGATCTATCTTCGAAAATACCTTAGCTCTACTCAGTTGATCAAACAGGTCATCGATCCGGGACAGAGGGTACTTGTTCTTGATGGTGATGTTGTTCAGCGCCCGGTAATCAATGCACATCCGCACGGTTCCATCCTTCTTGGGCACGAACAAAACTGGCGCTCCCCAGGGTGAAGCTCCATCTCTGATAAATCCCTGGGCCTTCAGTTCGTCAATCTGGTCCTTCATCTCCTTTGCCTCCTTGGGGTTGACTCTGTAGCAACCCCGAGAAATAGGAGAAGAGCCTGGAACTAGGTCGATGGTGAATTCCACACCTCGGTCTGGCGGCAATCCCGGAAGACTATCTGGAAAGACGTCCATGAATTTCGCTATGATAGGGTGAGGAGGCCCGGGTTATTCGGTGATAGAGGAGTAGGTAACATTCTTCATGTCTTCCGGAGCTCGAGAGATTTCAAACTCCGGTTCTCCTGGTGGACTGAAGATTACACATCCTCTGTGACAATCTATTAGCGCATGCTGTTCACTTAACCAGTCCATCCCTAGGACTATATCATAGTTGGGTAAGGGCATCATAAGTAAGGGTGCTAAGAATTTATGGCCTGAGATAGTTATGGGACAGTTACATGTCTCGATGATAGGTATGGGTCCACCACCGGTCATAACTCTACATATCATCTTGCTAAATCCCGTAACTAAGTGGTGTGCAGAAATGAACTTTGATGATATAAAACTGTGTAATGCACCCGAATCAAATAATGCTAGAGCAAGATGTGAAAACACATGAATGGAACCTGTGATGACATCAGCGGTAGGTTTCTGCTCTGGTTCTTGCTCGTCTGCTGCTAGGGCAAAAGCTCGCCCGGTCTTCTGCTGATGTTGCCCGAACCGTTGTTGCTAAGTGGGTAGAGGAGCTCTTGCTGAGTTGCTCCGGTCCGGGTGAATGCTGTGGGGCAGTCCCTCACTTGGTGGGTGGCAAAGCCACAAACTAGGCAGTGTCCCAGTTTCTTCCTGCAGATGTTCGCCTGATGTCCTGGCCTCTTACAGAAGTCGCAGACAGGGATCTGCTTCTGAGGCGCTCTGTCACTGGTCCTTGCCTGATGGTATTGCTGCTGGTGGTGAGAAGGCATGTTGTTGTTGTGGTTGGGCCTCTTCTGGTTACCTTGGAAGTTGCTAGTTCCAGGATACTCCCTTTTTGAACGAGAAGGCTGGCTCTTCTCCACATCCTGAGCTTGTATCAGAATCTTCTTGTACGTTTTTGGCGCCGCCTGCGATCACAGGGGTGCGAATATCTTCCCTTAGTCACCTGAATCTCTCAGCACGATCCGCGGGGTCAGCAACCAAGTTCTTGGCAAAGCGGCTAAGTCGGCCGAACTCTGCCGCATACTCTCCAACCGTCATGTTTCCTTGCTTCAGATCCTGGAACTGTCTTTCCATCTCTCGCGACTGTGATGTTGGAAAGAAT
Organism: Iris pallida; assembly: GCA_029216955.1. Classification (NCBI taxonomy): domain Eukaryota; kingdom Viridiplantae; phylum Streptophyta; class Magnoliopsida; order Asparagales; family Iridaceae; genus Iris; species Iris pallida. The sequence continues at coordinate 153,215 of JANAVB010007710.1, forward strand.
TTCCTGCAGAACAACCTCTTGAAAGTGTCCCAGTCAAGCTGCTTGTCCTGGAGTCGGGGTTCATTCCGATACCAGGTGCTTGCTACATCTCATAGCTGGAGTCCTACTACTTTGACATGGAGGTCGTCGGGTAGTCGAGCGACGCTGAGGAGACGCTCCATGCTGTCGAGCCATTCGTCGGCATAGATGATTTCCTCGGTTCCCTTGAAGGGTCGCGGGTCCTGCTTCTTAAAGTTCTCGATAGTGCCGACCTTCACATAATAATGTCTCCTATCAAATTGAATGGCCTTAATGATACATAAATTAACTCTTAGATTTATGTTTACCTTAGCAGGCCTTGGTTCCGATTGAGCTGTTCCTCCTCTCTCGAGGGCAGCCATAGCCACGTTGTGGGCATTCTCCATGCCTTCTCTCATGATCGCGGTCTGTCCGCGATGGGCTTCAGCTTGGGCTCTCTGGGCTTCCAGTACTCCTCGTAGCAGGCCTACGAGCTCGGTGGAGTCCACCGGTACTGGTGGGGCAGCTGGTACGGGCACTACCGCAGAGGACTGCGGCTCAGTTCGAGGAGGTGCAGGTTCTGCCGTTTGCGCTGTAGTAGCGTAAACGGGGCAGGGTGCTGGTGCAGCGTGGGGACGGTCAGTCAGCTGCAAAGGAGGAGGGTCCGGGCGTGCTTGAGGAGGTGGGGTGTGATTGGTAGATGACACCTCATCGTCAGCAGGGCCGGAGCGGGTGGTCTTTCCTTTGGCCATACTCTGGAAGGTTTAGGATGCAATACATAAGCAAGGTATCCTACCAGTCTATAATCAAACAAAAATACTTACTTATAGTATATTCCGGTCCTATGTTGTGACAAATTAATGTTCTAGTGTTCTAATTATTTCTAGATATGTTTACCTAAGTTGTTGTTTGTAGACCTTCATGGGCCACCACTAAAATATATCACGACCCGATCCCAAATTATTGGGTCGAACCGGATCATGTCCAGCCTGCACCGTTGTGAGACGGCGGCAGTAAGCTGTTCTATATACAGGTATTCACAACAATATTTATTTGCATTTGTCACAACACGAATTTACGAATATTTAAAAACTTTTTATTCAACAATTGAAAAGTACAAACTGAAACTAAAAGTACTGAAATAAATACTGAAACCAAAATCTACAACTCCAACACAAATAAACTAGATAACGAGGAAAATAACTAGCTAAACGGTCGGTTCATCAGTCTCTGGTTCTGCGTCCTCCAAGGGGGACTCTGGCAACACCACATGATATAATACCGGGTCATAGTAGCTATTGAACAATAGCTCAGCATCATCAACATCACCTATTGGGGGGATCCAGTCAGGAAAGGAGCAAGTACGAGTACATAATCCAACATTCTAAATAATAATGGAAAGATGCAATTTTAAACAGTTAAAATTCTTTGAACAATATTTTCCAGCAATTTTCAGCAATTCAGTATTTGAAACAATATGATTTGAATAGGTAACCTCTATGACCGGCTTGGGTTGTACATAGCATCCTAGCGATGCGACACGGCCTATCCCCGTGTGTAAGAGGGGTAAGCTCGCACTAATGCAATATGAGGGTATTGGTCATAAACGCTACCACTACTCCCCCAATATCCCTACAATCAATAATTGAACTCAAGGAGAGAGTTCCGTGTAGCAATGTGGTTTAAGCATGCAATCATGACAATTACTAAATAAAATACAAGAAAACATAACCGTAACTTGTCTTTGTTTATATGACTGGATTGGGATGTCAGCGCCGGGAAGAAAGTCAAGTACGTTCTCGAAATCCTACAGTTGAGAATCCTGACTTAGAAACATAGATGAGCCAAATCTAGGTGTGCTAGTTGCAATTTCTAGAAACAGACCCTAGTCAGGTTTTAATTTATTTAATTAATCTAACGAAATCCGTCTAACGTCGTAAACTATATTGGTTATCAATTTACGGAATAACCGATTATTAATTTATTGGAGAAAAATAGCAATTACACTTTAATTGGCAAGACTTAGTATTTTTAATAATATATAAAACTAAGTGGTCTTTTAAGTAAGAAAATATGAAGTTGTTTAAATTATTAGGAATCTTTATTCATTAACTTAATATGAGAAAATCTTATTAATTTTGTACAAAATAATTAATACCCAATTATAATTTATACGTCTAGCTACGCAAATAACCAACCTAGAAAAGAAATAAAAAATCTAAGCTACACACAGGGGCACAGAAAAATAAAGAAAAACTGGGCTTATGCCCTTACAACAAATTAATTTAATTAATTTAAAAAACTGAGGCGAGCTCTGAATGCCGTGAAGCGATCCAGTCAGGAGGCCGAAGCCCTGCACCCAAAAATAGAGGCCAGTAACTAGTTCTAAAAATAAAACATAATATAAATTAAATATAATTTTGCAGAAAACGGGCGTCTCAGACTTGGTCATGCAATCTCACGTTGCTGGCTTACTGTCACGCCCCAGAACCAGAATACCGAAGAGCGGGGGAATGACTCAGCCAGCTACGTATTACGGGTAGATGAATATCGTATAATACGATCAATGTTGTCTAAAAGACGGGAGGGTGCATACTACATGAAAGTCTCACTTTGGTCACTCAATATATATTGTCTCAATCATTCAAACAAGAAGCAATAATAGAGAACATATAAGATAAAGCAGTAAGGCGTCTCAAACGCTCAGTCAAAATGTTCTTAAGATTTGGCTTTACAAAACATAGCCAGATGATATAGCAAGGTATACACAATTATTATCAGCTACAGTCTGACTTAGTTACAATTATGTAAATGTAAGTACAAGACAATCCGACTAACATGTCGATGCCAAGCAGCAAAATATAAAGTAAGTAGCAAAACGAGCGGGGAAGCAAGAAACCCACTCGTGTCCTCCTGCGATCATCCCTCTAGTATTGACCATCTTGGAGGTAGAAGTAGCTGAGTCCTCGGAAACTGGCTCCAAATCTGGCCATGAAAAACCAGAGAGGTTAGACCTCTAATAGCAAGTACCACAAGGAAGTACGACATGAGAATTAAAACCGGTGATAAGAGTTAAGAATATAATAATAAGTCTCTGCTTGCTACTGGGATTCACACAACATTCCGACACTTCAAACCAACTTTCCAACCAAACAAGGACAGAAGTTGATCCGTCATGTCCTGACATTCTGATCATCTCAGTAGTTAACAGAGTGGGTACAGTACACAAATAAATCAATTTAAACGGCCATGCAACTACTACGGCTTGCTACTGTAAGTTCCAAATTGTCTTAGAAATATGTAATCGGGATTCTTCATTTCTTACTATGTACAAGCAAGGCTAGTCTATCCAAAATTAATTGCGCCAATCATGAATTAGACGAGTTCCAGCGGGACGCCCGTCATCAATATACAATAAATAATATAAGCAGATACCATTCCCTGCCCGTGTGGCAGATTTGCAGTATCCGTGGGAACCAGCCGGCATGTCGGGGCACCAATTGCCCCGGGATGGCTGCCATGTAAGAAATCGGGAATCCATTCTCTCTCCATGCAATCATTATTTTATTTAACTTAATAGTCCCTATGTTGATTGAAATCCCATACCGTGGATCATGGTCATTCAGAATGAGTACTTTCGTACAAAGTACGATATGCATAACTCTACAACGATGCCCGTGCGGTTATGTTGTAGGTCTTACATAGCGTAATGCAACAATCAGACCTAGTCACGGAATAATCATGCCTTAACTGTAAAGTACACATGCTGCTTCTGTAGAAAATCAGTTGAAGTCTGCACGTGTCCATATGCCAATGTTCAGGATCGGCTAGTCGATTGCAATAGTTCATGTTAATATGAACGTGTCTCGTTCAATTTCAATAAGACGACTAGCCAGTCTCTTTAGTTCCAACTAGGAACGCATGATCAATCATTCAGTCAAGATAACAATCAATGTCAATTCGTGCCAAGGCATGACAGTCAAACTGGTATTTAATATGGTCGAGTCTATAACTCTCAGGGTTAAGTTCCAGTCATTCTGGGCATCCATAAACCAATCGAAACACATGGCACATTCCACACAACAATATGTATTAAAATATTAACATATCATGATTTTATCGAGTTCATGCAAAAAGACGTAAGGATAAATAAAAGATGCCATGTACGCCCAAAGAGTACGTTCAATAAAAATACATCAAGCCAGAAGAGTACGCCCGATGAAATACGCGTAAAGGAGATTTACGCGTGAGGAAAGTTTACGCGTGAAGGAATAAAGCTAACGCGTAAAGGAGTACGCTCAATAAAGGAATAAAGTTGCGCGTAAAAACTCGTCTTACGCCAAACCAGAGGAGTACGCGTAAAGAATAAAGTTACACGTGGATGAATACGCGTAAAGTTACTCGTGAAACATTGCACGCGTAAAGAATAACATTACGCGTGAAACATTGTACGCGCGTAAACTTGTACGCGTAGAACAATATCATTACGCGTAAAGGAGTACGCGTAAAAAGGGAATTCATTACGCGTAAAGAAAATAACGTTACGCCTGAACTTGTACGCGTAAAAAGAATTAAATTTTACGCATGAATCTTGTATGCGTAAAGAGTCAAAGTTTACGCATGAATCTTGTATGCGTAAAGAGTCAAAGTTTACGCATGAATCTATGCGCGTAAAGAAAATATGCCAAGCCAAAGTAGACTTGCGCAATCCAGATTCATGCTGACACGAATGATCGTGGGCGTAGAGCTCGATATTACGCTGGCACGTATAAACGTGGGCGTAAGGCTAGATATTATGCGGGCACATATGAACGTGGTCGTAGAGAACTTTCAGAACTCTAAATTCCATGAATCCCTCAATCCAAGCTAAAAATGAGGCCTCCACGGATCAAGATGAGTTATAACACAAATCTCAACAACCTGGAGCGATCAAAACTTGAAAATAAGAAAGTTTGATAGATCAAAAACCCCAAAATCCAAAAATGACAAATTCTAGATCTATAAAAATAAAACCTTCAAATGCAAAAATGTCAAGTTCTAATCTCTCTTAGAATCACGAGAGAAAGATAAAATAGGTTCTCATGTGGAAGCAAGATGTACTTGCCTAAACCTCTTGTGTAATGCCTGTGTTCGTATTTCGTATTCTTGGAATACGTGTACGTATTATTCTTGTATTGCATGATTTTCTTGCTTGATTTCCTTCTTGGCTTGGTTTATTCCTGGTTCGGGTTGGTTGGTTCGGCTTGGCTTGGTTTTGATTGGGTTCATGATGAACCCAAGGTGAACCCCCTACCTACCACCACCTTTGATATTTATTGCCCTTTCTTCTTTCTCTCTCTTCATTACTCATCTTCTTCTTCCCCATTACTTCCTTACCTACCAGAGTGAGGAGGGAGAGGTCTAGGCAAGTACAACTTGCTTCATGGAGGAACTCCAAATTTTATTGCTTCATTCTCTTCCTTACTGCATTCTAAAGCACTTTAGTACTTGACATTTTTAATTTTCATGGCTAGATTCTTGTAGATCTAAGTTTATTTCATTTTCGGATTTCTTGGGTTTTGATCTACTTAATCTTGTTATTTCTATGTTTTGATGATTCCATGTTGTAGAGAATCTCGTTCTACCCCATTTTGACCTAAGAAAGTTCAGATTTAGGCTCCGGATGATGGAGTTATGGAGCTTGAGGACTTGGCTCTCATGGTGTTCTTCTTCTCTGAAATTTTGGAGAAGATGAACAGTGCTTGACTTGACCGCATGAATATTCACACGGCAAGTGTTCTATCCAGCCGCATGACTGGAAGTTCTTGAGCCGCATGAGAGTCGGACTCACTTAGCCGCATGACTCGCCCTAATTCCCAGCCGCATAAGTTCTGAATTTCCTGAGCCGCATGGGCTCATTCCCCATCGGCCGCATATGTGCCCATCTCCTTGAGCCGCATGAACTCTAGCACTTGTGGACCGCATAGGCCCTGATCCTTCAGCCGTATGAGCACTCTTCCCTTCTGAGCCGCATAGACTCCAATGCTCCTGGCCGCATAGGCTCGGTTTTCCCTTCAGCCGCATGCGCCCCTTGCCCTTGCAGTCGCACATGCGCCCACCACATCGAGCCGCATGGAAATCCACTTGCCCGATCGTATATTCCTGAGTGTTAGCTAGCCGGATGAGTCCCAGTCCTTCCTGGCCGCATGGAACCACTGATTCAGCCGCATGGGCTGTTCTCTTCTAGCCGCATGAGCCTACCCTTTCCGGACCGCATATGCTTTAGCCGCGTGGCTCTTCTATAGCCCTGGATATTGATATTTTATTAGATATTTTACGTCCATTTTATATCCTTACGCCTTTTGTCCTGAACTTGAAAATCATGAATTCATTTGTATGTTTGAAATTGATAATTGAACACGACGTGATAGTGACCCGTAGTGGTGCACTCCTGACATGATAATCTGGCATGACCTGATAGTGGCCCGTCGTGGCGCACTCCTGACAAAGTACACCTGACATGATAACCTGACATGATTTCTCGAATAGCTGTTGCGACGGCTACCTGACATGACATGACCTGTATAATTGATCCTGACACCGTGGACGATTGTGCTTGTACAAATAATCCAGTCCTGTCTTGCATCATGTCTAGGAGGGGACTCCTGAGTACCACGGTCAGGAGTACCTACTGAAATGGACTAAGGTTAATGACTAGTATAATTCACTAGACATGAAGAGATGTTCCCCAGTTACAGGCGATCCCGTTATCCCGGCCACAAATGTTTGGACTTGTAGCCTGCCGACGAGTAGGGCACATTTCCAGCCCACTGTCATGTGGGGCACTCTTGATTGTCACTTTAATAATTGAACTCTATTGTCACTCTAATGCATTGTACTCTCTGAATTGTCACTATAATGATTGCCTGGATAACCTGGATAGCTGCAGGGCCTGTGACTACTTGGAGCATCTCATTGCATCTTGCTAGTAATTAGGATTGTGATAACCCTAGTTAGTTAATGTAGAAAGCCGTAGGCAATGATTGGCCGTGATTGATTGGATGGAGTCTAGTCCAGTATGGTATTGTCTAGAAGTGATTGATTGCAAGATTGTACCAGAATGATTGAATGATTGTCACTCCAGATTGTCACTATAATGATTGTCACTCCAGAATGTTACTTGACCTGATTTCTTATATTTATCTTACCGATAAATGGTAAGAGAAACCAAGTTCCGTTCAGACGAAGGGTTACAACCCCGGTCCTTGTTTGGTTTACGGGTTGTAACCTGGCTATTTGAATAGTCCCATGGTTATCTCATCGTATATCATCCTGTCATGCTTTCTTTCCATATGTCCTGTCTTTTAGTGATTCTATACAAGATTGTCTTTTATAATTATCCATCATGCTTTTCTTAAACTACTGCCCTTTTTATGTAATTTTACTCTTGTGCTAATTGCTGGTTTTAGTTCTTAAGTGAAGCCTCATTTGTGGCACTTGCTCTTTCTGGGGTCTGACCCAGCTGGTTTTGTATGGCCAGATACCGGAGCAGCACCAAAGGATCTCCCTGCATTTCAGCCCGATGGTGGTCACCAGGCGTAACCAGGGCAACGAGTGAATTTATTTTTGCTCTCCCACTCTATTGTAAAATTATTCTTTTTGAGGCGTTTAGCCGCCGAGCAAGTGTTAGCTCGTTTGTAACTTTATTTACTGTCTGCCTACGGGCTGTAAGCATGATTGGCAACTCGAGGTTGATCATGTATGACTTAAACTCTTGCTAGTCCTTACATTTTGTACGACTAGCTTCATGATCATCTGGATATGTAATGTTTGGGACGCCTTACAATTGTATATTTGGTGATCTGATATCTTGTGATTATTATTAGTTGGTTGAGATTGAGACAATAGGATAATTTTATGACCTTAAGAGACTGATGGATTGTAGTGAAACCCTCACATATCTAGACAGCCGTGACCGTATAGCGGTGTGGATTCCATTCCGTTATACGTAGCTGGCTATGTCTGCCCCCGCTCTCCAGTATTCTGGTTCTGGGGCGTGACATCTTGGTAGGTGGAGAGAGTTATGAGGAAGAAGAAGAGTAAAAGAGAATGAGAAGTAATGAAGAGAGAGAAAGGATTGGGCTTTAAATGGAATAAGGGGGTGGGGAGTGTAATGCCCCGCTCCGCACGGTGCATTATGCTGAGTCGTTGACTCGAAGAGTTGCATTGACCCGATTAAGTATCGATACGAATCGATACGAGAGTTACATTGTCCCGAGCAACGCATCGAACTAAGTCGATGCGAAGAGTTGCCTTGTCCCGAAAGAATGCATCGAGTGAATCGATGCGAAGCGCCGCGTTGCCCCGAAGGATGAGTGCGTTGAATCGGCTCGAAGATTCTAAAAAATCGAATCGACCAAGGCGCAAGTCCGAATCGATGCAAGTATTGATTTTAGTTGGTTTCGTGTGCAGGTTATACTTTGACGCGAAAATATTAGAGGTCGATCTTCGGCAATATTTAGTAAGGGGTCCGCGGAACCAAATCGACGCCTTGCGACGGACGGAAGCGTTGGCACGCTAGGGCAAATCGGACGTATAATTCAACAAGCACGAAGTGCTCGAATGGCTAAGTCAGGAGAGTGGCCGTGCAACAAAGTTAGGAAATCGAGCCGCATCGGCTCGGCGAAACGGCGAAGGCAAATCGACTCAAGGTGGGAGGATTGACTTCTTTTTACTCCTTCATTCGATAAGTCAAATATATCATTGTATGCTGAGTTAACCTATCAACGCCACGGGCGTGGCTCGATAGAGAGATAAACGTAGTGTGTGTCGAACACTAGATAGAACAATTGAAATGAATCGTACGGCAAACGTACGAGTCGCTATGGAACATTGGATATCGCAAAGGCGAGCGCCTCGGTGCGCAAGTCGCAAGAACATGGGATAACTGTACTCGGCAAGTGCCTTAGTGCACGAACCATACCGTGCCTTCGCGTACGAGTTAGAACGGCTAGAACATTGAAAGACAATAGGCGAGCGCCCTAGCGCGCAAGCCACGGGCATTGAATGCTAAGTCATAGAACATCGGAAATACGATTGAAACGTGCCTTCGTGCACAAGAAAATAAAAGATGGCTTCGTTGCGAAAGAATACAGTTGTGGCATGAATGTGGCGGAACTGTCGGATATGACATAATGCCTCGAAAGGTGTTCGGGACCTTCGGGTCGTTCGGTTGACGAGCATTGAGTTGAGGCATGATGCCATTGAAACATTGAAACGAAGAATGAAACGTAAGAACATAGAAAGTTAACGAGAGAAATACGAGATGATAATGCGGCATGGTGCCCTATGAAATGTCCGCGGCCTACGGGCGTTCGTTGAGAACATTCGGGCGTTGTGCCAATTGAAATAGAGATAAGCGAACTTGCTTGGTTGTATGAAATATAAGATTTGTTGCATGGTCAAATGGACTTAAAGATATAAAAGCCCGTGCATGGGTATTCCCTCGAACGCGGCGCACCAGGGCGCTGGGACCGTTCGGCCTAGGAGGAATTCGTTTTCAGTATTGTTGGCGCCACTTCGACCAGACGGGTAGCGACCTTATGGTGAATGTGTTAAGCAACTTGCTGCGATTATTTCGATGGCCTCTGATGTTGGTTAGCAACCGCACGGAGTTAACATCGTCTTATGTTTCGATTCGATAAATATAAGTCCATTCTAGCCCGTAAAGCTAGTGACCTTCATATAGTTAAGGCGATGGGTTTGGAAGTGCAAGGTATGCGTATATCCTGCATGGACGAATTCTGAATAGCGGGCACTTATAACATGACAGGGAAAACAGATAGGCGTATTCACCTTGCGTCGGTTGCAAGGGCGAGTGCGTCGATAAGCTAAGTTGCGCCACGAATCAAATACGAGAATGCTTGCTTGCCTATTCAATTCGATAACATGCTTGCTATGATAACATGCTTTACGCTTTCGAATATGCCATGAAATTGACCCTAAGGAGAACATAGCAAGATCATAAGCTAAGTTGCATGATTCAACATAAATATTACAATGTCGGTTGGAAAGAAAGATCTTTGCTTCAGTGCATGCGAGGACGAACGTACTGATCGCCCACCAGCTTCATGCAGGGTGCAGGGAATGGATGGCTCACGGTGAAGCGTTGCTTGAACGCGTTGAGGCTTGGAATGCCAAAGCGTATTGAAGCGTGCGATCGCGTTGACGCTCGGACTCGCGACAAGATTGATGCGGCCGAGATATAGAAGGCATGATGTATGGAACGACGAAATCCTTTGTGGGCAAGAGAGAACCTGAGTGTTGTAGCCAATCTGGCAAATTCCGTTGGGCTATCGAAAGCCTTTGTAATCTGATTTTGAATATCAATAAAGAGAATCATTTTTGTATACTCTGTTTTCCCTTCGTTGTAAATGTTCAACTCAAGATAACCATTTGAGAACTTGTCATCTTGCCTTGCACGAGCGTAACTCCAGGCTCGTGCGGCATCACGCCCCAGCGAGGACGATGATTCGGGTGATTCCGGATCGGGGCGTGACAAATTGGTATCAGAGCTCTAGGCTCAATTTCCTCTGGATGCTTGCTTCATTTCAGTTCTAAAAGTTGCCCACCACCAATCGAAATCACTCTTGACTCTACTCGATGCCGCACTGGATGTTCCATACAATAAGTCTAATACAAACCATGAAATTTTGCCGCGTGTTGTTTGGAAATTTCATGGTGTTTGTTGGAAAAGTCGGGAAAGGTTTGTTGCTGGAAGTGCAACGAGTTGCGAGATGTGAATTCAAGGATTTGTTGCCGCGAATGCAACACGTCGTGAATTGAAATTTGAGATATTCGTTGTTTACAACGAACGATACAAGAAATGTTGGTTGCATCGATACAATAAAAGTCGTGGAATGTTGCTGCAGCAATTGCCACGCGTTGATTGTAATGATGCATTGAAAAGAAAATGAAAGTTGATATTGAATGTGTCGAACGGATTCACATATCGATTTCGAATGTGCGTTGCGATGAAAAGAGATAAGTCAATACCGAATGTGTTGAAACGGATTTGAGCATTGACTTTGAATGTCGGAAATGAAATATTGCACGATGTGCAATGCGTATCGAGAATAAATCGAAGCACGAGGTACAGTAAATATCGGAAGTAAATCGTTGCACGATGTGCAATGCGTATTGAAAGTAAAATGTTGCACGTGGTGCAACGCATGTCAAAAAGTAAGAAATTATTGCACGTGGTGCAACGCGTATCAAAATAAACGATGCACGAAGTACAACGGATATTGAGAATGAATTTTGCACAAGATGCAACGGAAGAAAATAAAAGTTATAAATCGAAAAACGAAATCTGTTCGGTTGCGCGCCGAGCTGTGTTGGCAAATGAATTCATTGGCCGAGTTGCGTCAGATTTTGATTAATCAGAGTTACGATTGTGATCAAGCACGATCACTGCAGAAATCGTGAGTCAGAAAGAGATCGTTGGTTCGTAAAGAGTACGTTACGACGGAAGTAACTTGATTTCCGGGTGGTATATGGCATACCACCGATGCAATGAATGGCTCGATTTCGAGTGGTATATGTGATACTACTTGTGCGATAAATTACATCGACGTTTTATGAGAATTGCGGAAGGTTTGTCCGCAACGGACGGGATAGCACCGAGACTCGATTGAGAATTTGTACGACGGCATGTTGATGCAAGTGTTCTTCGATGATCGGTTAGAACGGTAAGGCGGGACTTGTAACATTGAATGATACGTCGATTGAAAATTTATGTGTCGGTCGAATGACGGGAACTAGCGAACGATTATGCCTTGAGGCAATGATCGGATCGACGGGATAGGAAATTCGAAACGTTGAAATCGAACCGCACGACTTGCGAGCTCGATGAAAAATGTTGGGCGAGGCGAATCGAATCGCATGACTTGCGATCTCGATAGGAATGTTCGACTAGGCGAATCGAATCGCACGATTTGCGATTTCGATAGAAATGTGGGGCGATGCGAATTGAAATCGAATCGTACGATGTGCGACTTCGGTGAAGAGTTGGTTGACGTGAATAATCGTGCCTAAGAAATAGTTGGTTACGTTGCGGCGAAACTCATTTGAGTACGACTGAAAACACGCGAGACTTAGAGGGCGATATCGTATGACTTGAGGGTTCGATGTTGGATAATCGGTAACTCAGTTACGCGATCGAAGTATAGCAGGATGCGGAAAAATCGGAGAACGAGTCGATGTGTATGGAAAAGTTTGTTGTGAACTTGGAAGTATGCGATGCGAGTTAAGTTGACGTTGGAACAGATTCAAAGTTGACCCTTACGTTATCGAAATGGATACGGCGTATCGAGATCGATACGTAAGGAAGCGTAAGCACAATGTGAGAATACAAAATAGAGTGTGCCTCGCGCTATGAAATTTTGTAAGTAACGATGCGAGAATGAACGAACTTGGTTGATCGTAAATTTTGTGATTGGTCAGGACGAGACTATAAGTCATCGACGATTGTTCGATGCGTATAGCATCTCGTGTGTCGACCCGCGAATAAGATAGACTCGAAATTCGATACGAGTAGATGTTTCGTAAATTGCGGAATCATCGACGGCAGTGCATGACTTTACTCGGAGGATAGTTGCGTATCAGTGCGCCGATAGAAATGGTTTTGTCCGGAATTGGAAAGTCGCGTAGAAATCGTCGGAACGTGATTTGGCTCCGAAATAAGATATAGCATGGTTCGTAGTAAACTGTCATTCGGTGATGATCCACAATTATCGAGCGTAGCTTCGGGGCAGCTGACCCTAGAAGACTTGACCGCCAAATCAAATTGAATGCTGCAGACCGTAAGATGACCAATGCGATATCGCATATGAGATTGCACCGATAACAAATATAACACGGTGCATGTTGACGATAAGTCTAGGCGATCGAGAATTGTTGGAACAACTTTCGATTGAGAATGATATAGTTAGATTTGAGTATTCGTCGGATGAATATTTGAATGGTTATGTTGGTCAACGATCAAACTAGAAATTCACCAACGAACTTGGTGATTCGAATAGGCGTTTGCGAGAATCGTACTATGCACGAGAGGGAACGATAAAGAAATGACTTACGAGTTGTACCGTTAGATTCGGATTCACCTCGCAATTGAGCTTGCGTGAATCAAACCTACATTCGATGTTGCGAGACGGATAAGTTGGGAATTTGGCTAGTGAATTCCTATTCGCTAGGAATCGAACGTAAGGCGTATCGTAAAGACTTTCGTATCAAGGCGATCATTGTCTTGAGCACCGTCGTCTTGATGTAAACTTTGTGTCGGATAGATTGTGGCCTTTGTGCAATGTCAATTTAAACTTGCGTTGGAAGGATTTGAGCACGGTGTCTAGGTAAGTCACCTAGCGGACGTAGTCCGAATGTTGATGCTTTTGCAAGTCAACAAAAGAGAACCATGTCGAGATAGGATACGAAGTAAAACATCAGAAATCGTTGGATAGTGACGCCGAACGCACGGCGTTGCAGAGACTCGTTGTGATCGGATGCACGACGGCTTGACGCGACGCGTAGAATTGATAGTCCCGATGAAACATACAAAGTGAGAAATGCGATTCTTGAATCGCATCGTGTGCCTCGACTTATGTTGGACGATCGCGTATGTATCAATATGCATGTGCGCTAGAATTGCGAGAACAAGTAATAGAGCCAAGTCCGATCGAGAATACGAGATGGCGGGTAATTGAAAATAAGAAGTTACATGTTTGCGTTGTTTCGATATCTTACAACTAAGCTTGGCTGAAATGCGTATATTGGTGGGACGCCTAAAATATGTGTATGATTCCAAACTAAGTTGTACGATCCAAACGATAGTGAGACGAGATCGTGGAGCGATCTAATAAAACCCTTGGAAATTTAGTATTGGTTTCGGTTCGGGACGAACCTTATTTTGAGTGGTATATTCTGTAATGCCCCGCTCCGCACGGTACATTATGCTGAGTCGTTGACTCGAAGAGTTGCGTTGACCCGATTAAGTATCGATGCGAATCGATACGAGAGTTACGTTGTCCCGAGCAACGCATCGAACTAAGTCGATGCGAAGAGTTGCCTTGTCCCGAAAGAATGCATCGAGTGAATCGACGCGAAGCGCCGCGTTGCCCCGAAGGATGAGTGCGTTGAATCGGCTCGAAGATTCTAAGAAATCGAATCGACCAAGGCGCAAGTCCGAATCGATGCAAGTATTGATTTTAGTTGGTTTCGTGTGCAGGTTATACTTTGACGCGAAAATATTAGAGGTCGATCTTCGGCAATATTTAGTAAGGGGTCCGCGGAACCAAATCGACGCCTTGCGACGGACGGAAGCGTCGGCACGCTAAGGCAAATCGGACGTATAATTCAACAAGCACGAAGTGCTCGAATGGCTAAGTCAGGAGAGTGGCCGTGCAACAAAGTTAGGGAATCGAGCCGCATCGGCTCGGCAAAACGGCGAAGGCAAATCGACTCAAGGTGGGAGGATTGACTTTTTTTTACTCCTTCATTCGATAAGTCAAATATATCATTGTATGCTGAGTTAACCTATCAACGCCACGGGCGTGGCTCGATAGAGAGATAAACGTAGTGTGTGTCGAACACTAGATAGAACAATTGAAATGAATCGTACGGCAAACGTACGAGTCACTATGGAATATTGGATATCGCAAAGGCGAGCGCCTCGGTGCGCAAGTCGCAAGAACATGGGATAACTGTACTCGGCAAGTGCCTTAGTGCACGAACCATACCGTGCCTTCGTGCACGAGTTAGAACGGCTAGAACATTGAAAGACAATAGACGAGCGCCCTAGCGCGCAAGCCACGGGCATTGAATGCTAAGTCATAGAACATTAGAAATACGATTGAAACGTGCCTTCGTGCACGAGAAAATAAAAGATGGCTTCGTTGCGAAAGAATACAGTTGTGGCATGAATGTGGCGGAACTGTCGGATATGACATAATGCCTCGAAAGGTGTTCGGGACCTTCGGGTCGTTCGGTTGACGAGCATTGAGTTGAGGCATGATGCCATTGAAACATTGAAACGAAGAATGAAACGTAAGGACATAGAAAGTTAACGGGAGAAATACGAGATGATAATGCGGCATGGTGCCCTACGAAATGTTCGCGGCCTACGGGCGTTCGTTGAGAACATTCGGGCGTTGTGCCAATTGAAATAGAGATAAGCGAACTTGCTTGGTTGTATGAAATATAAGATTCGTTGCATGGTCAAATGGACTTAAAGATATAAAAGCCAGTGCATGGGTATATACTCCCTCGAACGTGGCGCACCAGGGCGCTGGGACCGTTCGGCCTAGGAGGGATTCGTTTTCGGTATTGTTGGCGCCACTTCGACCAGACGGGTAGCAACCTTATGGTGAATGTGTTAAGCAACTTGCTGCGATTATTTCGATGGCCTCTGATGTTGGTTAGCAACCGCACGGAGTTAACATCGTCTTATGTTTCGATTCGATAAATATAAGTCCATTCTAGCCCGGAAAGCTACTGACCTTCATATAGTTAAGGGCGATGGGTTTGGAAGTACAAGGTATGCGTATATCCTGCATGGACGGATTCTGAATAGCGGGCACTTATAACATGACAGGAAAAACATATAGGCGTATTCACCTTGCGTCGGTTGCAAGGGCGAGTGCGTCGATAAGCTAAGTTGCGCCACGAATCAAACACGAGAATGCTTGCTTGCCTATTCAATTCGATAACATGCTTGCTATGATAACATGCTTTACGCTTTCGAATATGCCATGAAATTGACCCTAAGGAGAACATAGCAAGATCATAAGCTAAGTTGCATGATTCAACATAAATATTACAATGTCGGTTGGAAAGAAAGATCTTTGCTTCAGTACATGCGAGGACGAATGTACTGATCCCCCACCAGCTTCATGCAGGGTGCAGGGAATGGATGGCTCGCGGCGAAGCGTTGCTTGAACGCGTTGAGGCTTGGAATGCCAAAGCGTATTGAAGCGTGCGATCGCGTTGACGCTCGGACTCGCGACAAGATTGATGCGGCCGAGATATAGAAGGCATGATGTATGGAACGGCGAAATCCTTTGTGGACAAGAGAGAACCTGAGTGTTGTAGCCAATCTGGCAAATTTCGTTGGGCTATCGAAAGCCTTTGTAGTCTTATTTTGAATATCAATAAAGAGAATCGTTTTTGTATACTCTGTTTTTCCTTCGTTGTAAATGTTCAACTCAAGATAACCATTTGAGAACTTGTCATCTTGCCTTGCACGAGCGCAACTCCAGGCTCGTGCGGCATCACGCCCCAGCGAGGACGATGATTCGGGTGATTCCGGGTCGGGGCGTGACAGGGAGTTGGGTCCGGTTCATGATGAACCATCAAATTTTCGGAAACAAACCAACCCAAGCCGAACCCAAGAGCAAAACTAAAGCAGAAAATAAAATACAGAAAAATAATTAGCATAAAATTAAAGAAATTAAATACAGAACAAATTCATGATAAATATTAAATAAATTCATTCAAGCGGTACACGTATTAAAATACGTATTCTGGGAACGGGGAGTGACACTTACGCCTCAACGTACAGGAAATTCTGTAGAGTTTGCGTTTCGCCGAGGCTCATCCGACCGATACGGTCGTCGCCTAACAGCGGATACAAAACTCACAAAATCCGCATTTAAAAACCAACAAAACTAATTTTGTAAATCGTTTGCAAAGACCGAATTTAAAAATAGATTTTAATTTAATGAACTTAATTAAATAATATTATTTTGAAATTCTTTACTGAAAATTTGGACAGCATCTCCTCTGTAACTAGGACAATCTAGCCACGAGGCAATATAACAAATTTTCAGAACGTATTTACAATTACTCTCCCAGCTTCCAAAATCCAACTAAGCCACGAACCACATCAAAAATAGCTAAGGAAAATATAGCCACAGAACCATTCAAAATAGCCAAAGCTAAGGAGAAAAACCACAGAATTAAGCAAATATCCACAAAAGATCCAAGCTAGAAATAGCTAAGCCACAGAACCATTTCGAATGGAGTTCGGAAAGTCCGAACCCAAATAATAATTACTAACCCAAAGGAAAAAATATTAGCCAAGCATACCAACCAGGAACACAATCCCACAGAACTAATCCGAGCCGAACTGGGGAAAATTATATCCCCTAGCGCAACTAGTAAAATCGATCCCCGCGTCGGGGTCGGGACCGCGTCATCATCGACTAAGCTACGGGAGGGACACAGGGACACGGAATTATACCTCAGTTGTTCGGCTAGAGCTCTCAGATGCAAGAAATAGAAAAAGAATCCGCGTGGACAGCGGGATCAGCTCGGGACAGTGCTGGAAAGCGCGGATCGGGACCTGGAGGTCTGGGACAGGGGCGGCGCACGGCTTCGACGCAGGGCGGAGCGCTGCGGAACTCGGGACAGCCGCTAGGGCGGAGCCGACAGGGCTCTGGGGTCGGCCGAAATCTCGGGGGCACGCCGGGAAGGCGCTGGCCGGGCGGCACGACGGGACTCGGGGGTCGCCCGGGAGGCGTTGGCCAGCGGGCACGGGAGCTCGGGGGTCGCCGGGGAAGGCGGCCGCGGGAGGCGCTGCGGCGGACAGCGCCGAGGGGGTTGGTCGGGATCCGGTGCACGAGACGGCCGGCGGTCGGGATCGGAAGATTGGGGAGGCGGAGATGGTTGGGATGATGCAGATTTGGGAGAGGGAGATTCTGGAGTGGGAGTGGGGAATAAGGAGGAGTGGGAATGGAATTATAAAGAAGAAGAAGAAGAAGAAGAAGAAGAAGAAGAAGAAGAAGAAGTGGAGGGAGAGGAGAAATCAGAGGAGAATTTTGGGGGGGGCCTGGTCGTGTGGAGGCCAGGTCGTGGGGGTTAGGGATTTAAGTAATTTTTTTTTCTTATTAAAACTAACCCTATATATATATATATATATATATATATATATATATATATATATATATATATATATATATATATATATATATATATATATATATATATATAATTTCAGGCTTTAATGGAAAATTCAAGGATGGAATCGAAAAACGAGATCTGATGTTCGGACTCAGGGTCGGACCCCGGGCGCGGGATCGGGACTGGCCACAATCAAAAATCCAGTAATTAATTTTAAAAATAATATTTTCCTGATCCGACTATAATAATAATAATAATAATAACTAAACTAATTATCTAACTACGGAACACTGCTGCAACAGAAACTCAACTACTTACGAAAATCCAATAAATTTTGAAAATCAGGATTTTACAGCCTCCGGCCGAAGTGTCGGCAGCTCACTTATACTCTCTTCTTCAGAGGAGTCCTCGAAAAACTGGAGGAGTCGGGTCGCCGCCGCCTCCTGCCGGAGCATGGCCGCACTCATTCTCCATCGACGCCAGTGTCGGCTATCTGGTGAGTGTGCATGAGAGCGAGATGGGAGGGAGATGTCTGCAGCACATGATTTGAGAAGAGTGAGTCTCTCTTTCTCCACTTGCGGAAGAGTTGCAGCTATTTTTTGATGTAGCTGGAATTGAAAAAATTGCAAAGGACAGTAAGTGAAAATTTCAGAAAAAAGACAGTCGGAGGAGGAGTTGCAGCGTTAACCAAACGCTGCAACTACATTCACTTGCAGCAAGCAGCGGCAGAAACTGGCACTTTCCGCACACCTCCGTCCATCCAAACTGCCACTACGTAAATATTTTAATTTCCTAACCGTTAAAAGGAAGGAATGATCATTTCCATTTCTTGTGCTCATGTGCAAATTGTTTGGAAGATGTTAGCTAGGTAGCTTAGATAGTATAAGCCATCTTTCATTCCGAATGATGCTTGCAAATTGTTTAGGTAGGCAGTCAGATCAACGTATAGATCCATAGGACTACATTTGTCTCTAATATATAAAACAAAAGGAGTTGATATAAATTAATAGGGGTTAGGAACTTAATTAGGCACTATCATTTACGTTTGGTGGCTGTTTGAAAACAATATTTTATTTTATTTTTCATATCATATGGATATGGATATAAATTATAAACAAGTAGCTCGAGCTCCTGTTGTAGCTCCTATTATATCCAACGAAAGTTAATTAGGCACTAATATTTTTATACGTAGCTCCTCCTCGTTGATGATTCCAAGACATGAGTAGTGGTGTGTTTGACATTGCTGCCATTTAATTTTGATTCTTCATTCTGATCAACTCATCGATCAGTTCAGTGGCAGTTTCAGTTTAATTGAGATGCCATGGCCTACATGTATACCTGCTCCGAATCATTAGATTGGAATATAAAGAATGTGTTTTGTCGTCTATTAATTTGAACTTGTGTTCTTGACATGTTTCTAGGTGCAGAGATATCACATCATGTGAGGAAATCTTACGCATGCATATATATATATATATATATATATATATATATATATATATATATATATATATATATATATATATATATATATATATATATATGCAAATGACCTCTAGCCTAGTGGTTAAGGGAGATGCATGCGGTCCGAGTGGTCAGGAGTTCGAATCCCAGTGGAAGCGATTCTAGAAAAAATTTACCTGTTTCCAAAAATATATATATATATATATATATATATATATATTGGAATTTTTTGTTGGTCGCCAAATTAATATTCCAAACTTACTTATATATAATGTGTCCATGTTACCAATAACATGTGAATTTGGAAATTAATAGCGGCACAACACAAGATAGGACTATAAATATATGTTTAAAAATATTATTATTTTTTGATTTTTAAATTATTCTTATGGTCTGTTTGGTAACGATATTTTTATCGATTTTTTTGGTGTTTTAGAACCGATCGTTTGTGAAAACCTTACTTGTTAATTCTTTTGAGGCATTGATTTTTGTCGGCTCAAAAATCTTTCAAAACAAATGTAATATAATTTTTGGTGGCTTTATAAACACCCAAAGCAGTAGATTTTGAAGAATTTATTATTTTATTTTATTTATATCCTCAATATATATATTTTCTTATTTAATTTTTTTTTTAAAAAAAACTTTCAGAACACACTCGTTAGTGAATTACCAAGTATGGATTGGACTGGTTTATACTTAAAAACCATCCAAAATCGAACCACTCATAACCGGTACTATAAAAATACCACATAATCGCTACCCCTACAAATGTCAAGCATACCCTTAAAAAAATGTTATGGGCTATCACAATTCTATTATCTCTTCTTCTCACACAACTTCCTCTTGCTCTTTCGAATATGAATATTAGTTGGTTAACATTTTATTAGAGGTTTTAAAAATCGTGACAGTTGAGTTGGGGGCGACAAACTACTATCAGGGTTCTAGCAGGCCTAACTAGTTGAGACTTCCAGAATTCTGATATTCCTAAGATAGAAAATTTTGTCCTAGGATTCAGAATTTTGACAGTCTTTCGTCGTCCCCAATCGAACTGTCACAATTTATATAGCTTTTAAACTCCTATAATGGAATTTAAAACTAACAATAATGGTGTTCGAAAGATATAATGATTGCAACAAGAAGAAGAAAAAAGAAGAAGTGTGAAAGAAGAAGAAATTTGGTTGTTTGAAATGGTATGCTGTCATCCCAATAATTTCTCTACCTTAAGGCCTCGTTTGGTTACCGGAATTTGAGCTTGGGAAAGGAAAGTGATTTCTTTCCTATGTTTGGGAGTCAAAGGAAAGTTGTTGGAAAAGAAAAATAATTCCCAAGAGGTAGGAAAATAGGGGGGAAAGTGATTCGTCCCATTTATCTAACCCTGTGTTTGGGAACATTTGTGGGGAGGGAGAGAAAAATTTGAGGGGAAGGAAAATGGAGGAGAGGAAAATGAAAGTAAAGTTAATTTTCCCTTCCTTTGTTTGGATGGACAAAAAGTAGGAGAAGGAAAAGTTTAAAAATAATTTTTTATTTGTTTATGGATAGAGGTACAATTACTATTTTCTCCTTGGTATTCTCAAATGATGATTTAATATTAACTTTTTGAGGGGTGGTGGGGTAAATTCACTCAAATTCTGTTACTCCCCGATCCTGGAATACGTATTTTAATACGTAAACCGATAAATTGTATTTACCTTGTATTTATACTATATTTATTATGCTGTATTTCTACAATACATCTTCCAAAATATTATTTTCTAATTTATTTTCTGCATTTGGGCCTACAGTTTTGGCTCATTTGGGTAACCTATTCTTGGTTCACCAATGGTTCATCATGAACCCTTTGGTTCATCATGAACCCATGGGTTCAAGATTCTATATAATAACTCATCTCCTTCTCTCTCCTCTCATTTACTTCCTCTCATTTATTTCCTCCACCAACCAAGGCAAGTACCAACTTGCTCAAGAGATGGATCAATAATTTTTGTCAATAATTTCCTACAAAACTATTTGCCAAAACATGTTCTTCTCCTCAATCTATACTAGTTTAGAACTTAGAAATTTCTATTTTGAAGCTTTAATTTTTGTAGATCTAGTTTTAATCATTTTCGGATTTTGCAAAGTTTGATCTACTTTAGTTGGATTTTATGGGTTTTTGATGCTTCCATGTGGAAGAGCATTCAGTTTCACCCAAGTTGGAACTTTGAAAATCTGGATTTGGAGTTCGGATGGCCAAGTTATGATGCCTTGAAGCTTGGGTTCAGCCATGGTATTCTTGCTGTTTGGAGAAGACAGTGAGCAGTGTGCTTCTGTTTGAGCACGCTTCCTGTTGGAAGCGTGTCTCTCCTTGAGTCTGCGTGACTTTTCACGCAGCTCTCTCCTTGAGCCTGCGTGACTTTTCACGCAGCTCTCTCTCCTCTTGAGCCTGCATGACTTTTCACGTACGCTGCCTTGAGTGAGCCAGCGTGACTTTTCACGCAGCTCTCTCCTTGAGTCTGCGTGACTTTTCACGCAGCTCTCTCCTTGAGCCTGCGTGACTTTTCACGCAGTTCTCTCCTCTTGAGCCTGCGTGACTTTTCACGTACGCTGCCTTGAGTGAGCCAGCGTGACTTTTCACGCAGCTCTCTCTCCTTGAGTCTGCGTGACTTTTCATGCAGCTCTCTCCTTGAACTTGTGTGACTTTTCACGCAGATCTCCCCTTGAGCCTGCGTGACTTTTCACGCACGCTGCCTTAAGTGAGCCTGCGTGACTTTTCACCCCTTGAGCGTGCGTACTTTTGTGCGTACGCTTTTGGTATTTTATCAGTTATTATATGCCCATTTTATATCCTTACGCCTTTTGTCCTGAGCATGATATGAGCACTAATGTGACCCTGGAGAACAAAGTGTTCCTACCCGATACATGTACCTGAATGTCCCAGTTCTTGTTCATGCTCGACAAATGACTCGTAACTCCACGTGGCGTATTTGCAATTATGCATTACACTAAGGAGGGTAGAACATGTTGACATACTGATTGACATGGATCCTCTTTGGGGTACTCGTACTAAAGTACGACTTTAGGAGGATAATCATGCAGGCCACAGCATGAGAGTCCAAGATTTCACCTAGGGTTAAATTAGGCAACTAAACATACTAGATGCATGGGGAGGGCCAAATCCCGAGATCGTGTTACACCAGCCGCCTTGAGATATTGTCTTGACGCGCCGGCTGATCTCCACGGATACTGTGTCATCTGCAACGAGTGGATGACTGTATCCGATTAATTCCTGCTATATATATTATATGTCTTGGCAAGGTGGCCTTACGAGGGACCTGTGCTCAATGACACCTGTCTACGCGAACCCCTGGGTTGGCTAGCCTTGCTGGAAAGATACGATCTGAGGATTTTCTAATAACATGATGCGAGGATAACCTCGTCCCACTAGAAACTCGTAGGCTTGATTGGCCGTGAAAACGACTTGCGTGTATCTTATTACCTTCCATGAATAACTGAGGGAAGCGGACTGTCATGGTACGTGATCCAACCCATGTTCTTGTTTGATTGTTGGGTTGGTTATCGTACTATGACAGGCTGTGGACCGAAGTTATGAACGGAAGACTTATTCTGGTTGTGAAGTGCTACTTCTGTGAACGACTGAGGAACATGGTCTATCATGGTACATGATCCAACCCATGTTCTTGTTTGATTGTTGGGTTGGTTATTGTGCTGCGATAGGCTATCGACCGAAGTCACGATCAGGAGATTTTATTGTTTATACCTTTTTAACTTATGTGAAAGTTATAGAGTACAACACGTCCCGACTCCATGCGGCACCTTTTGTCCTTGTTTGGTTGTAAGGGTGCCATATGGGTTCGAGGATGTTGCGCTACCCTATAATAGTTGCATAAGTATTACTATTATCAATCATTCTATTATCTGGGTTTTTAATCTTAACTCTTGTGCCCCTTTGGCGGTACTTGCTATTCGGGGCTGACCCCGCTGGTTTTGTTTGGCCAGATCTCGTAGCAGAGCCAGAGGACACGATCTTCCTCCCTGACATCCATGGTGCATACTAGGAGCATGGCGGTTCGGGGACTTGAGTGGTTTTCTTCTCCACCACTCCTGCTTATACTTTTGCGGCGTTTAGCCACCGGCACCTGTTAGCCGGATTACTTGATATTTTGTATCAGTACACAATTATAATTAAACAGACTGCAGCTGTGTATAATTTTGTACTCCTGACTCTCTGAGATAGCTAAATTATAAAGCTAGTCTCTCATGACCATTTTGATGAAGCATCGGGGACGCCTTACTGCTTTATCTTTAATGTTCATTTAATTGCTGATGTGACTTGATTGATTGAGACATAGAACTATGTGGGACCATAGGAGACTTGATTGTAGCATGTACCCCCTAGTCTCTCGACAGCCACGATCGCCGTATGACGTTACGTACCTCATATGGAGTAGCTGGCCTAGTCCGTCTCCGTATTTCGTACTGGGGCGTGACAAGGTTTTAGTGGTGGCCCATGCAGGTCTGATTTTCAGACTTGTGGGGTATTGCGAATTATTAGGAGTCTCAATCAAAAAAACTTGTTCTCCTTGAAATTCCGTTTCAAATTCTCTGTCCTTGCCTTGATCTCTAACCTGACTTGCATCCTCGAAATCTTCCTCGTCCGGACTTGATAATCTTATACCTTTCTCTATAGGGGTGCTTCATTCTCAGTAGCGGGTGAGGCCCATGAGGAAGAGCAGCAAGAGCATGGCTCGACTGGGCAGCAGCAGGGGAGAGAACCTTCTCCAGTGCAGGCACGAGCAGAAGTGGGACCAGAGGCAGTGGAGCCGCGGGTTACTGAGGCTCCTGCAGCACCAGCAGCGACAGCAGTACCAGACGCCATAGCACTCCTGGAGATCATCAGGGGGTTTCTTGTCACTAACCAACAGCAACAGACTCGACAGCAGGAGCAGAACGTGTTGCTGAACCAGGGGATTCATTTAGCTCTTGAGAGGCGTGTCGGGGCTGACTCGGGAGCATCAGGAAGGTTTCGTCGCTTGAACCCGAGGTATTTTGACGGCACGGAGGATGCCATCACTGCGGATGCCTGGATTCAAGACATCGAAGCCATTCTTGTGGCAGCCAAGGTTCCAGATGATGAGAAGGTTGATCAGGTCAAACTGGTACTTCAGGATCGTGCCCGCGACTGGTGGGCATCAGAAGAAGTTGGTATAAGACGCCCTGTTCGTTGGACCACCTTCAGTGGGAGATTCAAGGCCAAGTATTTTGGCGTAGTAGCTCGATATGAGCTCCAGCAGAAGTTTATCAGTCTCAAGCAAGCAGGCAAGACCGTAGATGGGTATGCAGCAGAGTTCTGCAGATTGTGCCATTTCGCACCAGCAATGGTGGCAAAGGAGCCAGAGAGAGCTATGAGGTTCCAGCAGGAACTTTATTTGGAACTATTACAGCTTGTGGAAGGACACGACTACCAGACGTTTGACGTTGTTTTGACGGCCGCTCGGAGGCACGAGCTTACCCAGCAGAGGTTGGCATCGAGGACAGGAGGTCAGAAGAGATCTCATTCCCAGGTTGGAGGAGGAGCAATGCAGCGAACGTCGGCACCAGCACCCGGTGTACGTATTCATGATGCAGGAGCGCCGCGGAGGACGGCCGTGTCAACTAATACAGCGCCAGTTCGGCATCAGCAGCCGAGGAACCAACAACAGCGTCAGGGAGCACCCCAGGGCTGTACATTCTGTGGGAAGGCAGGGCACACGAGGGAGGTGTGCCGGTCAGCGAATGGCTTATGCTTGAGGTGTGGTAGTTCAGACCACCGTATTTCCACTTGTCCTATGATGCAGAGGCCAGGAGGGCCAGCTCAGCAGTTTCCAGCATTGCCAGCTCCGGTGGCAACCCCGAGTGGAGGGCCATATTAGCAGTAAGGCCCCTAGCCCAGCATCTACCAACGCAGGCTCAGATGTTCCGCTAGGCACAGGAAGCCGAAGGCCCTCAGAGGCAGCAACAGCATGGTCGAGGAAGGCAGCAACAAGGAGCTCAGCGGGGCCAGGGACAGGCTCTCACATTATCCTTGGGAGAGGCTCTAGCGTCTAGTGACGTGGTGGCAGGTAAAATTCTCGTCACCTCATTTCCCGCTGTAGCATTATTTGATTCAGGCGCTACTCATTCATTCATCTCTGCACAATATGCAATACGGATTGGATTAGAGTTTGAGGCATTGTCGGAGAGGATGGATATACTCACCGGCAATGGGCTCGTAGAAGTTAGCAGAGTGCGCTTTTCATGTCCGGTGGAGGTGTGTGGGCATTTACTGCCCGCCTCATTGATTGAATTCCCTATGGGGAATTTTGATGTTGTTCTTGGCATGGACTGGTTGAGAGACAGTCATGCGACAATTGATTGTAGAGGAGGTAGGGTCATATTCAGCGTTCCTGGGATGAAACAGTTCATCTTTACTCGAACCTTGAAGAATCGGGCCGGAGGCGTTATCTCAGCAGCAGTGTCAGAGCCATGACAGATTCCGAGAGTGGTCGAAGATTTTCTCGACGTCTTCCCTGATGAGCTCCCAGGGATACTCCCAGTCAGAGAGGTAGAATTTAGCATTGAGTTGAACCCTGAAACGAGGCCTATTACAGACAGAGTTTACAGAATGTCGCCGTCAGAACAGGATAAGTTGTATCAACATGAAGAAGAGTTGAAGTCTAAGGGATTCATCCGAGACAGTAAATCGCCCTGGGCCGCGCCAGTGATTCTAGTTCCCAAGAAGGATAGGTCGACGAGGATGTGCATCGACTACCGCAAGCTGAATGCAGTAACAGTGAAGAATAAGTACCCACTACCAAGGATTGATGACCTGTTTGACCAGTTGAGCAAGGCCAGCGTCTTTTCCAAGATCGATCTTCGGTCAGGATACTATCAAGTAAGAGTCCGGGAGCAAGACATACCGAAGACAGCATTCAGATCTAGATATGGGCATTATGAGTTTTTAGTAATGCCCTTTGGACTAACCAACGCCCCCGCAGTATTCATAGATTTAATGAACCGCATCTTTCTGCCGTATTTGGATAAATTTGTAGTGGTGTTCATAGATGACATTCTTGTCTATTCCAGCAGTGAAGAGGAGCATGAGAAACATCTTAGGACTGTCTTACAGACATTGAGGGAGCATCAACTTTATGCAAAGCTCGACAAGTGTGAATTCTGGTTAGATCACATTTCGTTCCTGGGGCATGTAATTTCTGGGGCAGGAGTGTCAGTAGATCCGAAGAAGATTGAGGCCGTAGAGCATTGGCCAGTCCCGAGAACGGTTGCAGAAGTGCGAAGTTTCTTAGGATTAGCTGGTTACTACAGAAGGTTCGTGGCGGACTTTGCCAAGATCTCTGCGCCCTTAACGCGTTTGACGCACAAGGACGTAGAGTTTGTTTGGTCAGCTAGCTGTCAGGCATCATTTGAAGAATTGAAGAAGAGATTGATCTCAGCCCCGATCTTGACGCTTCCAGTAGGAACGGGAGGCTTTACAGTATATTGTGACGCATCTGGGAAGGGTCTTGGATGTGTATTGATGCAGCATGGAAAGGTGATAGCATATGCATCTCGGCAGCTTCGAGACCATGAGAAGAATTACCCGACTCACGATTTGGAGTTAGCAGCTGTGGTGTTTTCACTCAAGTTGTGGAGGCATAATTTATACGGAGATCGGGTAGAGATCTATACTGATCATAAGAGTTTGAAATATGTATTCACGCAACGTGATTTGAACATGAGGCAAAGAAGATGGTTAGAACTGCTGAAGGATTTTGATTTAGATCTTCAGTATCATCCAGGCAAGGCGAATATAGTTGCAGATGCACTGAGTAGGAGAGACAGTGCCTTTATCTTGACCTCGCAGAAGCATATTTTAGAAGACCTTCAGAGTATGGAAATCGAAGTAGTTTTGCCAAGGGATATAGGAAGAATGACCAGTATGCAGATTCAGTCAACCTTAGTAGAGAGGATAAGGACAGCACAAGCAGGAGATCCACAGATTCAGAAGTTGCGGTCGGAGTGTGAATCAGGCCGTAGGAAGGAGTTAGTGATTCACGAAGATGGTACGCTCAGGTTTGGAAACAGACTCTGTGTACCGAGTGGAGACCATCGGCAAGAAGTTATGTCCAAAGCTCATAGCTCTATTTACTCCATTCATCCAGGAGGAACGAAGATGTATCGAGATATCAGGCAGTACTTTTGGTGGAATGGCATGAAAAGAGAGATAGCGAGATTTGTATCCAAGTGTCTGGTATGTCAGCAGGTGAAAGCCGAGCAGCAGAGACCAGCAGGGTTGCTACAGCCGCTTCCTATCCCAGAATGGAAATGGGAGCACATCACGATAGATTTTATGACCGGTTTACCTAGATCCCCGACTGGTAAGAATGCAGTCTGGGTAATAGTAGATCGACTCACGAAGGTCGCTCATTTCCTTCCCTTCCGAGTTGGACAGACTACTGAACAGCTAGCAGAAATATACATGAAGCAGATAGTAAGGCAGCACGGTGTTCCAGTTAGTATAGTATCAGATCGGGATACGCGGTTTACTTCCTATTTTTGGCGGAGCTTGCACCAAAGTTTGGGAACCAAGTTAAGATTCAGTACTGCTTATCATCCACAAACTGACGGGCAATCAGAAAGAACCATTCAGACATTAGAAGATATGCTACGGGCGTGTACCTTGGATTTTGGCGGATCTTGGGAGGATCACCTTCATCTAGTGGAGTTCTCCTATAACAACAGCTATCAGGCTAGCATTCAGATGGCCCCGTTCGAAGCATTGTACGGAAGGAAGTGCAGGTCCCCTTTAGCATGGGACGACGTCGGAGAACAGAAGTTGTTGGGGCCAGAGATGGCAGACTGTGGAGATAGTTAAGTTGGTCAGAGAGCGCCTTCGAGTCGCACAGGACCGACATCGTCATTAGGCAGATCAGCATCGTAGGCCTCTAGAGTTTAGAGTTGGCGACCAAGTGTTTCTGCGGATTTCGCCTACTCGGAGTATCATCAGATTTGGAACCCGAGGAAAGCTTAGTCCAAGATACGTTGGTCCTTTTAAGATTCTCGCTCGGGTAGGCGATGTGGCTTATCGACTTGCCCTTCCGCCTTCGTTAACTGGCATACATGATGTGTTTCATGTGTCCCAATTACATGGGTATGTCCCGGATCCGAGTCATGTCCTCGATCATTCTTTGTTAGTCGTTGGTACCGACCTAACTTACGAGGAACAACCCGTGTCTATTTTGGACCGGCGAGAGAAGGTACTCAAGAATCGGACGATAAGCCTTGTCCGTGTTTCTTGGAACCATCACTCTTCGGGAGAGTCAACCTGGGAGCGCGAGGACGAGATCAGATCTCGGTATCCGCATTTGTTTGACTAATGAGGTATATTTTTTGCACCTTATTGACACGATTCCATGCTTAGTTGCACCTGCTTGTTTTGCACTTTGTGATGTATGATAATAACTGCTATGATAGTTAACTTGTATATGATTGTGCCTTGCTTGCCCTGATTTCACTATCCTGTCTTGGCTGGAATTCCGAGGACGGAATTTTTCTAAGAAGGGTAGAGATGTCACTCCCCGATCCTGGAATACGTATTTTAATACGTAAACCGATAAATTGTATTTACCTTGTATTTATACTATATTTATTATGCTGTATTTCTCCAATGCATCTTCCAAAATATTATTTTCTAATTTATTTTCTGCATTTGGGCCTACAGTTTTGGCTCATTTGGGTAACCTATTCTTGGTTCACCAATGGTTCATCATGAACCCTTTGGTTCATCATGAACCCATGGGTTCAAGATTCTATATAATAACTCATCTCCTTCTCTCTCCTCTCACTTACTTCCTCTCATTTATTTCCTCCACCAACCAAGGCAAGTACCAACTTGCTCAAGAGATGGATCAATAATTTTTGTCAATGATTTTCTACAAAACTATTTGCCAAAACATGTTCTTCTCCTCAATCTATACTAGTTTAGAACTTAGAAATTTTCATTTTGAAGCTTTAATTTTTGTAGATCTAGTTTTAATCATTTTCGGATTTTGCATGGTTTGATCTACTTTAGTTGGATTTTATGGGTTTTTGATGCTTCCATGTGGAAGAGCATTCAGTTTCACCCAAGTTGGAACTTTGGAAATCTGGATTTGGAGTTCGGATGGCCAAGTTATGATGCCTTGAAGCTTGGGTTCAGCCATGGTGTTCTTGCTGTTTGGAGAAGACAGTGAGCAGTGTGCTTCTGTTTGAGCACGCTTCCTGTTGGAAGCGTGTCTCTTCTTGAGTCTGCGTGACTTTTCAAGCAGCTCTCTCCTTGAGCCTGCGTGACTTTTCACGCAGCTCTCTCCTCTTGAGCCTGCGTGACTTTTCACGTACGCTGCCTTGAGTGAGCCGGCGTGACTTTTCACGCAGCTCTCTCCTTGAGCCTGCGTGACTTTTCACGCAGCTCTCTCCTCTTGAGCCTGCGTGACTTTTCACGTACGCTGCCTTGAGTGAGCCAGCGTGACTTTTCACGCAGCTCTCTCTCCTTGAGTCTGCGTGACTTTTCACGCAGCTCTCTCCTTGAGCTTGCGTGACTTTTCACGCAGATCTCCCCTTGAGCCTGCGTGACTTTTCACGCACGCTGCCTTGAGTGAGCCTGCGTGACTTTTCACCCCTTGAGCGTGCGTGCTTTTGTGCGTACGCTTTTGATATTTTATCAGTTATTATATGCCCATTTTATATCCTTACGCCTTTTGTCCCGAGCATGATATGAGCACTAATGTGACCCTGGAGAACAAAGTGTTCCTACCCGATACATGTACCTGAATGTCCCAGTTCTTGTTCATGCTCGACAAATGACTCGTAACTCCACGTGGCGTATTTACAATTATGCATTACACTAAGGAGGGTAGAACATGTTGACATACTGATTGACATGGATCCTCTTTGGGGTACTCGTACTAAAGTACGACTTTAGGAGGATAATCATGCATGCCACAGCATGAGAGTCCAAGATTTCACCTAGGGTTAAATTAGGCAACTAAACATACTAGATGCATGGGGAGGGCCAAATCCCGAGATCGTGTTACACCAGCCGCCTTGAGATATTGTCTTGACGCGCCGGCTGGTCTCCACGGATACTGTGTCATCTGCAACGAGTGGATGACTGTATCCGATTAATTCCTGCTATATATATTATATGTCTTGGCAAGGTGGCCTTACGAGGGACCTGTGCTCAATGACACCTGTCTACGCGAACCCCTGGGTTGGCTAGCCTTGCTGGAAAGATACGATCTGAGGATTTTCTAATAACATGATGCGAGGATAACCTCGTCCCACTAGAAACTCGTAGGCTTGATTGGCCGTGAAAATGACTTGCGTGTATCTTATTACCTTCCGTGAATAACTGAGGGAAGCGGACTGTCATGGTACGTGATCCAACCCATGTTCTTGTTTTATTGTTGGGTTGGTTATCGTACTATGACAGGCTGTGGACCGAAGTTATGAATGGAAGACTTATTCTGGTTGTGAAGTGCTACTTCTGTGAACGACTGAGGAACATGGTCTATCATGGTACATGATCCAACCAATGTTCTTGTTTGATTGTTGGGTTGGTTATTGTGCTGCGATAGGCTATCGACCGAAGTCACGATCAGGAGATTTTATTGTTTATACCTTTTTAACTTATGTGAAAGTTATAGAGTACGACACGTCCCGACTCCATGCGGTACCTTTTGTCCTTGTTTGGTTGTAAGGGTGCCATATGGGTTCGAGGATGTTGCGCTACCCTATAATAGTTGCATAAGTATTACTATTATCAATCATTCTATTATCTGGGTTTTTAATCTTAACTCTTGTGCCCCTTTGGCGGTACTTGCTATTCGGGGCTGATCCCGCTGGTTTTGTTTGGCCAGATCTCGTAGCAGAGCCAGAGGACACGATCTTCCTCCCTGACATCCATGGTGCATACTAGGAGCATGGCGGTTCGGGGACTCGAGTGGGTTTCTTCTCCACCACTCCTGCTTATACTTTTGCGACGATTAGCCACCGGCACCTGTTACTTGATATTTTGTGTCAGTACACAATTGTAATTAAACAGACTGCAGCTGTGTATAATTTTGTACTCCTGACTCTCTGAGATAGCTAAATTATAAAGCTAGTCTCTCATGACCATTTTGATGAAGCGTCGGGGACGCCTTACTGCTTTATCTTTAATGTTCATTCAATTGCTGATGTGACTTGATTGATTGAGACATAGAACTCTGTGGGACCATAGGAGACTTGATTGTAGAATGTACCCCCTAGTCTCTCGACAGCCACGATCGCCGTATGACGTTACGTACCTCATATGGAGTAGCTGGCCTAGTCCGTCTCCGTATTTCGGTACTGGGGCGTGACAAATTCCTCTCATCTCTCTCCATTTTTCTTCCACTTTTGGAAGAAAATTTTTTTGGTGGGACCCACCTACTTTTTCCTCTCAAATTTTCCTCCCCCATTTTCTCTCCTCCTTTCCAAACACCATCATTTAAAAATGTTCTCTCACTTTTCCCTCAACTTTTTCCTTCCTCCCATTTTCCACCCTTCCCAAACAGTACCTAAGGAATCACTTTCCCTCCAACTTTTTCGCATTTATTACAAAAAGTTTTGACGAAAATATCCATGTTCATGATATTATTTGCCATTTTTATCCATAATATCTTTTAGACAAAAATATTTCTAAGTAATAATTATTTTTATTAGCACGAGGGTATTTTTGAAAAATTGACTTGATTTTGTTTCCTTTCCTAACAAACACCAAATACTATAATGAAAATTAAAGATATATTCCGGCTATAATCCCGATCTTTCCAAACACCGGAAAGAAAAGTTTATAGGAATTATAATTTTCTAAAGAAAAGAAAATATCAAGGAATCAGTTTCCTTTTCTTTCCATTCCGCGAACCAAACGAGGCCTAAGTGTATTCTCCTCTACTATTGGTTCGAGATGGTTACCACACGGAACCACTCGGTCATTTTCTATATATAATAATTTTGGTTGCATAGTTCAAATTTCGAATACACGAAAAAAAAAATTATTACTTTCAATAGTAAATGGTGGGAGTAAACGAAAAGTATGAGATTAGCGGTGAGCATGAATGCACAAGAGAACATGAAAGTACATCAACCTTATAGAACCAGCACATTTATGAGATTATTCTAGGAAATGTATTTTCTCGAAACTAGATCTTTCCAAGGAAGCTTCTAGAACATCTAAAAAGATCACGAGTCTTCATTAATATCTTGGGTCTTCCAGATGATTACACCATCTTCTAGAGAGACCATGAGTCTTCCAGAGAATTCTACCATATTCTAGAGAAATTCGGAAGCTTCCAGCATAATCCCGATCCGTAGAGAGTTATTCAGGTCCGTCTCGATGAGACGCAAACTTTTGGATGTGACAACCAAAACAATTTATATATGCGAATTTTGAGTTGCACCATATTTATTTTATCCAAATTCAAGGTGCACCCCACCCGATTACCGTAATGCAAGACCCACCCACCCCACCCACTTTTGACGTAAATTGTCCTTCACGAACGTTCAACCCCGTTGACCAAATTTTTTTTAACACACACACACCCCTTCGTTGCCCCACTCCCCATCACGTGCCTCTGCTCCCCCCACTGTCGCAGACAGCCGGAGCCTCACCACCCTCTCTCCCCTCTCGCGTCCTCCCTTGGTTGTCCCCTCCCTACCGTAGCAGCGGCGGCGGCGGCAGCTGCAGCAGCCGGACCTCGGCGCACTAGGTAGGTAGCAGCTGGCGGGGGTGCGAGGCACGAGGGTCGCGGAGAAGAAGATGGAGGTATTTTTATAAAAAAAATAATGGTCAAAGGAGTTGACATTTAGTAAATGAAGGTTTTTGTCAAAAGTGGAGGGTGTCTTGTATTATGGTAATCGGATGAGTTGTACTTTGAATTTGGATAAAACAAGAAGAAGAGTACAACTTAAATTGTTTTTTATTATATTTATATATAATTGGATGTTACATAAAATTTGTGACGTGAAGATTACGAAAAGATAAGTCATGCGCTATTAATTCATCAATTTGCGAGCTTAATTGCTTCAACTCTTGTGACCTTTTTCCATTTGGAGAGAGAGAGCATGAGATTGTTGACCGAGCGAGCGAGCAAGCGAGAGGTTGGGTGCGAGGTTGTTAGGTGTCGAGTTCGGCTACGTACGATGTGTGGAGGTCCACATCAGATGCTACGTATCAAGAGTTTGGTCGATCAGTTGGTATGGTATGATGGAAACTTTGCGCAATATTAGTGTAACCATGATCGATGTGCACCACCAGGAACCAATCCCTCCCCCTCTCCCCAAGAAGAAGAAGAAGACGACGTTTATTTGTTTGTAGACGGAGTAATAAAAACTTGGAGAGAGGAGCAACTTTGGAGAAAATTATTTAGATGCCTTTAGTTATAGGTCCAATGTCAATCACCCACCAACCATATATGTCCTCAACCTTTTCATCTTTAATTTTTTTGAAAGAGATGATATTTGTCACTTTTGTTTGAATTTGATCGTTATTGACCAAGTTCCAACATTTCATGTTGAAACAAACTACAAGTGTGTATATTTATTTGAACTATTATTTATTGTCGTGTACATATGAGGTGTGTTAGATGAGGTACGTAGTTTATATGTTAATTTTACTTATGCAACATTGTCGACTACTGCTCTAGTGTTCCAACGCAGTGATTTGCTGCCGTTAGGACTGTTCAGTTTTGTAATTGTCATATTTATAGGGAGTTATTGTTAGTAACTGTCCCACTTAATAGCTAGGGACTCACTCCCTCACATCTTTTGTAGACGGTTATCACTTTTAGAAAATTGCTCCCATATTTAAGTAACTGCCAATTAATGTGTTCGATAGAGAAATAAGATAACCAGAATAGGGAGAGGAAGAAAGTTTTATTCTACAATAAGCTAAAGTCTTTTTTACGTCAGCGCTAGTCCGAGGATACAGTAGTACTTTTGTGCAAGCACTCGAAGGGAGAAGACAAAAAGTGTTCCAGAAGTTCTTCCGAACTTACCAGTTCCTGGAGTGGATCAATGAAATCAATCGAATCTCTCTTTGAGCAACGATAATTGCTACCGCCCAAAATGTTGTTCCATCTATCAAGAACTTTTCCCTAACTTTAGCAACCTTGTTGCTTTTTTCCAATCAATTTCAACTGCTAGCTAATTTGGCAGCTTTGCTCCACTTTATTAACGCATTTAATCTTTGTTTTTTCTCCTAACAAGCTTGACTAGCATTCAAGAGTTTAGTCTCCGAATTTTTCAGCATTTCAATATTGATAATATCCAAAACCACTAAAGAAAATAAAACAACAACAACTATAACATAATATTGAAGGGGTACCAAATTTCTTGTCACTGGTGTTGTCTGTTTGTGTCGAACACTGAATTAAATAAGAGTATTCCACATGAGCAAAAAAAAAAAAAGTTAATTTTTCTATACCTGTTGGGTTTATATACTTGATCACAATATTCATCTTGATAAATTTGAACAGTAAAACTGTCTATACACAGATGGCAGCTTCAATGTGTGGGCATGAGGTCTTGCAAAATTGCAATAATGAAGGATTGACTAACGTAAAGGGGCCAGCTAGCAAGAATAGAGATCGTTAGGTTTAACTGTGAAAAAAAAAAGTTGATCAAAGCCTCTCTGGAAGATTCAGTTTGGTGTCAATTTCTTGACCAAGACTGATCATATATGCCTAGGACTAGAGTATGTCATAAATATTACCTCAACTTTGAATGAAAGCCATCAGTCAAATAACTAAAGTATTGATGGAACGAGTCTAGATAGGCTCTAGATATGGAGGAAAACCATAATCATCTCTTTTCATGACAAGTAGGACCCTAAATATATTTATAGGTGATCCTGTTATTTTCACAAGCCTCTGTAATTCAGCTGCATATAATGGTCTCCATGCACCTAGAATTTCCGTTAGCAGTGATCTTATTCATTCATTCACTAGATCGACTGAGATTACAATTTTAAAAGTTTTAAAGTTTTGATGCAGCGACAGAGACAATGACATCGATATCACACCACCCAAACACACGACTGAATATGGTGTAAGAAGATGCCTACTGAACACAACCTACATCTCATGGTTCTTATCTAGAAATCCATGCATATGGCACTGCATGTACCTTCTCTCCTTAACCTTGTCATATACTCGGGAGACTTAGAGACTTCGGACTTGGACAATCTTCTTCATAGGCCATTTGTTTTTCTTAGGATTGGTTCAACCAAAACTCATCATAAACCTATATTTGCATCAGTAAGGGTCGAGCGACAACCAAAATCCAACACTGACTAGGACAAATCAACACCCCCCTCATGTACCCTGATAATCATATTGCATGTTGTCAGCTTTTCACACCCCTTTACTGCCTAGTTGCCCTACTTGCCCCACTACTAGGATACCTTTCCTTCTGTTTTACTACTCCATGAATGTTTGTTTTCTCTCTTTGGTTGCTGCAATATATTTATCATTCAACCCATCATGCAGCTGCAAGTGGTTCAGTTAATTTGTTGATCACTCCATCATGGAATCAAGAAATATACTAACATAGAACTGAGGAGTTGACTCGTTCAAGGTACCTAGCTATGGCAATATTACCAAGCTCAATCAAAAGATGTATCAAAGAGTAAATTATTGCAGAGAGAGAGAGAGAGAGAGATTTGACTTGGTCTAAACCTCTGACAGCATATATATAAATAAAGAGATTAGAAAGTTGTGCCTATAGTGGTGTTTGGTTAAGGAGAGGGAGGATCTTTGGACTTTGAAGGGTTCACAAAGGAACAAAAGGAAAGGGGTCTTCTATCTGCTTTTCATTCCAGACAAGACCTAGAAAATGGAATTGTAAAAGAAAGATGAGAACAGCTCAAGCAAGACCAGTTGATTGCCATGGGAGATGACCATGTTGAAGAGAAGCCTTTATAAAAGAAGAACACACCAGACCGATGGCCAGAGTCCAAATTCTCTTGTACACATGTTAACAGAAATTAAAAAAATAATCACAGCACGATTCCAGTTCTCTATCCAAAATAGACCTTCCAACTTGTAGACATGTTCGAAATAATATGAATGTTTCACTCTCAGACAACATCAATATAAAGAAATAAAAAGTTAAAAGAATGAGGAGAAGAGAACTATTATCCGGTCAAGCAAGACCACTGCCATGGATGACTATGTTCAAGAGGGAGCTTTTATTTTACTTGGCCGTCTTCATGACACGAAGAAGTCTGAAACATTGATGTGTGCTGCTGATTTTGGATATAATTCAAGTCCCACATGATCCATGTCAAATATTGTTAAAGATACCTTTCTCTCATTGTTAAATATAATCCGACTTGAACATTATGCGAGGCAAGTGGTGCCATTTTCAATATACTTCCTTTTGACTTTGCATCTCTTCTGAAGATTTCAAGAAATTTTCTTTTATGATAGTTGGTATGAAAGAATCTCTTCATGGGTCCTCTCCATCGAGTGATTTCACACCTCCTGGATCATGGATCAGTATCTGTGGGGAACATCGAAAGGATCAAATGAACAAAGCAGATATATAACAGAGCATTATTGTTTGCTAGCAGGAGCTGCATGCACAAACCAATAATAAACACACGGGGCAGAACTAGCCATTCCATTTTCGTCGGGACAAAAAATTTATGACAAACTCGAGTCTTGCTAGCTAGAAATTTAAGAAAGGCTACAAATTTAAGGAAAGAGATACTAATTTAAGGAACAAATAAGAGATTGTAAAAAAAAATATCCGTTGGGGTGGCGGACCCCAATCTTGTCCATATAGCAACGCCCATGCACATTCACCAGAGGTCTTGCATTGCATGACCATTGTTTCTACCTGGTCATGCAATGCATTTATTTATATGCATCTTTTAGGAGCATATATTAATTTCTTTTAACCAGAGGTCTTATTTGTTCTTACATGGTTATTATATTTTTGTTTACAACTAAAGGGCTGTTTACTTGTTTTGATTTTCAATGCGTCCAAATGCAACAAGTCCATTTTCAGTTGTTAAAATCAGATTCAAAGAAACCTCTCTCGTGGGACACTCTATTATTACTGGATTTCAAAGAAGTCACAGTTAACTTCACAATATATATATATATATATATATATATATATATATAGAGA
The DNA here is from genome assembly GCA_029216955.1 of Iris pallida. NCBI lineage: Eukaryota > Viridiplantae > Streptophyta > Magnoliopsida > Asparagales > Iridaceae > Iris > Iris pallida. The sequence goes on from JANAVB010007710.1 coordinate 190,814, forward strand.
GAGAGAGAGAGAGAGAGAGAGAGAGAGAGAGAGAGAGGAGTGCTATAGAACCATCCGGCTGATTTTGTATTATGAAACCAACCTATGTTATACACGTTGGATTGGGATTGAACAGTTGAGATTAGATTACTTAAAAAGGTGGTGGGGTCTACACCTTTAATCTCAACCACTAAATTTCAATCAAACTTATGAAATATAGGTTGGTTCCATAATACAAAACCATATATATATATATATATATATATATATATATATATATATATATATATGAAGCAAACATATGTAGATATCTTTCTTTTTTGTTTCTTTTGGTATCATTTTGTGATTTTAACAATTTGTTACGTTTGTATTGTCTATTATACCTTATGGCTGTATAGTTTCCTCAGGAGAAAAGGTTATTCAGTTTAGGATATTTTACCAGAAAAATATTTTCTCAAATTACTAGACAACCCCCTGTAGCAGAAGTCTATTTCTGACCTAGCTACAGTATTTGGTCCCTCCCTCCCTACTGTAATCACAACCTGGACCTAAATAACTCTGTTTCTTCTATTACAAAGTGTTAGTCGACATGACCTCCTATCTCACTCAATATTCACTTCCTATTAGTTTCCAAACTCCCTTTATTCCATGATATGATCATTGTTTCATAAAAACAGAACAATAAGTCCAAATCATCACTAGGAATGGGCATCTAAAAGTCACTAGGAATGGGCATCACTAAGAATGGGCATCTGAAGGAAGAAGAAGAAGAAGAAGAAGAACATCACTAGGAATGGGCATCTAAAAGTCCAAAACAGTACAAGTGTCTGGCTATAACTTTGATGGAGCATGTCCATATCAACTTTTTTTTATGTATTGTTAGTTGGGGTTGTCAAGCAAAAGCTCATTATTTTCCCCATATGTTTTTTTGTCTATGGGTAAGGTTTGGAAAGCAAAAAGGAAGAGGTCATAGTGGCCACTCTCAATCAAGATAATGGGTCCAAGTCTCTTCAGAGCCTCAGTTTCTATTTGGTGCAAGCTCACCTCAGCCTAGAATCTCTACCAGATCTTGCTAGGAAAAAGTATGGAAAAAAGTTGCGGCTCTGATAGAAGACTGGTCTTTTGATTTGTGTCATATCATTTTTTTACAATCTGCTTAAAAATAGTCTGATCGACAGAAATTTGACTGGGGTGGTGGTGGCTCCTATACCATGTGGAGGTCGCCCAAAGTCCTCATTTGTAGCAGTATTGAGGATTAAAAGAATTGAACTGACGTGTCATGCTTGATAATAACATCATTTGCAGCATCTGAGATTCTGAAGTTATGATACGCAACACCAAATGTAAATCTTCAGGACATGTAAAATGCTCCAACATATTAGTTCTCCACATGATATAGTGAAAGATGGTTTTTTTTTTTTTTTTTACGTTAGTTTACTTATTTTTGAAATGTTTAGATGGCAAATATATATTTAAAAAAAATAGAATTAATCATTTAAATTATTAAATGGTAGAGATTCTTATAGATAGGAATATGAAGTTCTAATTATTTTAACTCCACATCTAAAAGAGAAAAGAGATTTAAAATTTATTTATAAGATAATCTACTAAAAGCTAACCAAATGGATTTGGGTACGTAGAATTGGGCTTTAAATTATTAAACCTCGTGTGGAGTCTTTTCCTCAATACTTTGTAGAATCTCTCCTCTCGATTGTTCTCTTTGAAAACAAAAAAAATATTGGGACCGGAGCTACAGGTGGCAGGAGAAGGGCCACGACGGGAAAAGAGGCCATGGCAGGAGAAGGGGCCACGGCGCCGGTGCCTCTAGTTTGGAGAATTTTTGTGAAAATTTAACAGAGGTAATTTCTAGTTTTCTACATATTGTTGAACTTATTTATAGGCTTTTTAATATCCACTATTGAAAAATTTTCACTGCTGCAATTTTAATTATTTTTTTTTACTTTTTTTTACTGGATTTGACCCCTCTTTCCACTGATGTAAGTTCGTATCGGTTCATATTGGACCGTGTCGGTCTGTATCGGCCGATACGAACCGATACCATAAATTTTTACTGTGATTCGGCCGATACCGATTTTTATTGCGAGTATCGGATCGGACACCTTCAAATTCGATCCTATACGGCCAATACGTATCGGTATTGGCCGATACTTTAAACCTTGATACAATGGATACTATCACCATATAACTTAGATTAAGATAGACTAATATAATTTTGGGAATTTAAAATTTAAAATTCTCTCTTAGAAATTTGACTTAAAGTTATGCGAAAATAGAATAGTATAATCTTGAAATTTAGATTTTAGATAACCTTATATTTTAAAATCTAAATTTTAAATTTGGATAAGATTGGATCTTTTGCATATAAATCCCCAAAATCTTAGTATTTTTAATAAGATATGCATGTAAGTTGAATGACTCCAAAATTATGGATAAATGGAGTTATGAGTACTTTGTTAACTTAAAATTGTCGGAGTATGTAACGGCAGTGGGCATCCATTACTGCCTACTGATTGAGCACAATCAATAGCATCCATTCCTTCATATATGTAACTATCATTCAGGCATTGTATATAGTGGGCATCCCTTCAGGGTTGCTTGCTCGTTAGCTAGATCCAATAGAAATTATCCTATTTACGATTGTAGCAGTCTATGTGTCTATGTCGATGACATGAATCACATTGGAACTCCTAAAGAGGTTGAGATAACTCTCTCACATGAAGTCGGAATTTGAAATGAAGGATCTGGAAAAAAATTCGATTATGCTTAGGCATGCAACTTGAGCATTGTAGCGATGGCATTTTGGTTCACCAATCGAGTTACTCCCATAAGGTGTTATGTCGGTTTAATATGGGCAAATCAAAACCCTCGTGTACACCCATGATCGTTTGATCTCTAGATAGTAAACGAGACTCATTATGTCCTAAGGAAGACGATAAAGAGGTATTGGAACTTGAAGTTCCATATCTAAGTGCAATAGGTGAATTATTGTACTTAGCTCAAGACCGAACATCTGAATTCTTGAATCTCTTGGCTAGATTTATCGTCACGCCAATAAGTTGCCATTGGAATTACATTAAAGACATATTTTTTACCTTAAGGATACTACGGACACGAGTTTATTCTATCCCTACGTATCCAAGAATGTACCAAATTTCCTCGATCCTCGAAATGATGTCCGTCTTATCGGAATGTCGATTGCAGGTTATCTATCTAACCCGCATAAGATAATATCACAAAGTAGTTATCTCTTTACCATTTGTGATATGATGAACTTGGAAATCTACAAAGCAGCCCCTGCAGAACAAAAAATAAAAGATTTAGCAACCATCCTTCACAACAGGAAAAGGTTCTGTGCAGCTAACACTGTTTTGTCAGGAACATGTTATGATAAGGTTGAACTTGCTTAGTAAAACTACTTCCATTTTGTAACCTCGAAGTATAGGAAGAGTACTACAATCAAATATCATCCTTCACTCTGGAAATTACACAAAAAGAATCCATGCATTACAGTATATACAGCAGCCTTGTATCCATATTGTGTCGACAAAGATGAACTTCACTTCCAACAAGGCAATTCTTACCCTGTTAACTAGAAATTATACTATAAGATGAACTCCCCTCCAAACAACCATCACAGCGTACACACGGAATTTAAGTTTTCATATATGCCAATTATCAGTGAAAAGTACAGAAAATAGATAAACTTTGCTAATTATATTGGTCCATGATCAAAAAAGGTAAACATGTTAATTATCAGTTAAAACAAAGTAAACACAAAACTAAAAGAAGATGAACACAGAAATTTAAACCCTGATCAAATATATTGGTCCCTTAGTTTCATTATTCAGAATTTGCTAATTTTCCAATTAGTTGATGCATGGGACAGAAACATTCAAATCTCAAGATTCGACATCTTCAGATGTTTGAACAAGGTTGACCATCCATTAAGATGACATATCATGCTTTGGTAGGTGGTAAGAACAACTTTAACTTTGTTCCTGAGAATTACAAAGCCTGTAACCTATATAATTACAATATAGTTTGCAAGATTTCAATTTGTCAAATGAAAATGAAAAGAGAATCCCATAGATCAAGTCAATATTTCATCCAAAGTTGTGCATGTATATTGACAAAGAAATGCTACACATCAAAACAATGTCATTTCAATATTTAAAATTATCAAGAAGAAAGTGTCAACAATATGAAAATTTTGGAAGTTAAGGTTGCAGAAACAATGGTATCATATTGATGCTAGATGAGCTACAAGCAAGAATTGTATACCTGTTGTTCTTAATAGTTCCCTTGCTGCTGATAGTTTGCATATCCTGGATAAAAGCTGCATATGCATACTTGTTGGGGTCTTGAGGAGGTTGGTATCCATATGCATCATAGCCTTGTGCATACAATAATAGCTATTTCCATTAATTATCGTCCTATTGTGTCTGCAACAGAAAAATAATTAAAGGGCTTCAGTTCGTAGAACTAGGACAAAAGTTCACTCAAATAATATGCAACTTTTTATCTTAACCTGTATATTTGGAGTACGAACGAATATTTTGAGCACCCAAAGCCATTCAACATCAACAAAGCCTCCTCAGCACAAGCTCTGCAAGGGACCAAATTGAAAAAGAAACAAGATTGTTACACTGAGTAAAGTATGGCTGACAACAGAACACTCTTAAAATGCAGACCTTTGAGAAAACTGAACAAACCAACAACACTTGCTCATAGGTACTTTTACATGGATCAAGTCTCCATATTGACTAAGAACTGAACAACCCCAAACGCAAAAACAAATTATAAAGAAGCTATCTATTAATTATACTCCATAATAAGGGAAAAAAGAACAAGAAATTTCATGGAGATTTCTGACTGAACACCGAAGAAAGAAATTTTTGCACATACACACACACACGAGGACGAGTTTGGCTCAAAAATAGTGAAGTTTAATTCAGCACAAATCTAACAGATGATTTATGTTCCAGGTAACTTGTCTTATAGACTTGATAGTATATCTATCATTACACTTACTGTACAGAATTCCAATAACCATGAATACATCTGAATAATATCTATCATTCACTAGCAAGCTAGTCACAAAAAGTAAAACATATTTACACTTACTGTATGAGACATACAATGTATTACATGGTATATTTGACGGAAACAACAAGAAACATATAATGTATTACACGGTATATTTAACTGAAACAACAAGATTGACGTAGATAACAAAACATTTATAGTATTTATTAGATAGAAAGTATATAAGCCTAAACACATTAATATATACAATGAAATATGCATTCACCGTCGAGGAAGGGCTTATAAAACCTTTCTAGGTCAATCTCAATTTTGTACCTAGCAGTTTCACCTGTTTGCTCTCTGAAAGATCTTTTTTGGTATGATTGTAATATATTTGGCTAAACAAAAATATTCTCATCAAAAAGTGGTATTTACATGAGCTCCTAACATGCATTCGTTAAACATACTTTACTGTGTATTCGCAGTATCCTAGGTGCACTCAGTTTCCCTTGTGTGAGTGCTTCATTAAATACGGAATACATATTAATGTCATTACTTGTTCCCCTTCAACACATGAAACGAAATCAAAATTGACCATTCAGTATTCTGTTAACTATTTAAGAAAACCCATTAATAAATATAATTTGATTAAATAATTACTTTTATTATATCATACAACAATAAAGATCTAAAATCTAAAATCCACCAATTTGAATTCACAGAATAGTTAGTTATCTATGAGATCACACTCAATCATCATACATCATTCTAGTCGATAATTAAGAAGGAAAGAAAATAATGTTTTTTTTTTCTCATAAACAAAGAGAAAAACACATCGCAGCTTCGTGCTGGGTAGCTGGCATATTATTAACTTACGTATTTCATTATTAGGAAATAATAATAGTTGTGCTCATCTTATGCTTGATAAGCTTGTGCATAGTTGTTTTCAAAATATTTTGTATTTCTCCTTAACTTGTGCCACAAAAGACAATAGTTGATTAATTGAGTAGCATTTAATTATTTGTTAATTACCATCAGAACCAGGTTGGAAGGAAAAGAAACAAGGCTTGACCTCCTCATCTCCCCCAAAACCGGCAGTAAGAATTCAATGCAACAAAATTTAAGAAACGCTCCTTAATTTTCAAAGACTTGTCCAGTTCTGGTGATGGAACTTTGAGCCAAAAACTTGATATGCAAACATCGAAAGGCAATTGGTTTGGGATAAGACTAGCTTTTGTATTTCTGCATATCAGTGAATATAAGGCAAATGTTCTCCCAGCAAATCGACAAAATATCAAATAATGAGGCAGAAAGTCCCTACCTTCGCCATCATCATTGCCCAAAAGAATGCAATAAAAAGTTTCCTCAACTCAAAAATATGAGGGACTGCATATAATGAGAAAGAGAAACAGCTATGTCGAACTTCAAGGTATTAAAGGGCTGGTAGAATACCATCAACTACAAGCTCCTCGTTATTCCAATAAATCATAAGTAACAAAGTTATGTGCAATCCAAAATAAGATTAACTAAAATACCAGCTAAATGCAACCAACTGCAACATAAAAAAGGAACAGCAACTGACCATGGCATTGTAATCTAGAACAAGCATAGCTCCCTTACTGTCGTACTCTCTCCTTTTGACCGGATCACTCAGCGCTATTAATGAAAGGATTCACAATCAGATTCAGAATTAGAGCTGCATGTTGGTAAATAGCAACAATGATGTTGCATCTATCGATGCAGTTACAAGAATATAAACAGGATGATTGCATCAAAATGTCGGTGCATCCTATCAGTGTTGGGACGATTTTCTTGTTTTTCATATTTCAAAGACAAATAGGATTAATCACAGAGAGGAGGGAAAACATGGCAATGTACTCGAACCACATTTCTATACTGTTCAATTTCGAGTATTTTCTTTCTTTCTAAAGAACAATTCAGAAGCGATAATATCAATATAGGTATGATCCAGAGTACCATTTCTGAACATGTTCCGCACACTACTATATGAGTTTGTCTATTTGTTTTCAATAAACAGAGGTGGTACCATCAATAATTTACGGTCTACATAGGCCAACATTTAATGTCATATACACTCCTACATGCACGCTAACAAGGAAGCCAATGAGAAGCCAATATATATTTTCAACAAACTTTGTAGTAATAGATCCTTGATTGTTTGATCATTTACTCTACAAATAGTCTTATGCGATTTTAAAAGCCTTAAAACATGGTCAAATAAGCACAATCAGACCCATCTGAATAAATAATGTGTAACAGCACATTAATAGGACAAATAGACCACAAGGCTGCCATCTTCTAGAGCTGAAGCATATCAGAGAGTCCAAAAGTCCCGTGCTGATTGCAAAGTTGTCGGTGCATAAGTATGAGAAAGTGAAAAGGACCTTCATCAATATTTACAGCAGTTCCAGTCGCCTTGGAGAGGAACTCTGCCATGATCTCCTCGGCGATTGTGAGTAGACTGACCAAACGCACAAAAACACTACAAAATCGGTGATTGCGTCCGTGTCACCGTGTCCATTCCGTGTCCTTGCCACAGATCGTCAGCCATTAAAGAACTCTGGTAAAAAAAAACACAAAGTGCAAAAGGGAAAATATTCAACATAAATTAAAGGACAAAAGCAAACGATCAGCGGCCTTCCAGCAGACCTTGTACGTGGCAACCCTCGCCTTGGGGGCGACACCCACGGCGACGCCTGGAGCACGTGCCTGTCGGCGGCGGTGGACGCGGTGTGGGTCCTACGCCCGTCGGCGTCCTTCGGGGAGCAGTACTCGGCGTTCTCGTCGATGCCCGGTCCGTCGAGCGGTGGCAATGTCGTGTCCTTTGGATAAGTAGCGGGCGCCGACGAGTTTGAGGTTGCAGAGGAAAGGGGGAGAAGTTGGGACTTATTTTTTCCGGAAAGAGGATGAAAAATTAGGGTTGTGGGGGGATTGGACGAGAAAATATTGGAGGGAAAAAAAAAAAACGGGAAAGAGAAATTATTGGACTACGTTTGGATTTTTTTGTTTCGAGGTTTGAAATTTTAAAATATTAATTTTATTTTTACTTTTTGAACTGAGTAATGGAACGAACCAATGATCGATTTAGATTCAATAATTTACCTAACTACCCTCAAATTATATTATAGTAATATTTTGACTAAGCACATCTAAGCGTATTCTTTCCTTCAATTCTCTGTTAGCACTTGTTATTGTTTCAGTGAGCGCTCTCATCTATATGTACTAATATTTTTTCATTCTATGTAATTGTAATAATTTATAAATATAATAAAGTCTGATTTTTTCATAGAAATTTTAAATTTAAATTGTCTCATTTGCTAAATTGTGAAGATCTGACCCATTGACCCATAAAATCGAACCAAACGAAAACCGACCCGAATTAATTTTGTTCGGCTTTTATGAAAACACTTCGATTTTCGGTTTTGAAAAATATAATTTATGATTATTTCGATTTTTATATACTCATTTCGATTTGAACCGGACGGACGGTTGCTCACTCGTAAGAGGGGGTGCTACTTTACTTTTGTGTTGTGATAATTTGTTTGGTAGAGGCCAAACTAAAATTTTCCCTTAATGTTTAATTTTCGGGATTAAACATTTATCAACGCTAACAGTTGTTGGTGTTTGTATTAGTGTGCTAAGTTAAGAGTATAGCAAGAAAAATATTTGCAACAAATTGTTTATGTTGTTAAAATATTCTATTGTATCAATTTTTTCATCTCTAAACTTGGGCAATGGATATTTGGCAATGCGGAAAAAACTTTGTTGCATAAGTTGAAAATTATTATCAAATATTATTCTTAGTAACGAACATTTTTTTTTATAAAACAATCGGTTGCTATACGAAATATTTTTTTAAAACTTGTCGCCACTTCTTCAAATCTTGTCAAACTCATCGTCCTTTATTACATCAATCGGGAGTGTATATGGTTGCAGATGATCATTGGACATTTTTTTGTTTACAAGTGCATTATCTTCTACCAACAATGTCCCGATAATAATATAAGAAAACACCGCCACATGCATTAACTAAATGAATAAAGGTCATATGAAGGGAGATAATATCAAGCACTTCGCTTTTTTTTTTTCTTTTCCTTCCTCGCATCATCAACAACAACAAGTGATGTGAGTCAAACATATTCGGTTTCATGACAACTTGACTGACATGTTTACGGTGTCCATACCAAAGTCCAATTTCTATAAGATCATTCATGACATCAGATTACGAAGACTCTCTACATTGTAATGTTTGTAGTTTAGGGTAATATTGAAATCAAGAGAGTATTTAGAAGTGTACTCATTTGAGCTTAACGTGCTGATTTTCTTAACTTAGGGACATTTTTATAAGTTTTTTTGCATCATAAGAAATTTTTGTCACGTTTCGATTTTCGAAATACAGCAAGTCGAGCATGTAATGAACATCTCTGACTACACGACATACGAATACACCAGCATCCGTATTCACAATTGTCACATGTAAGATTCTTGGATATGTTTACCATAAGCAATCTAATTGCGTACATAATAGATAACATTTTGGGTAAAGATCATTTGAAAAAAAAAAAATATATTATACCCAATTAATATTATAATTTGTATTTACAGAATGTTTAATATTAGTGTTTTGATTTTAAAATTACGATTCACGTAGCAAGTGAACGATAATTTAAATAAAAAAACTAACGTCGAATATTTTGAAAATTCAACTATTATATGTGTCATATTACTTAAATATATCCCTTCTAAAACCTTGTACTACTTGAAATTGAGTTCCTTAGGGGATGTTATATACGATTTATATATGTAGATAAAAGTTTCAGTAGATGTTTTAAATGATTTTGCTGCAACAACATTTGAGCTACCTACCCCCTTGGACAATTTGGAAAGTTGTCGTGGAAAAAAAAAGAATACAAATTATTGTGAATATGCATTGTAGAGGAATATGAGTTTTTTTATGTTTGAAATTTGTTAATTAACCGATGGAAAAAGAAGGAAAATGATCAAAAATTATGCTGCTGCAACATCGTTTGAGCTAACTGCCCCTTGTACAACTTGTCATGGAAAAAAAGAATTAAAATATTGTGAACATGCGTTGTGGAGGAATACAATTTTTTTGTGGTTGAAGTTTGTTAATACCGTCACCCAAAAAAAAAGAAAAGAAAAAAGAAAATTTATCAAACAAAAATTACGCGTCAGGTAGGGGTCGAACCTACGACTTTCTGCTTAGGAAACAGACGCTCTATCCACTGAGCTATAGACGCCATGTTGATTATAGCCTAAATATTTAATAACTAATTGTATATTTACATGCTACACACGAGTAATGAGCATTTCTCAAGATTTCCAAGGATTAACAATTATTTTATCTTTTACAAAGATTTGGTTATTTATGCAAATTATACCTTGATAAAGCATATAAATTTAAATCCTCCATAAACTCAAAATAAGAACTTATATGACACGATTGATTTCACTTAACATTGAAAGTGTACTTATTTTTTTCTTTGCTTCTTGAAAACAAATTAAGTATCAAATGTATGTAATCCAACAACTTTTTATGGTTAAGTTTTAAAATTTAAGAACTTATAAGTTCCTTTACAAAACTAGGATTTTTGCTGGAATTTTTTTTGTGAAACCCGCTTCCCGGATTTCGTTCGGTATTTTTAATTGTTTTTTGTCATAACATATATTTTTGGTTTTATTTGTATTATTATTGTTATTGACAGTTAAGGAAAAATATTTTTTTTTTCAAATTAAATAATTGAATTTTTATTTTATTCCGAACCTGTCCCGAACCCATCTCGAATCCAAGATCGGTTTTCCAAAACTAATTCAGAAATCTCTTATTATTTATATATTACATTTTCTTAAATGAATAATAAAATAATTCTTTTATTAAACTCTCTCTTTAAACCATCAGATGAGGGAAAACCTTTCCTCTCCCATACGTTGCTCTCCCATACGTTGCTCGGCAACTCTCGGCCTCCCCGAGCAAACCGCCGGAGACTCCTAAGTTTTCGAAACTCCCGATTTTACCCTATTTAAACTCTTCTCAAACCCTCTTCCTCTCCACACTTCATTCACCACACCCAAACCCCTTTCCCCAAATTCCAACCCTAGCCGAACCCCGAGCATCCGACGCCGACCATCGCCGCCCGGCGCCGCACCCCTGCTGTGCGCCTCCCCGCGGCCGACTCCGGCACCCCCTGCTGTGCACTCCGGCGCGGCTCAGCCCGCAGCGCACCCCTCTGCCGACCTCCTCCTAGCCGGCCCGACCTTCTGGCCGCGCCCAACTCCGGCCAGGACCCGCCCTATGCGGCCTCCTCCCCGCCGAGCTCCCTTCGGCAACCACCTCGCGGATCTGCCCTAGTTCGCTGGCCTTTGGCCGAGCACCCCGCGCCCTTGCGCGTCTCCTTGGATGGTTCTCTTCCCTGGCCGAAACCCCTGTCGTGCCCTAGTTCCTGAGCTTTCCGACGTTTTTCGTCGACGCCGCTGTTCTTGGCGGTTTCGAGCAACTCTGCCCCACTCGGTCAGCGTGCCCGACTCAGATCTGTGGTTTCATACTGTCCGCAAGTGCTGAAAGTTCCGAGTCCGAGGCATCACTTCGGATTCCGTCGATTTCGGTAACTTCTGGATAGTCCCATAGTTCTTTTAGTCTATGATGAAAAATTGGTCCACCGATTCCTTCGGGAATTCGGAGTTTTTGGTTACGTTTCAATTACGTTAACATTTTTCCGAAGTTTCTTCGGAATTTGTATGCTGTTGGTTTGCTTCGTTGATCTTTCTGATTTCGGAATTTTCGAACACTTGTTGGATAGGTTCTGAGATTTTTGGTAGTAAGTTAGAAGCTTCTGTTTTCCGAAGATCATTTCGGAAGAAGTTCTGGTTTGACGTTTTTAGGCTGTGAGTATTATCTTCGGGTTTTTGGATATTATTTTCTGTTTGAAAATTGGGTATCCCTGGTTTGGGATTTATTTTGCAGGAAAAATTGGCACGTTTTCCAATTTTTGGTTATCCCGAAAATAGAGGGAATGCTGCCGAAATTTCTATAAAAATTTGATTATATAATTTTAAAATAAATTTCGGAAAAGAATACTATTTTTGGATTTATTTGGACGACAACCGTATTGGTCAATGGGCCCTGGCTAACTGCAAACGAACCGGTTTCGTCCGGACGTTGAGGCATTAGCTATAAAAATGACGATTGGACCAGTTCTGAGACTCAATAATATTTTATATTTTAATTAGAATTATTAAATATTATTCATATTTAATTTGTAGGCAGTTTACAGGACTAACGAATTTTCTCTTATTTTAATTATTGGGAATATAAGGACATAAGCCCATTTATCTATTTTTTTGTAAATTTGTAATAAGTAGGAAGTAGCTGTGGATTTTATGGGATTGTGAACGAGTAGGATTAATTAATATTAATATTAATTATTAGTTAGAAATTCACGATTTTCTCATTTAAAGAAAAGAAAATATATTTATATTTATAATTATAAAATACTAACTATTTTCCAATAAATTGATAAAAACAAGTTTTTCGAAATAAAATATAAATTTAGATTTCCTTAAATGTAACGCACTAGAAAAACGTGTTTTTGATTGTGTTGGTTAATACAAGACTAAAAATTGACTAGGAGACAAAAATCTAGAGGTTGTAACTAGATAATTATAGAGTTGTGGTTTCTGAGACAAATTTCCGGAATGTAGGATTTCAAGGAAGAGTGTGACTGTTCAAATCCCGAAGTACCAATCTCGTCCAACCTGAGAAATTTAAGGCAAGTACATTTATGTAAATTTACGATTATTTTAACAATCATTTCATTGCAAGTTTAAACCACTGTTATACACGAACTCTTTCGAGAGTACTGACCGTACTGTTGGGGACTGGGGGAGTAGAGTAGTGGATATGACAAAATCCAAAAATTAGGATAACTGACTGTATTAGCTTTCCCCTCTTCACACGGGGACAAGCCATACCGTATCGCTAGGATACTACTGTAACCCAATCCGGTCCTATTCATTACCTATTCACATCACTGTACTGTATTATTTCAAAACTGTTCATCTTCAAACTATTTAAAAGTGCATGATATTAATTGTCATTTTAATTGTTAAAATTTGCATGAATTGTACTTTGCTCCCTCCTGACTGGAGACCAACATTTTAGGTGATCGAGTCATTGAAGATCTGATGCATGTTCCCGCAGAACTTGGAATCCAAGATCAGTAGAGCTGGATAGTAAATTTTTAGTAACCAATGTATCAAATGTAGTTGTAATTAATAGTTGTTGTATTTCAGAAATTTCAAATTGAATAAAATGATTTTTATATTTCGTTAGAATTTCATCTGCATGTATTTCACTGCTTGATACAGCTTACTGCCGCTGTCTCAACAACGGTGCAGGCTGGACATGATCCGATTCGACCCAAGAATTTGGGACTGGGTCGTGACATTTTTTCTTCCTACGTATGTCGTCAAAGAGTTTAATTGCGAATATAATTTAGTGGCATAGTTTTAGTTTTAGATATTTGTAAAAAGAAATGTCTACAAATGATAGTTTCATATCATAACCATCCACGTATTCTTCTCGTAGATTAATGGAGTATATCTATCATTTGAAAGGAAAAGAGAAAATTAATTTTATTTTAAGTCAAATTTAACAAAATAGATTAACTTCATGATGTGTCAAAATATTCGAGAAAGTATAAGAGGTTTTTTTATTAGGAAAATTTTGAACCGTATCCATCCCCACGACCCCTACGTATAGAGTTAAAGTTAATATTAGTATGTTCAGGGGCGGACCAAATTTTTTTTTTTCTTTTGATTTTTTATATGAGTTAGCCAATCTCTCGTCCATCCCAATCCAGTCCAACCCAATCCAGTTTAAATTTCTGGATCCGTCCTTGAGTATGTTGATATGTTTTAATAATTGTCCAGAAGAGAGAAAAATACATAATTAATTAATGACACAAAACAAAGTTTGAGTCATAAAACAATAAATAAACAACAACCATAAATATATTGTCAAAATTTGCCGCTCTACTGACAGAGCAACTTTCGATCCCAACAAACATAATTGAGTCCTCGTTGACCATTGCTGTGTTTAGTAATAAATTAGCCACGACTCGATCATTCACTCAATTTTATCTCAACCTAGAAAAGAAGAAGAAGAAGACGATGTTATTGTTTATTTATTAACATCATCATTATTATTAACTTTTAATTCACTTATTTTTCTTAGAAATATTTAGTAATAGGGCCTCATATAATAGTTAATATTAGGATTTGAGTCTCAAAATTGTCTAAGGTTAGTGTTTAAGTCTTCAAATCATTGTTCATTAGTCTACATGAACAGTGACTAGGAAATCCAAATATTAATGTTGGACAATTTAAAAACTCAAACACTAATATCAACTATTATTTGAGACCCTATTACCAAATAACCTTTTTTTTTTTTTAAATTATTACTAGAAGTCTGGGACTGCTGTCAGTATTTTTTTTCTTTTCCTGATATATATTTGGATGACAATTCATTTAAAATAGTATAAAACATCTTTAAATAAATATATCTTTGATATTGTGAATATTTTATAAAATATATTGTTATTAACACTCTAAAATGTCATCAAACATAACTCTTTAATTTATATTTGAGATTGTGAATATTTTTATAAAATACATTGTTATTGACACTCATAAATTGTCCGAAACACTCCTCTTTAATTTTCTATTTTGAGATTGTGAATATTTTATAAAATGTATTGTTATTGACACTCCTAAAACATCATCAAGCAATATCTTTAATTTTCTGTTTTGAGATTGTCAATATTTGTAAAAAAATTTGTTATTGACACTCCTAAAATGTATTTTGTAAAATTTTCTATCATTCAGATTCAAAATCTACCTATATATTAAACCTGTCATTAATTTTGCATGAATGGAAGAAATAGTGCATTATGACATTTGTGTCAATATGATAATGTAGGGACAAAATAATTTGAATGATACGATATTAAAGAGGAGCACGATGATGACATTTTAGGTGTGTCAATAACGATATCCTTTATAACTTTATAAAATACTTTAAAGTAAATATATTTTTCAGTTGATAAGTACTTATTGTAGTTGGAAATGTATTTATCAGTAGTTAATAATTATATTAAAAGGAAGAGTGTAATTTATATATTTTATTGAAGAAACATATTTTTGAAATATAAGAATCATTTGGTGAAGTCTAATACTTTTCTTATTACATATAAGATCATTTGTATAATGCAAGATGTACAATTTTATATAAAACAATGCAGATTGATAATATTAAATAAAGATTTGGTGGGTCAAAGTGGCAAGGGGAGCCCACTCCTAACAAGACTGGACAAACTTTTTCTTACATTTTCCAAAAGCGAAAACCATAAAAAAAATATATATATATATATATCAAACGAATCAAACCAAACCAAGTTGAAACCAGGTCAACTAAGAAGAGAACATATTTGCTAGGCTTAATTGCACTTTGCTACCCTCAACTATTCCGCATTTTCAATTTGATACCATAAACTTTTTTTCGTAACAAATTGGTACCTCAACTATTATTTTTTTTCAACTTGATACCTAATTTTTCAAAAATGCCGAAAATGCCCTTCCCTCTTCCTTCCCTCCACCCCCTTCCCCACTCCGGCCGCCCCCCCTGCTCACTCCGGCCGCCCCCCCCCCCCCCCCCCCCCCGCCCCCCACCCCCCCTGCTACCTTCGGCCACCCCCTGCCCCGCCTCCCGCCCCGCCCTCCCTCCCCAGCCCCCCTCCTCCCGTGCTGCCGCGGCCTAGGGGAGAGGCGGGGGCGGGCGGGCGGCCGGAGTGAGCAGGGGGGGGTGGGGGGGGGGGGGGCGGAGCTAGCAGGGGGGGGGGGCGGCCGGAGTGAGCAGGGGGGGGCGGCCGGAGCGTGCAGGGGGGGAGGGTTAGGGGTAGGGGTAGGGGCATTTTAGTCCAAAATAATATCTGGATACCAAATTGTTACAAAAAATAGTTTAGGGTACAAAGTTGAAAAATGGTAATAGTTGAGGGTAGCAAAGTGCAATTAAGCCTATTTGCTATTCTTAAATTCTCTGTCCCAAATTTTTTCTTTTTTTATAAAATTAGTGGGACTTATATTTTTACAGTAAAATAAGTAACGTATACTTGCATAAAAAAATAAATTAAAACTTTAATATATATTTAGATAATATCATGTAGTTAATTTAAATACAATCTAAAATTTAAATATATTTTAATTTAACTTTGTTTTTAGTAGAATCATGTAGTTAGTTTAAATATAGTTTAATATAAAATATAAATTTTATTTAAATTTGTTTTTTGTGAAACTTTGAATATATATTTAGATAATAGATTAAGTTAATTTAAATATTAGATGTATATTTTAATTTATTATATATATGTTTATAGAATTTTAAATACATATTTAAATAGTTGCTAAAATTTTAAATTATTTTTTACACGAAGATATACATAAAAGTAAAACAGATCTCCCTGTTATTTATTTTCTTGTACAATGAAATCCCTTTCTTTGGGTCAATAAACGCAAAAAGAAAAAAAAATCAGAAATAAATAGAGAGAGAGAGAGAGAGAGAGGGAGTGTGTGAAGCGGCGGCTTGATTTTCTTAAAAGCCCCAATTTTCTTTCCTTCCTTCCTTCCTTATTTTCGCTCTTAAAATCAAGAGAGAGAGAGAGAGAGGAGAGAGAGAGAGAGAGAGAGAGAGAGAGAATGGTGGCACCAATGGCGCTGGTGCTCGCTGACGCCCTCCTCGCCGCTGCCGACGGTTCCATCGCTGCCGTCGCCTTCCTCCAGGTCATCCTCCTCCCTTCCCCCTTCCCCTCGCTGTTTCCTCTCTCTCTCTCTCTCTCTCCATATTTATGCTGCTAGGGTTTCTTAGAAACTCCAGAATTCCCAGTGGATGGAGCCGGGATTGTAGTGTTTATTCATCCAGCGAAGCACCGGACACTCCGAGAATCAGTGCCGTGTCTGTGTCGGACACGTATGGCACATGCCACACGCCACACCTTCCAAAATACACTAGGACACACCAGAATCAATGCCGTCTCCAATATCATATTGTCTCGATTTTTTTTCTTCCGTGCAGCATAGGTTTACACTGTCCTTGGTTGCCCCAAAAAATCCTCTGCTGTCGTAATGAAGGGATAATCATTATGGCTCTTGATGTTTGTATTTTTATTTAAACGAATCTAGGTTTAGACGATGTGTTGATCCGCCATGGGAGGGTGGTTTTGGGAAATGTGGTTTTAGGGGTGATGAATATTGAGCTGTTTACGTGATTAATGCGTTTACCAGATGTGATGAATATTTCAACACGAGTTTGGACATTAATATTTCTACCATTTTATTATTAAGACAGTTATTTCACCCAAGTTACCATCAAACTACATATATAATACATAAAATTATCCCTATACTACAGCATTTTAATTTGTTATATTATTCATAATTTTGTTTTCCGATTCGAAACAACTGAAACTACCAAAGCCGCTGATAGCCAAACCCATAGAGATAAGTGATACCTATGCTCTAACCTTTTTTGTGAACATTGGCGAGGTCAAATACTACTTGTCACGAGACTGATTTTGACACATGTCCTAATGTATTTCTCAGTGCACGGGTAGTGTCTGATACATGTTTGACATGGACAAAACTAGACATGCATTTGTAATACAGGTCTAAAAAAGTTAAAAAACAAGTATATGGAATGTTCTATTTGGCTTGTGCCATTGAGAATTATCCTACAATCCAACATATTATAAACACATGACAGACCAAATAAAGGTAATAACATGCAGAACAAGCACTACATAGGGTTCTATTTCGCAGTTCCCACTAAGAACACTTGAGAAATAATCAGAAGATTCAGAACCACCATGGATTTCCTACGATGAAGCAGAATTACGACTATAACTATAAGTAAAATAAAATAAGAGGAACATGATCTATAACAATATGCATAGAGTGATACTAGGATAATCTAGCATGGGAAAACTTTATCAAGAAGAACTATGTGAAGACAAGGGCGGCCCTGGCTCTGGCCCAAGGCAGGCTGGCCCAGGGCCCAAAGACTAAAATGGCACCATCATGGACGTATCTAGAATAGAACCATGATGTACTATGGACCAATAACTCAAAAGAGTTGTGGTGTTGTGGTTATCATGTGACTTATACACTAGAGGTCTTTAGTTCAAATGTGGACAACATCAATTTTTTTGGTTATATTTACTTTTATTTTAGTTACTTAATATTTTTTTTCACAATATGTATTGGGGGGGGGGGGGTTGGGTTTCGGGAGGTCGCCTCAGGCCTCCATGAGCCCGGGGCTGGCCCTATGTGAAGAAATAACAAATCGTGTACAATGTTATTTAGAATATCTCGAATTTACACATGTGGATGTATAACAACTAACAGTCAATGCATGAGGTGCATTAGCAAAGAGTGGTTCAAACATGGTGCCAATTTTGGAAAGCTTCCTTGTTGATTCTGCATGCACGGGTCTGGCCTTAAATAGTACCCTCATTACAATTGGAAGGGATGGAAACTTATAGCAGAGTGAAGAATTTGCAGTAATTGTAACGACTCTCTATTAGTGAGTAGAGAAAGGTGCAAAAATGGAAGAAAATAAGAATGCTTGATGATGCCAACTATGGGATATAAAGAGGTAATGAAGATAATTGGAGTTATAAGCAATCAGATTTTTTAGGATAGCTAAATATATTATTATGAAAAATCATTCCCACACTACACAGCCACTCCCATCTAATACCAGGATTATACATGTTTATTTCAAATGGAGCATACAATATTTTTTATGACGGTGTCTGCAAATGTATCATTCTCACACGGTCGCACTATTTTTGTTCCTAGTTAAGTGTTTATGTCATTTCTTACTTTACAAGTAGCCCACGTGTATAAGTGGAGTTTTAATATTTGTTTAATGATATAGTTCGTCTTAAGAATTCATCAACATAGTTTCTGATGTATGATTTATGTTAAGATGCTTATAGTTTAGGGTTTAAGGATTTTATTGTCCATAAAATCCCAAGAGACAATGGAAACACTGAGGCACTTGCGGTTCAAACAAATTTAATTAATAGTAACCCTCAAGCTCTCCTCTTCCAATAGAAGGAATTTGCTCCTGCCACCGAGAAATGAGAGGCATATATCGGATCTTAAATCTTTCAATCTAATCCACTGGAAGAATGCTTCCAGAACAGTGTGTTATGTCTTCTATTGTGTGGAGTTGAGGTGGACCCACCCTAGATTTTAAGTTGTTTGTTTTCACTCCCCTTGAAAAGCTTGGTATATTTTCGCTCCCTATAAAAGTAAAGCTAAACATAACACGGGATAACAATACTTGTTCTTGCTACATTGCAGGCACAATTAGATAAATAATTAAAACTGTTGCTTCGTCGCTGGAGACTACTTAATCATTGGTTGGTTTTGATAGACTATTTTGATAATGCCCTAGAATTTCCAAAAAATGAAATAGATTTGCAATTTTTTTCATGCTCTTGGTTTTTGCTTCTTGGGTCCTCATTACATGGTTGAGTCATGAAGCAACCGGGGGGGGGGGGGGTGTTCTGCCGCTGCCCCTTATTTTTTGCTTCTTTTGCTTTCATAAGTTAAGGTCTTATCTGTAATGCCACGCTCCGCACGGTGCATTATGCTGAGTCGTTGACTCGAAGAGTTGCGTTGACCCAATTTCGTATCGATGGGAATCGATACAAAGTGTTAAGTTGTCCCGAGCAATGCATCGAACTAAGTCGATGCGAAGAGTTGCCTTGTCCCAAAGAATGCATCGAGTGAATCGATGCGAAGCGCCGCGCGAAGGATAAGTGCGTTGAGACGGCTCGAAGATTCTAAGAAATCGAATCGACCAAGGCGCAAGTCCGAATCGATGCAAGTGTTAATTTTAGTTGGTTTCATGTGCAGGCTATACATTTACGCTGAAATGTTAGAGGTCGATCTTTTGTCTTATTCAGTAAGGGGTCCGCGAAAGCAAATCGTCGCCTTGTGACGGACTGAGGCGTTGGCACGCTAAGCCCAAATCGGACGTATAATTCAATAAGCACGAAGTGCTCGAATGGCTAAGTCAGGAGAGTTGCCCGTGCAACGAAGTTATGAAATCGAGCCGCAACGGCTCGGCGAAACGACAAGGCGCATTGATTCAAGGTGGGGGGACATTAACTCTCTTTCCTACTCCGTCATGCTTAAGTAAAATACATATCATTGAATGTTGAGTTAACCTATCAACGCCACGGACATGGCTCGATAGAGAGATAAACGTAGTGCGTGTCGAACACTAGATAGAACAATTGAAATGAATCGTACGGCAGACGTACGAGTCGCTATGGAACATTGGATATCGCAAAGGCGAGCGCTTCGATGCGCAAGCCGCAAGAACATGGGATAACTGTACTCGGCGAGTGCCTTAGTGCATGAACCATACCTTGCCTTCGCGCACGAGTTAGAACGGCTAGAACATCAAAAGACAATAGGCGAGCGCCCTAGCGCGCAAGCCACGGACATTGAACACTAAGGCGTAGAACATGGAAATACGGTCGAAATGTGCCAACGTGCACAATATCATAAAAGATGGCTTCGTTACGAAAGAATACAGTTGTGGCATAAATGTGGCAGAACTGTCGGATATGACATAATGTCTCGAAAGGTGTTCGGGACCTTCGGGTCGTTCGGTTGACGAGCATTGAGTTGAGGCATGATGCCATTGAAACATTGAAACGAAGTATGAAACGTAAGAACATAGAAAGTTAACGGAAGAAATACGAGATGATAATGCGGCATGGTGCCTTCGAAGTGTTTGCGGCCTTCGGACGTTCGTTGAGAACGTTGGGGCGTTGTGCCAATTGAAATAGAGATAAGCGAACTTGCTTGGTTGTATGAAAGATAAGATTCGTTGCATGGTCAAATGGACTTAAAGACGTATTGCCCGTGCACGGGTGTTTCTTCCCTCGAACGTGATCACCAGGGCGCTAGGACCGTTCGGCCTAGGAGGGACTGCGATAAAATCGGTATTGTTGGTGCACTTCGACTAGACGGGTAGCGACTTTCTAGTGAATGTGATAAGTCACTTACACGAGTACTTCGGGGGTCCTCTGATTGTGGTTAGCAACCGCAACTGAGTGATTGTCGTCTTACATATTCGATTTCGATAAATATAAGTCCATTCTAGCCCGGAAAGCTAGTGACCTTCATATAGTTAAGGGCGATGGGTTTGGAAGTACAAGGTATGCGTATATCCTGCATGGATGGATCCTGAATAGCGAGCACTTATAACATGACAGGAAAACTGATAGGCGTATTCACCTTGCGTCGGTGCAAGGGCGAGTGCGTCGACTTGGTAAGAAGTCGCGCCACGAATCAAACACGAGATTGCTTGCCTGTTTACTTACGCGAATTGAATAACATGCTTGCCATGCTTTACAGTCTTTGAATATGTCATGAACTCATCCTAAGGAGAACATAGAAAGAGAACTAAATTGTATGTTTGCATGAATCAATACAATACTAAATGTCGGTTTGTTAAGTGGGTTTTTGATCAGTACAACGAGGACGAAAGTACTAATCCCCCACTAGTTTGCTAGCAGGTTCAGGGATTGATCTGCTCACGGCGGAGCTTCGCTTGAACGCGTTGAGGCTTGGAATGCCGAAGCGTATTGAAGCGTGCGATCGCATTGACGCTCGGATATGCAACATGATTGATGCGGTCGAGATATAGAAGGCATGATGTATGGAACGGTGAAATCCTTTGTGGACAAGAGAGAACCTGAGTGTTGTAGCCAATCTGGCAACTCCCGTTGGGCTATCGAAAGCCTTTGTAATCTGATTTCGAATATCAATAAAGTGAATCGTTTTCGTATACTCTATTTTGCCTTTCGTTGTTAACGTTCAACTCAAAGATAACCATTTGAGAACTTGTCATCTTGCCTTATACGAGCGCAACTCCAGGCTCGTGCGGCATCACGCCCCAGCGAGGACGATGATTCGGGTGATTCCGGGTCGGGGCGTGACATTATCCCTTAAGCCTCTCGATACTTCCGGAGAAGTATGCCTCACAACACTTTTGTAGAGGTTAACTACATGTGATGATAACCTGATCTGATTCCCCAAGAAAGCTGGCTGTAGACATAAGGTAGTTCTCGAGTTGTAGTTTAAAAAAGTGACGATATTCAACATTTCTACATCAATATTTAACTTTTATGTGGTTAGTCTATGCATGGGCACAAGGCCCTGATATTGGCAAAATTATTGCCCATATCATAACAGGAAGCAGTAAAAGCTTATTTCAAAGTGAAGTTTCTGTAGGAATTGTGATATTTTTAAAATGAAGAGAAGGAATAAAGGTGCAAAAATGGAAGAGAGTGAGAACTAATAGGTATTTATCAAATAAGAAATAAAATGGATGAGTAATATCCTATTCAAATAATATCTGAATTCAGATGGCATAATATTCTAAACTTTTAATATTATGGGTTAAACAGTTTCCTTTCAAGTTTTTGGTCATATTTTAGTAATAACTGGTCTATCTGTAGTCAACTTTGTTTCTATCCGCTTCAAATGTGTAAATTGATTTCAGTATTTGAAAACTATCTAATATCGCATACACTCGTACCTATATTTGCAACATTATACCCCTTGCCAGAGGCCTTGGTCAAGGTGGCCTTGGTCTTCTTGCCACAATAGACGGCAGAGCTGCCATTCTTGCAGATTGGTCTCTCTTCAATATTAACCTTGTTTTTTATTTTTGTTATTGAGTTTTGCTAATTAAAATTTGCATATTCTTGTAAACTTTCTGTCGTTTGTATTACTGATTCTGCCAATTGTTTCCTCTTCAATTATCAATCTTCTGTGCTATTGTTTCTGATATCGAGTGACCTATTTGGTAATTATATATCAATATGGAGGTAGGGTATTGAAAACTTTGTCACAGCATATATTCACATTCCAGGGTGGCAGATGTGGATGTCTTCATATGGGAAAATTCATATAATTTAGCTTGTAAGTTTATGGAGCTTGGTGTGTTACTTCTTGGCATTTGTCGAAGTTACTGGAAACAATTAAATATAATCACATTCCTGCACCTGCATATTAGTTTTTAGTTTTTTAACTGCAAATACATTATGTCCTATTGTGGCTGGGAATATACTGACCGACCTTTATCTGTACCAGCTGTTGAGAACTCACTTTCGCAATCGACAAGTTGGATGGACTCGCCAAAAGGTACGTAATAGAATTTACTGAATTATACTATACTTTACATAGTGACATGAAGATCAGGGGCAGATTTATTAAGAACCTAGAGGGCTCAGATCCCTGGATTTTGGAAATTAATTGGGTTTAGGGATTATTTAAAGTTTTGGTAAAATATTTAGTCACTTTGATGACATGAACCATGTATCTAATCAATCTAAAGCTAACTTCCAACCATTAGGCCACTTAATCTTTAATGGTTAATATTTTTTCTACGTTATTTGATCTCTGGGCATTTCCATATTAAGAGGAGCCCCCTTGGAGTAAAGCGCCTGGATCTGCCCCCGATAAAGGTTATCACCATGATATACCACCACTAATATTCGCTATGTTGTATTGGGCGCTAGGCAAGGCGAGGCGAGACCATGCCCGTCTCGCCTAGGCGCGCCTAGGCGTCCGACCAGATTTCTGGGTCTCTAAACCTATGTAAACATTGTAGGCAGCAGCAGTAGCAAAAGTCAGCAGCAACAGTAGCATAAGGCCGCAACAGTAGTAGCAGAAGGCTGCAGCAGCAGTAGCAGATTGCAATAAGAGGGAGAAGACAATAGTAGCAGTAGCAAAAGGCAACAATAGCAGTAGCAGAAGACAACAAACAACAACAATTTTTACAATAGCACCTATTTTAGCAACAATAATAACCCTAAAGCCAAAAAAAAATATTAGTAAAAAGCCCATAGCCCATCCTGAGATCCACCGCCTAGGCGCCCGTAGTTTTCTCCCCTGGGCGAACCTGGGCGCCCGCCTAGGCGCGCCTAGGCGGCCCTCGCCTTACACTGTAGTAAAATATGCAGGTCGAGGCGACCTGTTCAAATCGGGCGCGCCTAGGCCGCCTAGGCGTCGCCCGTAACAACATAGAATATTCGATGCTTCTTCTATACATAGTGGTGTTTGATTTTTACCAAGTCTTTAGCAAACAATATCAATATTTGAAGAATACATGTCTCTGTGAAGGTTTGTAAGAATAACATGGTTATAAATGTCAATTATATTTGTTTTGGTGAAGGTTTTAAGAATAACATTGTCATAAGTGTGAATTTACATCTTAATGGTTTTAATAGAAACATTCTATCATTTCAAGTATTTCTCTCTTAATTTTATAATACTAATATACTATAAATATATATATGTATCAAGAAATATGGTAAAAAAATATCGGCTTTGATATCAATTATATGGTATTGCAAATTGGTATAGCCATACACTACTGATAAATGTTACTGGCCAAAACTTATGCCCAAACCCCTGGAATTGTTATTGGTTTGAAAATCTATTTGCAAACCTTAAAATTTGAGTCAGATACTTGGGTTATTGGGGGTCCAAGCCATACTCGACCACATTAATGAATAGGTCGAATCCGAGTCTAACTCATAGACCCTAAATCCGCCCACTAGCTAAGCTTACCTTTTGATGATCTTCGGTTAGGGGTGAGCATTATTCGGTTTTGGACCGGGAAAATTCGGTTCGGTTTAAAATTGCCAAAATTCCTTATTCGGTTTCGGTCCAAAACCGAATAAGACTTATGCAATTATCAAATACCCTCTATTTTATGATTAAAAATATGTATATTTTTTTAAAACAACATTCTATGTATGTTTTTTAAAGCTAAATTTTGATAATTTAACAACTAGTCCAACTTTGAAATACAACAAACATATGTATAAAAATTACAAAATTTTAATATATTTTAAACACAATCCCAACTTTGGGCCTGATCCATTAAACAACAAAAATAGCCCAACTGAACAAACCGAATCGTTTATCGGTTCAGTTTCAGTTATGGCTAATTTTGGTTCGGTTTCGGTTTTGAATTTTTAGAATTTCGGTTTATCCGGTTTTGACTATCTTTGTTTGGTTGAAATTGAATAAACCAAACGCTCACCCTTATCTTCAATAGCCAGAAATCTCTCTCCCTCTGTGATTTTTAGACGCCCGGCATTTGGAATTATTGACAAAATATGGTCCGCCTTATTGGAAGTTGGAACACTCTTAACCAAAATCAACATAAATTAGCAAAAAGCAACTTGGTCCACCCGTAGCAGAAGTCCGTGCTGGGCTAGGAAGATAATTCAGATGGGGCTCTCTATCTTTTTGTGGGTTTGTGGGCTCCGCCTACCCCTCCTTCCTTTCAGATAGGTTTTTATCTACTTATGTTGTAACTAGATTGACACCTTATACTTTGGCCGTATTTCTTGTTAGTTCTTACTGAAAACTTTTAAGGTTAGCTGAAAAATCTTCATTTTGGATAATTTTACGTATTTAGGATTGTAACTAGATTGTCACCTTATCCTTTGGCCGTGGTCTTGTCAGTTGTTACTGGAACTTTTTTAAGATTCGCAGGAACATCTTCATTTCACTGAACTCCATGGTTCTTTAAGTTCACCTGAGTGTTCCTCCAATTAAAAGATTCAGCAGGCAGGATTACGTTCTACATAATCATTAGCTCAAGTATACTACTGCCTGCTGGCAGTGTGTGATAACTCCAATCAACCCCCCCAAAACACAAGTACCCAACTGTTTTATAGGATGGCATCTGTGCTCTACTCTGGAAAAGGGGGGGGGGGATATCTAAAAATAGTGTAATGTTTTGACATTTTGACAATTATATGAGAATATACATAAAGCAATAGCTCAAAATATGGTAATATTTTAAACACTTACACCGCAATTAAAACTAGATATGGTGGAGCTTCCGGTTTTGCTAACCATTTATAGAAGAAGGCTTTCATGCATTTAGGATGTCTGGTAGGTTATATATTGTGTTGTACATATTCTCTAGCATGCCAGATGCAACCTTTAGTCAGGTACCACTAATATTGGGAGATAAATTAATATTGCCAGGTTAGCCTCTTTAAACATAATTCGTGAATAGGTCATATGTCTTGCACTCGTTGCTTCAGTCTATTCCTATAGCTTATACTTTATTTATTTGTATCCTATGTCACTGATTGATGCATGTCTCAAACCAGTTAGCATGTTTTTTAAAGAGCCAGATCATCAGATAAAGGCAGCAAATACCTGGACGCACATTTTTAGAAAACCGATATCCATTACAAGAAAATTAAGTGCAACGTTTATATTTGTATATAATTTTCTGCTGCTTATGAGCTAATGGCATGATCTTTGTTTTAATGCTTAAACTGTTGCAGATATTCTATCTGATGATTGGCTCATCCAATATAGGTAAATACTATGTGAATCTGTTCTGAACAGAATACTTAATGTTTAATGTTTAGGAATTTGTCACACACACACACACACACACACACACAATGTCCTTAATTAGGGAAAATTGTAGTGCTAAAAAGCTTGATAATTGCACACACCATTCTTTTCTCAACTTCACTTTTGAATGTTCACGTGGCTCTGTGACTTTTTGTTTGGATTAGTTTTTTTTTTAATTTACGTGTTGAAAACTCTCCATAGCATTTGTTTTCTGCGGATGTGTCTTCCTTTATCGGAGAGAATCTGTAGTATTTTTTTCATGAAAATATAGCACAGTATCATAAGTTGTTCAACTTAATGAATGCATGTGAAATCGTAAAATCTAAGCTTTATCATGACATTTGTAATTTTGATACCAAATTTCATGATATGTGGTCCCTGTTTCTACAACAATAGAGGAAGTGGTGGTTTTTTTGACACTTATAATTGGGGTAACAGCTCTTGATTGTTTCTCTTACAATGATTATTTTCATATACCTACTTTAGTGCATACTTCTCTTGCAGAAATTTGTATATTAGCGGATGTCATATTTGCACTCCCTTTACTTTATGGTCTCTAAACATAATGTCTCCAACTAGCTGGATGATCATAGGGTGGAGAGATGAAAAAATGAATTAATCAAAGAATAGGTTTACTGTTTCTGTTAGAATAGCCTGAATGTTGGACGACATACATCAAAGAAAGTTAAACTCCTAATGTGCCAAAGTTGCGTTCTCAGAACTCAATTATGTCAGCATTATGTTTAGCCATACATAAAAAAGAAACAAGGGGAAGACCTTTTATGGATGGCAGCTTCACTTAAGTGTATGCATGAGTAGTCAAGCTGCAATAACTTTCCAAGATATTTTAATCTAATTACTTTTCTTACCTAATATTAGTAGACAACCCAAAGATTTGGCATAAAGGCTTTAATCTGTTTCTAGTCCAACTCCAACTAGACCATAGTTATTAAAAGCGTATGTTGGCGAAAAGCTCAAGGCCCTAGGGAGCTTGCGTCTGGCTTTACACCGACGCACCCCTTGCTTTTGCTGCAGACAATTGTGACCTTATACAAGGATCTTATAGCATCTCATCGACCCTCACCATTTAGGGTTCATGCTTGACCAAACCTTCCATGTTTTCTTGGTAATAAGTGTGATGCGGAACAACGTAAAGCTGTTCTGAGACCAATGGGCCCTTGTCCTTATTATACATGCAGGATGCGTCTTGTTCTCTTAGGTGCTTAAGCCCCAAAAGACCATAGCAGTTAGCACCTAATACACTTTTCGCCTTTGACAACTATGCACTAGGCCCCTTAAAGATTTCCTATTAATAGTTCTAACTCAAATATTGCAAATAACTTTAATGACACAGTGACAGCACAAACATATTGGATATGACAAGTTTATGTGATGAAGACAAAGACCCCCTTACAACTTATCTAACTTAAAATGCACCCCTAAATTAAGTGATCCCCAATCAACTAAGAGGATGATATTAACAATGGACTAATAGCTAAATTTGAATAATTCCTTTAACCTGGCCAAACAGGTCTCATTTATTTTTTGGGTTGGAGAATCCCTGGACAGTTGTAACCTGTGAAATCAGTCAATTTTGCTGTGAAAAACAATTCTTTGAAGGAAAGTGACTCATCAACTGGATGTTAAGTATTCATCTTGTAGTCCATGACATTGTGTTGGATACAGAGGACGATATTGCTTGTGGCATAATCTGTTAACAAGCATGCTATAAATGTTCTTACGGTGTATATCTGAGCATGATTATGAAACAGCCAAGGCCTTCTGAAAAATTGCTATGTTTAAGATGGACCCCCACAAAACCTGAGCACCCTCCTCAAGACGAGCAGAAAACTTCAAGACTGACAGAAGATGGTTGTCCATTGTGAGTTGGACACAGTCACACACTTGGCTTTAGAGAAATAGCAGTTGCAACAGTAGATAAGCCAAAATAAAGGAAATCTAAAGGATACATTAAGGGGTTAGCTTCGGTTGGAACCATTGGTAAAGAAGAACCAAAATTAACTTGGAGCCAGGACCACCAATTTTGGCTCAATAATGATTACAATGGATCATAAACCATAGTTTGTAGTATTGGCGGATACCGATACGTGTCGGCCTATCATATCACCAATTTTGCGTGTCTCTATCAGATATTTTTCCATACTGATAATGACCAATAATAGCCGATGCCGACATCTGGATTTTTTTGGGGTTAATTAATTAAATAAAGCATTAAAAAAGTATGATAAAAACATGTCGACTCAATACTCGATTATGGCGAAGATACACATCTTAACCCTAACTATTTCTCCAATTTACGAACCTATAAATAATTTCACAAGACATTAATCCTTCTTAATTTATTCCATTTGAAACTTGCTATTGGTGGTATAATTGTCTGAAGCAAGTAAATAAACAATATATTGTGGGTGAATGATTAATAATTTTTTTTTAATAATATTCCATTTTTATGTATAGATTATATATTCTTTGCCACATTACGAATCATTACAATTGTATCAATCTGGAAGTTATACAAATAGGGCCCACTTCTTAGTCACATCATTCATATATTTGACTGTTTCAGCTGTCAAACTCCTTGCCGCTGCACCACAACTTAAGACGACTAATTTTAGCAACTTGTAATATATGACATAATTGTATTTTGTTTAACATATATATTTGGATAACACATTCTCCATTTTGGCAGGCTACTTAATATATTTTCTCTCTTCTCTGGTGGCTGCTTGTGAGGGATGGCAGTTCTGGTTAAACACTTTTGGATTTGTCCTCATAGGTATACTGTCGAAGTGTTCAACTGTTCTGCTTTTGTTAAGGAACACTATCTCTTAAATTTGAAATAAGACCTGAAGAATGCCTTGAAGGTTTTATTTGTTGAAGTTCTTTTTAATTGAGAAGATTTTATTTGGTAATTATTCCTCTGCAGCTGCTCCTCAAATTTTGTTTTTGGCTGCATTCCTTCTTCTCTTGTCATTCTGGTAAGTTTTCCACCTTTATTTTGTTAAAGTAATTTTTCTATTAGATTTTGTTGTGTATTCTTGATTTTATTATTCATGTGTGCCCATGTGCCTCCCAGTTTCATTCACATCTGTTTACTGAATACATAGATTCTATAAGTAACTTAATATACTGGAATGACTTATTTGTGGAAACAAGTTTTATTTATTTATTGAGCAAGATTCTCAGGAAACATGATAGAATTAATTGCATTATCCTTGTACGTTTTAACTATATTGGAAATATGAACTTCTGACTGGGTCATAGCATCACTGACAATAGCTTCAAGTCTGATATATATATATCATCCAAACCCGAATTGTCAGTCGCAAATTGGGTTCGGGTTATCGGTTATACACACATACATACTGCCAATTCCTTTTCGGAATTTCTTATGCTTCATAGCCAACCCCATGTTTGATGGGAGAATGCTTGGATGACAATGATGCAAAAGGGTTAGGCATCATCTTCGTATTGCGTACTTGCACTCTCTCATTCATGCTCTCTTGCTCTCTGTTTGGGGTTGGGGGGTTGGGTTGGGGACCTGAACCTTTAAGTCAATTAAAGCAACCTCATACCATATGCTAGTAATTGTAAGTCTGATAGAGACATAGTGACTATTATCATTCTAGCTTTACCCTTTTCATTGTATGACATGATTTACATTCATTCTACACACATTTGATTGACTCACGTGGAGGTTGGCGGCTTAGCTTGTATGATGTATTTATTTCACAATGAACTGCAGATTGCTTGCAAAAGTTACTAGAGTTTGCAAGTAAAGCTCTTGTATATAGTAGGATATATTGTAATTTTTCATACACATTGCGATATGCTTCTCAGAACAATTCTTTACAGGGTCGACCTCTGCCACCAGGCAAAAGATGATGAAGAAGATGATGAGAATTGTCTTACTGAGAGTTTTTTGGAGAAGGAAAAGAATGTATCTGGTACATTGCATGCAGATGGTTGGAGGAGATGTTGCTCTTTCCGAAACATTCATGTTGGAAGCCGGCAGAAGTTTGTCATCTTGGTAAGTTTTGTAGTTTATGCAATAGGAATACATCTTCTCTTATTGTTCGTGACACTTCACCTTTGGTGAAATTGATGTTTATTGAGCAAGTTCAGAGTCACATATTTTAGACATTCCCACAATACTTCGATAGGGGTTATTACGATAGAGGTGATTATCTGGGGTTCAGAAGATAAGCCTTCCTCCAAGGGGTTACTCCTTGGTTACTGCATTTGGATTTTGGAGAACAAGGTCAAATATGTGAGGCTCACTTTTCTGGGTTTTTCTTCACAACTTCTGGTAGTGGGCTGGTTAAATTCTGTCCCGCCTCTCAGGTACAGTTAACTCCCTTCTAACCAGTTAGCTTATGAAATGGGTTAGACTAGGGTTGGAATTATCCCTTCATCCTTTTGCAAGTTTACCAGGCTGCTGGGGAACTGTTAACCCCTTCCTCACCCCTGCCAAAGCACCCTTTTGTCTTGACAAATTTGTTCACATGTGGAATTCTTGTTTACTACATTATCTTTTTTGCAATAAGATCTAAACTAACACAATGTTGATATTTTACAGGTGATAATACTGATATTCATTTTGATGATTGCATTTGCTCTACTTATCTGGGTTGGTAGAGGAGAAAATCCGATCGATTCTTCACTTATGGCTAGGGTACGCATTTTTTTTTTATGTCAGTTGAAACACAACATTTTCACTGTTAAAGGTGAAATTGCCTCTTTCCACAGAAAAGCTCGAGTTTATAGGCTATAACTTTGTAGGTAGCATTTTTTTTTTGTATTGAAATATTGAACTTGCCATGCATGCTCACTTTATCTGTAGATGCAAAGTTATATCAATTGGATTATGCCTTTTCAGATATGATAAAAGTAGTTATATGTTTGTTAATTTTACTCTCTGAGAAAAGGTTGATGATACCATTTCAAAGTCTGGGAAAATAATTCTCATGAATTGTTAGACAGAGATTCCCACGTCTAGCATTTTTATACAAATATTATGCGAGTATTTCCACCCATCACGCGGCTGACCCAGGTTCGATCCTGGAAAGACAATATTTAAATTTGGTATATAGGCTTTCTTATTGTTGTTGTTGTTATGAATTGTTAGACATAATTGTGGAGTATTATCTTTCCAACAAATTATTGGTCATATTAGTCCTTCCACCAGATATATTGAGTAGGGATCCATGGACAGTTCATCCCCATTGATCAAGGCTAATTTAATCTGCTTATTTAAATAATCAAGCCTACTACCATGAAAATGTGGTGAACTATGGAGCAATAGAAAGCACATAAAGATTTGACAAAGTTTTATGACCAACTGTTAACATGACATCAACCTTCTATTTTGATACCAAATTCCTAACCAAGATAACTATGGACATGAGCAGGCCATGCCATTAAACCTAGACAACTAGTTTGCAGGTCTTGACCTACCTCTTAGCTATGGATTTTGAGCTCATGCAACCAAAGAACAACCTCTAAGTTCCTGTAGAAACTCACCTTAATTCGGCCAAGAATGATTGAAACCGTCCAAAAAGTTGTCCCAAGGAAGAGCCCAAAAAATTGATGCTCTCTTTCTCTGTTGTTGTTGCACAATATTTCCTTTCTTAAAAAAGACTCTATTTGTGCTTTTAAAACTTAATCGTACAACTTTAAAAACCAATAAAACCAAACAAACCCATAAAACTTATAAAAAAACCCAAACAAAGTCCAAAAAAGCTACATAAAACACCCAATACACCTAGGCGTGCGCCTAAGCTCACCTAATTACCTATTCTCCTAATTTCGCCTTTGCACCTTTCTCGCGTAGGCGTCGCCTAGAGAAGATACCTCGTTTGCCTTTGGATTAGGCGGTGAAACTTTGCCTCTCGCCTTTTGGGCGCCTAGGCGCGCCTGTGCGGCGTCTTTAACCACACTCGTTCCAACTTCTTAGTACTGCCCAATCACTTTGGAAACATTGGTCTACCCTGCAGGCCAACTATCATTTGAGGTATTATGTGAGGCTCAATGTTATTCATATCTTCACTAATAGCTAGCTAATTTGCACCAACTAGGGGTTGATTCAGAGTGGCAGCTGCTAGTTAAAGAAGTTTTTTTAAATGTTTCTTATTTTTTAGAGCTTTCTTGGCTTTGCGAAGTAGTCGGTCAAATCGTTAGCCTTGTGATGTTGAAGCTTTAGTGATTGATTGTTTCAGTTGTTATGAAGTACAATATGCATTTAGCCGGGGACCATTTAAGAAAGAGATTGATCCATTTCGTGTGAACTAATGGATGGATCTTCTCTTTCTTGAAGTGTTTTTTTGAACGTTATTTGCTAATTGAGTAATGTACATGTTTCCTTTAGTGATTTAGGGCTTCTGGAATCTTTTTGCAAGTTATTATGACTTCTATGAATCGTGTGAGTAGGAAATGCTTTATACCTGTCCCTGTTTTATGTAAAAATATCTTAAGCTTCTGGTAGCAAGGGTGCAGCCAGAAATTAGAATGAGGGTGGTAGATTGCAAAAGTTATCTTTGAGGTGAGCGATCCCTATTTTCTATTTCTAAAGTGTAATTTTGTTGGATTTGGTCTTTAATTTGGTGATCCATTATGTTTCCCT
The DNA here is from genome assembly GCA_029216955.1 of Iris pallida. Lineage (NCBI taxonomy): Eukaryota > Viridiplantae > Streptophyta > Magnoliopsida > Asparagales > Iridaceae > Iris > Iris pallida. The sequence goes on from JANAVB010007710.1 coordinate 224,061, forward strand.
AGTAGCATTTACATTTATGATTTACACATAGACAACGAATTGATAAATGCCAATTTGTATCATAATAAAACACCATGGTCTCTCAGTTGTGGTGAGAATTGATGTTTCTGATATATTATAGATCCTAGATGCGATTAACCTAAATATGCATGAGATTTCGATCGGTCTATGAACTTTTTAGGCTCCAGATTTGTTGAATAGGGGGCTGTCAAATTGAATACCATTGTTGGAACAATTGCCCTAGCTAAATTTTGCATCCAACTCACCTTCTATTTCAACCATTGCATTTTGCAGGTCTATCAGGACATCATTTCTGTAGCTATGCTTATTCTAGGAGGAGCTTTTGCATGCTATGGTGAGATGCTTGCACTTGAAGTTATTATGACTGCAGTTTAGTTTGTTATAACTAGTTTTCCTTGGCTAATGACATATAATCATTTTGTTATTTTTGGTTACACTTGTTCATAACTGTCAAGAGCTCTAAAAATAGATTGTTTAAATCATATTCTATTTGTCTGTTGATAAATGTTGTATGCAATTAGATGCATTGCATAGTGTGGAGGTCTGTTATGCACCATCAACTTCCTCAATGTATCGGTTTATTTCCACTAACTCTAAATATGCTTATATAGTTGGATCTTGTGCTTCACTTCCCATTTGCTTTTGTAAAACGTGGGGAGCAAGAGTTACAAATGAATATATATTCTTGTTTCAGTTACTTGTTCTTGCAAATGATGCTAAGAGGCTAAAAAGCTGGGAAGCATGGACATGGGAGAACGGGTGCTGAGTCCGTGTCAGATTCTAATCCGACACGGATTAGGATGGGACATGGCTCGATTTGTGTCGGAGACAGATTCAGCCATGTCCAGTCGTTTCCACCTTTTGGATCCCCTCGAACGCAGCCACAACAATTTGGCTCGGGTCAACTTGTTTTATAAAAGCCGACTGCACCCAACCCATAACTTATGTTAAGAATAAAGCAACAATTAGGGTTTTGTCTCTTTTCACTTCCCCTTCTCTTTTCGACGCCTTGCAGACAACTCCAAGAAAATTGAGAGGGCAACTTTTTCTTAAAATTCTTTCCTTTAGAGATATGGATCTTTCTTCTCCATTCTTTCTATTGAACTTTTGTTATATGTGTGTGTGCGCGCGTGCGTGCACGCGTCTTGCCTGGCGTGTCGTATCCTAAATTTTCAATGTTGCCGTGTCGTGTTCGTGCCGATGCAACATAACTAAATGGGCATTGGACAACAACTATATTATGCTACATTGGATGATTAATTTCATTATAGTGTTAGACAGCCAGTTACTCTGCTGATTTGATGTTATGTTAAATGCATATTAAACTACATAGATCACTAATCACCCTTTACAGTTGTGGAACTGTAATGAGTTGAATTTATTACACATTTACTTTAGTTATTGCTTTATAAATTATATCATATGCAGTACATAACAAATTTGCTTCTTTTCTAAGAAATTAGGTTATCACATTGCTGAAAGCTTAGAGAATGTCAACAGGAGAATAAAAGGGCCTGTTCTATCTAGATTCTGAAATATTTAATACTTAGTTCTCTCATATTTTTCCGTGTATATTCACTTATTGTTCTAAGCTATTGCAGAAGTCCTTGTTCTGCTACTTCCTTTTATAATGGGACTATTGAGGTATTAGAAGTTATGACAAATATTACCATCTACAAGTATTGCATAATGCAGTTCCCTTACATATACAAAGAATATACCTCGAGCACAACTGTGAATGCAAATAAACATGCAAGCTATAGTTTTTTTTTTCCATGCTTTCAATAAATATTTTGAATTGGTGTCTGGTAATCTCATAACCAATTTTACAACCTTTTACCCTCTCACTGAGTGGGTTCCATGCCTTATACAACTCCCATCCTTCAGCTTACTCTAACATACAATGATATTATAGTCAGGTTTATTTCTGCTTAAAAGATGTGACTGATTTCAACCATGAAAATGTATTTCTTTGTACCTTTTAATTACTAACCGGTTCCAATATTCCTTTGATGCATAACCTGTTGTGAGGACATAATGTCTTCCATGATACTATATGTAAACTTGCAGATTGGTGGTCCTATTTGCATGTCTTAAGTGTTTTCCACTATGGCATGCTGCAATTGCTGATACCATTTTCATATAGGCTCATCATTTATGACCTTGACTTATATCATCTTTGTTTCTTGACGTCAAGGACTTGTACTGTTCTCAAAAATGAGCAAAGTACGATCTGAGATGGCCTCAACAGAAATGTGGAAGGTACTCGTTTCTACATATGCCACATCTTGTTTCTCATTATTTTATGTCAGATTTACTCTCGAGTTAAATGCCTTAGTGGTAGGTTTCAGCAGCTTTAGTTAGCAAGACACAGTAACTACATCTTATGAACTAAATGCATGCATTTGTACACACATAATTATGATCTTGTATACATATTCTTACTGACATAGTTGTGTATGTTGCATGTCCTGCCCTATCCTTAAAAATAACTTGCCTTCTCCGGATCATCATCGTCGTCGTTGAAGCCTTCTCCCATCACAATGGGGTTGGCTATGGAGGAAAGCTCCATACAAGATTTGACTAAGTTTTATGATCTGCCATCGACATGACGTCAACCCTGTATGTTGGTGCCAAATTCGTAGACAAGGTAGCTATGAGCATGAGAGGGCCATGCCATTAAACAAAACTTGCCTTCTCTAGATGAAGTTCATAATCCTGATTGCATGATTTGGCCAACCATGGCTTGCTTGTTTTCTATTTAGCACAACTCTTTTTCTTGTGTTGGCAAGTCCATGTCAGAAACGAAGTAGGACATTTCTCAAACATGTCTCTAATAAAATGTTTGTCTTTCATAATATATGCGATTTAGATGCTTCTTGAATATAATTCTGAGACCACATGATTATGATAATGGATAGAGGCCATGACATGGAAACTAGTAAAGAAGGGATGATAGTATCCTTGATTTTGCATTTTCATATGACTTTATAATAGCAAAGAACTTTTCCAGGAAGAGAGGAACACTAATACTTTGAAGAGCGGACCGGACCTAAAACTAGCCAAGTAGACTAAATGATACAAAAATGTAATGTTACGGGAGTAATCTAATAGACGTCAAACATTAGGGAGGTTTTGCTTATCCCACTTAGTTACCCATTTTGAGATGAGAAACTTGTAAAATGTAATGGCTATAGGAAATCCAAGCTGATGCGGCATTCAATAAAGTTCTAAAAGAGGTAATTGTGTAAAGATTAAGAGAAAACATAAATTGTTGAGGGTGGTTCAACATGTTAGCTATTACGTAGAAGTGTTTTTTTTTTGTGAGAAGAAGAGAGTTCAACATGATTTTATTAACTTAAGAAATGCTTATTTTGAAGATCTACACTCTTGAGTTTAGGAATTTTAAGATTTGGAAAACCATTCAAACATACAACTCCTGATATTGTGAATTGCCTTTCCCAAAATCTATCAATATCACAGATTCACAATATATTGTACATCCAAACACACCTGCATTTATCTATATCTTATACCACTGTATTTATAGTTGTGCTTCATAGTTCACTTAATAGCTGAGAATACAACCTATCTATTATCTATATCTTTCTAATTTGTACTTGTTTGCTACTCTATGCAGGTTGCAAGTTTGGCTGCTGTAACACTAGTGTGCTTCACGTCATCTTCTGTTCTAGCTCTTTTTACTGACATTTCTGTATGATCATGCGACATAACTGATTTTCGTCATGTTGAATGTGTAGTTTTAAGCTATATTTCTCATCTTCTTTCTCACTGTGTAACTTGCAGGTGCTTTACAATTGGCACGCAGATGATTCTGACCCCATAACCAGTTCAGTATTCATATTTCTATATTATTTAGTGGGTAAGCTTTACTCTTACATATTATCTTATGCTGTAAGAACTTCTAGCCTTGTAGGCTAAGACAGGAAGTGGAGGGTTTTGAAATGTCGATGATTCTTATTCCTAGTGAGAAGTAAGCAGTTGACGGAGAGTTCCTGGAATTTGTAAGAGTCTGTAATTTGTTCAAGTTGCTGTTAGGTATTCACAAGGACATGAAGTCTGTTGAAGGAGAGAAAATGAGCAGAAAAGCTAATCACATTTAGAGTATTATAATTGAATTGGATAGGTATCCAGGATAAATGGGGACAATCAATTGGCAATTGGAAACTCAATAACCAAAATTATAGTTAGATCAACTTAGGAATTTGTTCATGCATTAGCTTACATGCCCAAGTTTACCAGTTGGAGAGTTAGAAAATATTTATGATGTATGTGCGTGTGAGTGATCGTCATTGGGTTATACACTAAAACATGCTATATTTCCATTTGTCCATGCCATGCAATATCTCCTTGAAGAGATTCTGAGGCCCTTGCCTTAAATCATTAATAACTGAACCATTTTCATCTTCTGATAACTTGCACATAAAAATTGTCAGGTTCTTCAGTGCCATCAGGTGTTGTATTGTGGATCATGAGAGAAATGCCTCCCCAGGTTGCAGCGGATAGACTGCCAGAATCAAGAGTGGTGACTTACGTCCGGGACTCAACAGTAGCACATAATCCTCAGTGGAGAACAACTGTGGCGTCCTCACTGAACAAGGTTTACTGAATTCTAACAAGCAAATTAAATTTTTATTCCTATATAATCCACAGGCTCTTTGGTTTATATTAGATCCATAAGTTCCTGGGCTAGTCTTTTTCTTTACAGAAACACATGATGATCATGCTACTCTGTGGTTTTTTGCACTTTCACGCCTTTTACTTGCAAGCTGTTGGTTGCAATGGCTTGTCAGTTAAAGATGTGTGTACCGAAACAATTTGACCAACATGCAAATAATTCCAGAATATATGCTAATTTTAATGAACTTCTTAAGGTTGGGAGGCAGTTTCTTGAAGGATACTATATACTTGATTCTGATATTAATCCAAAAATATGTCCCTTGGTTAATCCTGAATGTGTACAATAGACCTACCTCGATAATTTAATACCCGATAAATTAATAACCTCGGTTAAATAATAACTTTAGTCCGTCCCCCTGACGTGGGGATTGTGTGTTAAATTAATAATTCGCTAAATTTATTAGATAATATGTTATAAAAAATTCATATAGGTCCACGTGATATATAAATTAATATTTCCATATTATACATAGTGCTTATGATTCGAATATGAGGCCTTTCTAAAATGTGACTCAAATCATTGTTTGTTTCTTCTTGAAATTGATGTTACCTTGGATTTCATCTGTTAACCTTTCTTAACACGATGAGAAGTTATGGTGTGGTTTTCTCATATTGCAACAAAAAATTATTCAATGTCAATCACTATTTTGAGAGCTGCTTTTCACAAAACAGGCTCCATAGTAGAACTATCATATTCAACTTCATCATCTTGATCATTTTCCATGACGCTCTCAATATCTGTTCTTCGGCCGTCAATATCTCTGAAGTTGTGTCATTTTCTCGAGGGTATCTCAAGAGGTCCCGACATACAGTCCATTACGATAATTCAACTATTTGATTACGTTTTGCACTTCTTGAATGCCTCCACCATCTAACGGATCATCCAAATTCTCTGAAGTCATGCCATCCGCAGACCGAATTTTACAATTTTGAAAGCAATCTGCAATTGTATTGTGTGAACATCTACTGTCGAAGCCAAAATTGCAAGATTCATTGCACATCTAAAACATTTATCTTTTCTGGATTTGGTTTCCCTATTTCATAACCCTCTAAACCACTACTATAAAATTGACGACGATAATGCATCTTGAAAGCTCGTTTGATCCTGTGTCACAAGGTTGAATCTTTGATGTTGTGTTTAATGGCAAGAAAAATAATTCAACATTGTGTAATCCTTCAATAGTGTTTGGATGAGCATGACAATTATCGACAAGCAAGAGAACTTTTCTACCAGTCATTTGTCTATCGAGTCGTTGAACATATTCTTCAAATAACACCCTAGTCATCCATGCTCGTTTCTTGGCATGATAATCACAATTCGTACCAGTTTACATTCCTGAAACACCGCGGTTTATCATACTTCCCAATAATCCATAAAGAAATGTTCTCTGAACCATCCTCATTACAACAAATAACAATTGTGAGTGAGTCTTTCCTTGTCTTGTTTTTTTTCTTCTTCAAGTTGCTTTGTTGCAAGAGAATGATCTGGTTGTAGTCTAACAAACAGTCAGTTTCATACATATTGAAAACATCTTTTATCTTAAATTGAATCACTTTCTCCCTTATGGACTTTAAATTGTTCTCCATGCCCTCCATATCAACTGACCCACTTTCTCCGAAACGGCAATTGTTTGTTGATTTGAAACACTCGAGCCTACCTTGAGAAAAACGTAATTCTTGAGTATCATGCGGGTACATCTTCTTTTGAAAATATTTTGCCTTCGTCGTGATTAGTTCTCCGATCATATTCATATTCACACGCTTTTGGTATTGAACATTCCACTCAGAGAGCCTTCTCTAGGTCGTTAAACGAGAAACTAAATACAATGTACAATGTTTAAGAAAATATGGAATACTTTGATAAATTAATAAGCTACTAATTATTAATTAATCAATAGATTAATAAAATATTAATTTATTGATTATTTGATATATTTAATATTCGCTAAATTGACAGATTTTCCTTGGTCAAGCCTATTATTTTATAGAGGCTTAACTGTTTTATGCATTTCACTTTCCCTATTTTAATCCCCGTAATAAAAATTTATCTAGTAAACCTCGAGTTTCCCATGCAATGTGGAAATATTTTACCAAGCTGTTATGATTGTTTAGCTAAATGAATTAGTTCATGTTTATACATAATTGAAGTTGAAAACCACTGTCAAAGTGAACTATTTAGTATGCAGTATTTTTGTATTAATATTTTTTAATAGATGGCACATTATTCTAAAAAAATTGTAAAACCACCAATGCAGGCTTTGAAATCAAGTCCAATATAACTGCTCTATGGTGTAATTATCTCGCTTTGCTATACATACGAGGGACAATTGCACTCAGCTGTCACCATCAAACCAAATGGGTACCGGTGGAAGTTGGGGGTTGGAGCTCATCATCTTCTGTACCTGTTGAGAGTTTCAATTACAAACTGATGACAAAGGAAGGGCAGAATCCCGTATAAACAGAGGCATACAGATTGACATGACCATCTAGTAGGCAATTGCCAGTCAGGATTTTGTCGCTGATGCTTTTGTGCTTGTAAGATAAACCAGAAATTTGTTTCGGGCATCTTAATGAACACTAGCTAACAGTGTGGTCTTATTAGAACATTTTTCTTTTGTTCATGGGCTAATCAATAGTTTTTAGTCGTGGAATCTTCAGGGTCAAGCTTCTGGCATCCATCAGATCTGCTTTGTTAGGGCCATGTTACTGAGTTTCAGCCAATTATGCCTTCCATGAATGATGCTAATATGATATTTACTTTTCTTTTGTCATTTATTTGCATTATGATTCATAAGCTAATCTTTTTTAAAATGTGAGTTTTTGCTCAAGGAAAGAAAAGACGGGTTGTCTAAGTAGATTGTCTGATAATAGTGTTTCAGAAGCTTCATGCAACAGGTACATGTGCTAATTAAACTGAGACTAGATGTTGTCGATCGCTCATATTTCTTCTGTTTGATTGATTCCAGAGTAATTATTCTCGTCGTTGCATCTAGATTTGGCTTAAAATGAGGTCGGTGCCTCTAAGCAGGTTTGTCGAGGCTCATAAGGTATAAGGTATGTTACTGGAAAACCTGCGCTTCTCAAAAGAGAGAGAATATTCAAACTTGTGGCAGACACCAAATTGATACACAAACATTAGCAAATTCGTCCAAAAATAATTGTGCCTTGGAAGCAATTTGGTGTACATAACTTCTTGATTAGCAAAAAGAAAAAAAGAAAAAGAACAAGCTGATCCTTGTCAGCTGTCAATTGATGGCAGCAGGTTGGCCAAATTCTGGGTGTTAGGCTGTTAGCATCCCTTTCTTTAAGAAATGCAATTATTGGTAATCTCTGATTAGAAATAACGTAGTGAGTGCAGTTTGATACATTTCAATTATTCAAATGGTGGCAACACAGTTTGTACCAACGAAACAATTATAAGGCCTTTTTAGGGGTGATGATTCTGGACCAAGTATGAGTAGTCAGTGAACTGTGTTGACTGCAGTTTGATACATTTCAATTATTCAAATGGTGGCAACACAGTTTGTACCAACCAAACAATTATAAGGTTTTTTTAGTGATGATTCTGGACAAAGTATGAGTAGTCAGTGAACTGTGTTGATTCTTAACTTTAAGATGCTTTTGATGTTACATCTCATAATCTTCATAATCTTTTCAGATAATGAACAGATGGATACATCTTATACTTGGTAGTTAGTAGCACTCTTCATAATCTTCATAATCTTCTCATATAATGAACAGATGGATACATCTTATACTTGGTAGTTAGTAGCACTCTTCTCTTGTGACAAAAAAAAGAAAAAGAAATATTAACTATGCTTCGATTGCAGAATGTCCTTCATGACAAATGTTTGATTTATATTTAGCAAAAGCGGCTGCCCATGGGCAGCCTAACTTTTTCCTCTATATATATCGAGTATATATGTACGTGCTTTGTATGTATTTTATAAATTTTATTATAAATAGTAAAAGGTTGTCGTAATTATTCTAATATTTATTAAGATTATTACTTAGAAAGATAAAAGCATATGCTTTAATTATTCTAAATTTATTATTATATTATCTTATACATGTAAGTAAGACTATTTAGGAGGATCAAATGGTATCTCTCTTGTAATTAACTAGATGTTCTTATTAATTTTAATGAACAATTTTAATTAGTAAACATATGCAAGGAAATATTTGAAAATAAAATGTTATACGATGAAACTGAACTTTTCCTATATGATGGATGTCTGAGATGATAGCTGCAAATGTTCTTTGAGATTATTGATGATCTGAACAAGTCTTGCGCATCGATTTCCACATGAACATAATTTATATAAAAAAAAAATCCTAGAGTAACTCATGAGTTACTAATTATTGTGAATGAAAAGCCGTGGGATTAAATGATTTAAGGATTTAAAACAGAAAAAGTAAAGTCAAGAACATAAATAGAAAATTAAGTTCGCGGACCTAACCATATTACAAGTTTTTATTTTGAGTTCCTATTTGAGTTTCTGTAGTCCACTCCGAGTATTCCATATAGACAAAGAGTAGTTAGTAGCTACCAACAGAGATATATAATTTGAATTAGGCCTAAAACTGCTTTCCTCGGTTAATTAGTAATAGGGATTATAGAAGAGATCACAGACTTAACGCGTGTCGTAGGAGCAGTCCGTGAAAGCTACTTAGCTTTCCATCTAGCGAATCTGTTAGCAACGGTATTGATAAGATGGAGTCCTTTTTGTTCATCTACTAAAACTAAAATTAGAATCGATGTTCATCTTTTTACTCAAAAGTTATCACGTGTCAAGCTAATGGTCAATAAATCCTTTTTTAAATAAATTTAGGTTGAACATGAAGCATTTTTTGATTAGGATGTAGGAATTCGTAAAGCACCAAGAGCATGATTGATTAAAAAAAAAAAAAATTAAAAGAAAAATTACGGAGAGCATTTTTGTGTGTATATTTTGACAATAACGTAAGAAAATTTGGCCTTTATTTAAAAAAATAGAATTGACAATTTACTCATCTGACTGAGCACTACAATTTTAAAGCAGCAGAGCAGCTTTCCAATAATAGAAGAGACTAAGTAAGGACCCATCCTCGGATCCTCCTTCTGGTATGGTAGAGTAGAGTAGAGTAGAGAGTAGTGAACCACACCACACACTCATTCCCACCCATAGGTTTTTAGGGATGAGCAGCAAAACCCCACATGTCCCCTAAAACCACAGGCTCAGCCCTCAACCTCAAATTAAGGCCTCGTTTGATTCACGGAAAGGAAATGAATTTCCTTGTATTTTTATGAGAATGAGAGAGTATCATTCCTGTCACATTTTTTTTTTTCCGTTATTTGATAAAACAAGAAAATTATTTAGGAAAGGAAAGCAAAATATAACAATGTTTCAATAATATCATTACCTTTTAAAATAAAGATAATATTATAAAAAATAACATTAATGGTAAAATAAGCAATGACACATGGTTACTTTTGTCATAATTTTTGTAACAAATGTTGGAAAAGGAGGAGGAAAAATTAATCTCATAGGTCTTGAGTGGAACTATATTCCTACCAATTTTTTTCCTTGTCAGAAAATTAATTTCGAAATTTGTGCCTACCAAATGAAGGAAATGAAAGTTTTTTTTTCTTGGTTCCTTAAATCTGCGAACCAAACGAGCCCTAAAATGCCACTAATAACTAATAAGTAATAATCATACATACATGGGTCTTGCACATATTACAACATGTACCTAGGTAGGCACCCCAAAATTAGGAGAGGCCAGGCCCCCAGGGGGAGGGAGAGGAGAGGGCCCTTCTTTTTTAGCAGTATTCACATGGTGGGGTCTGATGAAAAGGAAGAGAAAATGCAAGCAAAGGTGTACTATTACTTGATGATCCATCCACTCAATTCTTCTGTTCCTACCCACAGACTTCTTCTGTAGTAGTACACTGAGCGAATATTTACTGCTGTAGCTGGGTCCTGTCCTGTCCTGTGGAATGAATAATAACCAACCTGTGGAATTTTGCAGAAAATGAAAGGTGATTGATTGAGCCAAAACATTTTAATGGCTCCTGAGAAAAACATTTTATTTGACCAATTAAGTATTTCATTATGTTTGCCATAACTTCTCAATAAAACTCTACTTAGGATCAACAACTTCTAAATAGTACCCCTAGTAAATACAAGGGGTATCTAGTAACAAGACCTCACATATACATATGAAAATTAGGGTTTGGATCTCGAAAAAATTAATATTAAAGTTTGGGTCTCTAAATCACTATTTATTAGCCTATAGGAACAATAATTTCGATATCCAAATTCTAACATTGATCATTTTCGAAACCCAAACTCTAATATAGATAAATATGTGTGTGTGTGTGTGTGTGTGTAGGGCTGCAAACGAGCCAAGCTTGAGCTTGGCTTGACTAGAATTAATCGAGCTCAAGCTCGAGCTTGATAATTTTTTTTATTTTAGAGCTTGAGCTTGGCTCGAGCTTGTTTATGTTAAGCTTGAGCTTGGCTTGGTTTGAGCTCGAGCTTGGTTTGAGCTCGAGCTTGGCTTGATAAGCAAGCTTGATAACCAAGCTCGATAAGCTCAAAATCAAGCTCGTTAAGCTTGATTTTAAGCTCGTTCAACTTTATTTCAAGCTCATTAAGCTTGATTTCAAGCTTAACGAGCTCGATTTTAATTCAGTTATGTTTGAATTCAAGTACCTGTAGTATTAACAATTTATTTATAAAAAAATAGTTTAAAAAATTCCTTAATATCAATTATTAAGGACATAAATATATAATGCATAACTTATATATATATATATATATATATATATATATATATATATATATATATATATATATATATAATTCAACAAAGAACAACCGAGCTTCTAAACAAGTTCCTAAATGAGCTCTTAAACGAGCTTCTAAATGAGCCAGCTTGCAAGCTTACAAACGAGCTAGCTCGCGAGCTCAAACAAGCCGAGTACTTCTAAGCTTGAGCTTGGCTCGTTTATTAAACGAGCTCGAAAATGAAGCTTGAGCTCAGCTTGTTTAGTAAACGAACCGAGCTCAAACGAGCTTTTATCGAGCCGAGCTTCGAGCAGCTCGCGAACGGCTTGGCCCATTTGCAGCCCTATGTGTGTGTGTGTGTGTGTGTGAGAGAGAGAGAGAGACCCTTTACTAAACGACGATGCTATATGGATCACGATTTCTGACTGCGGTCCTGGTCCGCAGCCACGCATCGGCCTCCCATTGGAGGGAGGGCGAATGAGAGGGGTGGACACGTCGGCACAAGTACAGCCACGACTCACCTCCAACGGACCATTTAGCATTTTCGTTTACTAAAATACAAATCTGGATTTGGAGTCCAAGCCAAGCCAATAGGGCACAAATCCGCTGAACCTGATTGACCAATGGATTTAAGGACACCTGTACGCATTGGCCATTGGAGCTATATATATTATAGTGTAGTTAGTTCCCTAAGAACCATTAATGTAGCTACTAGATACATAGTATCCCAAATACCAAACATATATACACCCTCCCTTTCTCCTCTCCCCTATCCTATATATATAAGCATATCATTAACAGTAGTTAGCAAACACAAATAGTTACAACAACTTCTTCTTCTTCTTCTTCATATGAGATTTGAGTATAGAATGGAGAGTTCAGGAAAGAAGTCACCATCATCATCCTACATGTGGAGCTGTGGCATGGCATCTTCTCCTAACTCATGGTTCCAGTACTACTGCCAGCCAGCTCCATCAGGTTTTCATATGCTTGTTGGTGGTGCGCACAGAGAGGAGGAGGAATTACAGGCCTGTACTGGTGCTGATCATGAAGGTAATTACTGCAGGAGATGGAGGCAGGTCCTGAAGAAGTTGCTGCTCAAGGAAGGAAGGAAGCTGAGGAGGATGACAAGGAAGAGGCCGAGGAGCTTCATCTTCTTCAGCAGCTGCAGCAGCACCCATTCTTCTCCCACCACCAACCACCACCACCACAACTTTGGTTATGATGCTGTCAGCTACGCCAAGAACTTTGATGATGGTTTCCTGGATGATCAAGATCATTATCACTACATTCGTGCTAGGTGTTCAGTGAATCATGCTAGGTCTTGATCATTAGGATTTTTTTTTTTCCTTTTTTTTTGGGACTTCTGTAAATAGATCTATTACTTTCCTTTTATTGGGATGCATCTGCAATTTTGTTTTCGGAGCTGCTATTTCGACCGTCGCGGAGCTGACCCGCACTGGCCGCGGCCACGCGGTGCATCGGCATTGGCCCTCCGGCCCAGTGTGGGTCCATGTTAGCAGGGAGGCCAATGGCTGGCCGCCACAAGGATGCTGGCCAGCGTAAACCTGTCCCGCGGACGGTCAAAATAGTATTTTTTTTCTTTTGTTTTTCTGAATATAAAATATGAAACTGATATTTTGACCGCCGCAGTACTGTTCCGGGACGTGGACATTGCATACCTTCAATTTGATCAGAACTCAATGTTGGTACAAAATTCTTAGCTAATATCAATATCCTACACATTAAAATGCAAAAGTGCAAAATTATATCCAACAAATTAAAACTGCAAAAGTGTAAAAGTTGAAGGTATCTAGCTGCAAACTTAACCTAAAATCTATCAGGTGATTAATCTAAAATCCAGCAGATATTGATGGTTCTGAAAAAGAATAGGGATACTTGGGAGGAACATGTACTTCTTTTCTTAGTTATGACTGAGAAATAATATATAGGTAAGCGTTTAAATCTGTACTATCTACTACTTTTTCTTCTTATTTTTTTTTAAAGTGAGAAAATAAAACCCAAAAAATAATTATACTCTCTCTATATATATGTTGGAAACTTGGAAAGGAAAGATGATTGCTATTTTTTTCCTTCACTAAATTGATAAATGCCAGTTATTGATAAGGAAATATGTTGAAAAGAAAAGATAAGTTATTAGTAGATTTATCTGACTATTCTGCTTTATTAGTAGAAAAGGAAATATGCTTTAGTGTCCTGCTACATTAATCCAGCTTTTGATGGCGTGGAGACCAACTTTACTCGAGCACTATCAATATTCATCAAGCTGGCCTGGCCCATGGCCATGGCCTACCTGCTCTCCAGTCTCTCCCATGACACATCCACATCATAATCATCATTCTTATAGATATGATATGAGTAAAAATATGAATAAGAAGGGTAAAATGCATTTAAACCCTCCTTAGATTTGCCTCGTTAGCAAAATAAGACTCGTTAGAAAAGTTAAACAGTTTGTCCCACCTTATATTGCCCGCGTGAGCAAGAAAGTTCCTACCGTCTATTAGCCGTTAGAAATGGTTCTTAAAGACTTAAAAAAAAAAAAAAAAACCTAAAATAGCCCCCTTCCAAACCAGCCCTCCCTCCCCCCTTCCCTACCCCCCCCCCCCCCCCCCCCCCCCTCCCTCCGCCGGCCAGCCCCCCCGACCCGGCCCCCCTCCTCCCTCCGCCGGCCACCCCCCCAGTGGCCAGCCCCCGACCCACCTCCTCCCTCCGCCGGCTAGCCCTCGACCCCCCCCCTCCCCCTCCCCCTCCTCTTCCTTCCTCCGCCAGCCAGCCCCCCGACCCGGCCCCCCTCCTCCCTCCGCTGGCCACCCCCCCAGCGGCCAGCCCCCGACCCCTCTCCTCCCTCCGCTGGCCAGCCCTCGACCCCCCCTCCCCCTCCTCCCTCCGCCGGCCAGCCCCTCCACCGGCCAACCCTCGCCCCCCGACCCGCTCCTCCCCTCCTCCCTCCGCCGGCCAGCCCCCTCGACCCGCCCCCACCACCGAGAGAGGGGGGAGGGGATGGGTAAAATCGTCTTTTTAAACGGTTTTTAACGGTTATTAGTGGCAGGGGACTGAATTGAGAAGAAAAAAGGGGTTCATTTAAAACTCTGGGTCTTTAATTGCATATTCGTTACATCTAAGGAGGGTTTAAATGCATTTTACCTGAATAAGAATATCATAATCCATGTAATATCACCAATTATGCACTCAAATAATAATTAGTGAAACATCCTCCAAACACAGTAAAACTCTATATAATTTTTTTTACACTTTAAAAACTTTCGTTTATAGTTATTATTATTATTATTATTATTATTTTAGATGCAGAATAATTAATTAATACTGAGACACTGGAAATTTTTTGGCTTTTTCTAAGGGCACCACACTTTTTTACTTGGGGACAGCCAAAAAATGTTCAAAAAAAATTACAAGTTTGCCACCCATTTTTTTAGTTGGTGTAATGACCGTGGTTTGTGTTTGCCATTAAAATCTTTTGATTGCAAATTTCAATTACAAACAGAACAATGTTACAATGTAGGACTTAAATGTAGTCCTAGGAGTACACTTTTGTTTATCTGGGTCCCTTGTGCCGATGGAGCGAGTGGTAATGCGTTGACTCCGTTGACGATCTGAAGACGGTTCTCGGTTCTCTGAAAGTCTGAGTTGCTCTGGGTGCTGGAGCTTGCGGAGAGGAAGAAGACGTTGAGTGTCTGTATCTGCCTCTCTGTGTGGGTGCTCGTAGGTCTGTCTCTGTATATGTCGATCCGTAGCTCTGTGTGTGTGTGGAAGAAGGAAATGATCCCTCTATTTATAGCTTTGCAGGCTGGCTGCTCATGCGCGCATATGTAGGATGCACCTGTTTGTGGGAATGCCACGTGGTGATTGCTGATGGAGGCGCATGGGCGATGCGCTCTGATTGAGGAGTTGAACCCTTCCTGTTGCCTTTGTGGGCTACGACCGAGCTGACACGTAGCAATGGAGAGGATCTTTCAGTTGCTGAGATCTTGGGTGATTAACACTCTTTCATAGGCTGAATCGAGTCAAAGGACACGTGTCGTAGGTCCATGGCTCAAAGATCTCGGATTTGGTGGGGAGTGATCTAATAGGATGCGTCCGGGATTGGGCGCATGAGGAGACTTTGGCTTGTAACCTTTAGGAGTCACGAACCAGTCGGGGCGCACAGCTTTTGAGGCGCATGCGAGGCTTCAGTAGTGACTTTGACTTCTGTCTTTAGGGATCAGAGGAAAGTCTGAGGCGCATGGCTTTTGAGGCGCATGCAGAGATTTGGGCGCATGGTTGCGGGGGCGCATACGAAATAGTTGGGCGGCCACGTGGCTTGTAACCGCCGGAGGAAAGTAATGATGACGTTGACATCAGCGAAACTTCGTCTTCTGAAAAAGCTGCTAACTGTCCAGTCCTCGGGGGACGTGCTGCCAACTCTGTCACTTGAGCATTAATTGCTTAATGGATGACGAGCCGAAATGGGCACATGGGTCCATGTTGATTAGGACGCATGGATCTGTGCTTTGCTGGGAGTATCCATACAGGGCGCTTGGTGCTGATGGCGCATCCTTATTGGTCTGTCTGTTGAGTTCTTCGGGTCATTTAATGACTCTCTAACTTAGCTGAATTCGAAGAGACAAATTCATCATCATAAATACAAGTTTATTGCACTAACTTCGGGAAGGTTGCCACTTGGCGCATGGGTTTGATTTTTCCTGGCCTATGAATAGCAGCAGTTTGAAAGAGTTTTGTTGTCTCTCCCTTGACTTCTCGACGAAGATGGATTCGACTGATCCTCCTCCTTGGCAAGACGTTGTACTGCGGGTGATGGTTCTCCTTGTTCGAAGAAGCTTTGACGGTGAACTCCTTCAAAAGATAAGAGCCCCAGGCTGGTAGATGCGCCTGTGCATTGACGAGGACGTGATTCACTCTGACGGGGCAGAGTGATACGCTGGGATACGCCGGACACATCATGTTGCAACTGCTGAAACACAGACTGCCTTGGTGGTAGAGCCACTGTCTTGCGACAGCAGTAGTTGATGGCGACCGTAGCATAAGTGTGCCCTGTGAGGGGCACATTATGCTTGTCTGTCGACTCTCCTGATCGGCGTTTGTGAATGATCACATTACGCAAATCGTTAGAGGAGAGTGCCACCTTCACACCCCATCAGGCGCATGGCAAGGCTAAGCGCCGGGGTGGTCAAGTGAGAGTGCCACCTTTACACCCCCATCAGGCGCATGGCAAGGCCAAGCGCCGGGGTGGTCAAGTGAATGTTGTGCCCCTGATCCAACGCCAAACATGCGCTCAGATCAGTAGTGGGGGTACAATATTTAAAGTGACTTGAACGAGCCTCAGACGCACAACCAATGGAGGCGCGGGAGTTCAAGACCACAGAGTTTGCCTTGCTCGACTTGGTTGCGAACGTAGCAGATGCGCCCAAGTGAGACAAAGACTTTTGAGGGTCGGCTCATTTTTGGCGCAGAAGTACCTGAGTCAACTTTGTACAGCTTACCATCAGCAGCGCGCATGATTGTGAGCGCATGCTTCTGGTTTGCCGTTGGCATAGCACGTTTGAGGCGCATGGCCCGTGCTGTCTTGGAGTTCTTCGTACTTGCCCACGAAGGCGCATAGTATTCATAATCCAACTTTTTCTCGCCACGACAGCGAGTGAAGAACTTGCAGCCAACCCAGACGAAGAGAAGAACTGCTGCAACTTTTTGTGGCTCGAACGGGCTCCCTGGATAACGGGCTCCCTTTTCTTTATTTATTTTGGTCCCCTTTTCAAAGGAGGCAAGAGGGCTCTATATATAGAGTGGAATGAGACCTCTCTTCTTCTCCTTTCCGATGTGGGATTAAAAGTAAGATCCCTTCTTTTTTTCATGCTTCTACAAGACCCCTTTCAAAGTTTTTAAAACTTTTGGACAAGTTTTGAAATACTTTGAACAAGAAGCATGAACAGTAGAGCTGTTTAGGTGTGACAATCCTATCAGAGATAGTATGGACGTGATAGGTTTGGGTACTTCCACTAGGGAATTTATGTGGACTTATCATCCTTGGCGCACCTTGGTTTTAGGTACAGATAATAAGTTGAGAGAGAGAGAGAGAGAGAGAACTAACATATTTACTCAGAGGTAGTATGGACATGATAAATATGGGATTGATGGTAGAGCTTTTCCTACTCAGAGGTGATATGGACGTGGTAGGAATGACTCTGGAGGGAGATACGCGGAACTACTCAGAGGTAATATGGACATGGAGGTTCTGCTGGGGATGTAATTCTTTACTTTTAAATAAAGAATGAAGAGTTTTGTGGTGTGTTCATTTTTGCTGTCATGAACTTGGTGATTTGTGTGGACCTATTATCTTTTGCGCACCTTGGTTGTTAGGTACAGATAATAAGTTTGAGAGAACCTGACATGTTTGCTCAGAGGTGATGTAGACGTGGCAAATATGGGGTTCAAATGATGGAATCTTCCTACTCAGAGGTGTTATAGACGTGGTAGGAGTGACTCTGGAGGGATACGCGGAACTACTCAGAGGTAATGTGGACGTGGAAGTTCTGCGATCAATGTACGACAACGCAGGGGTTGTCTGTACGGGATGTTTACTCAGAGGTAATGTGGACGTGGTAAACATGATGGATAGCGTAGTCTTACGGAGCGTAAGATTCTGCTTTATAGGGCGTAGGAGAACAACTCAGAGGTAATGTGGATGTGGTTGTCCTTCTACTGGAGGATAGAACGTCACGGAACAGCTGGCTTCCAGAAGCGTAAGATTTTATGGAAGGGAATTGTACGTGAGCCCCGATGATTGGGTCCACAAACTCCCTTGTTGGGTGAAGATAGAAGTACATGTCTGAAGGATGTCAAGAGTAGTACTTCTTTAGGAACTTGACGTTGATGGGCATCATGAACAAGTCCCCATTGGGTTTGGCGAGGCGGTAAGCACCGTTTGAGTATACCGTCTCTATGATGAAAGGCCCCTCCCACTTGGGCTCGAACTTTCTTGGTGTCTTGTGAGTCAACACCATCGGCCTCCTGACTGCCAGAACCAGGTCGCCTACTTGGGAAGTCCTCTGTTTGACCTTCTTGTTGAAAGCCTGTGATATACGGGCTTGATAGAGTTCGATGCGCTGTTGAGCTAGGAGACATTTTTCGTCAAGTGCCTCCAATTCTCGCAGACGGCGACGTTGATTGTCTTCCTCTGTTAGTTGATTTGTGATCGCTATACGGAGTGAGGGTATCTGTATCTCGAGAGGCAGTACCGCTTTGCTCCCGTAGACCAGGGAGAATGGTGTGTTGCCCGTCGGGGTCCGTACCGTTGTGCGGTAGGCCCAAAGGCATTCGCCGAGCTTTTCGTCCCAGTCGCATTTGTTGGATGACAGGACCTTTTTGAGTAGCCTGACGATAGTCTTGTTGAATGCCTCGGCCAATCCGTTTGCTGCCGGATAGTAGGCGGTTGATGCCACGTTTTGAATGCGATTCTTGTCACAGAATCTGCTGAAAACATGGCTGATGAACTGAGGACCGTTATCGTGGATAATCCTCCGAGGTACCCCGAAACGGTAGATGATATGGTGCTTGATGAAGCTGACCATCCTGGAGCTCTTCACTTCCGCCAGTGGAACTGCTTCTGCCCATTTGGAGAAGTAGTCGGTGATGGCTAGGATGAAGCGGTGTCCCCTTGATGAAGGAGGGGTGATCGGTCCTACAATGTCCATGCCCCAGGCTTCAAAGGGCCAAGAGGCGACCGTAGGATGTAGTGGTTCTGACGGTGTATGGATGAAGTCAGCGTGAAGCTGGCACGCATGGCACTTTTTAGCATAGTCGACAACGTCGGCTGCCATGGTTGGCCAGTAGTAGCCCATGCGTCGCAGTCGATCCTGTAACTTAGGTCCAGGTTGATGGGCCCCGCAGGTTCCGTCGTGAGCTTCTCGAAGGGCTACGGCTGCTTCTTCGTTGGATAAACATCGAAGGAGAAGTCCATCGTAGGAGCGTCGGTACAGCATTTTAGTAGCTGCATCGTAATAGAATCGAAGGAAACCCCTCCTGACCGAGACGGCTTCTTACGGATCCTCTGGGAGAATTCCGTAGACAGCGAAGTCGATGAACGGGAACCTCCAGTCTCGGACATTAACACTAGCACTTGTTGACATGGCATGGGCCATTTGTGAGCATAGGTTGTTTTTAGGACAGACCAAGTCTCGACCAACTACCGTGACGTAGTGTTGAGTCCCGAGGGGTGCTGCCAATGAGGCTGCGAGGCCAGCCAGAGCGTCAGCCTCCAGATTTTGTAAATGAGGTACATGTTCGATGAAGAACTTGGTGAAGGTTGAAATGATATTCAATGCAACTTCATGGTAAGGAATCAGATCTTCATGGCGAACTTCGTATTGCCCTCTGATTTGGTTAACGACGAGTTTTGAGTCACCGTAGGCTTCCAGATGATTCACCCCCAGCTGTTGCGCCAGCTGGAGTCCCATGATGAGCGCGTTGTACTCGACAACAGTGTTGGAGCACGGCTTCGAAAGGGAGTAGGCACGCTGGATGACCAGCTGATCGGGGGAGACTAAGACTACCCCCACTCCTGCGATGATTTGGCCTTTGGGGCCTGTTCTTGAAGCGCCATCGAAAAATATCCGCCAGACGGAGCTTTCTTCGGTGACGTTTGATTCTTGGACCTCATCCGGGATGTCTTCATAGAGTCTGGAGGACTCTGGGATGGGGTGTGCAGCTAAAAGGTCGGCCAGAGCCTGACCCTTGACGGCTTTTTGTGGAACGAACACCATGTTGTATAGCGTTAGCAGGATTGCCCATGTAGCTAGCCGGGAGTTCAATGACCCTGGCTTCGTTATGAGAACTCTGAGTGGATTGACCCGGGAGATGACATAAATTGTCTGGCCTGAGACATAATGGCGAGTCTTCTGGATGGAAAATACCAAAGCCAAACACTCTTTTTCAACGGGGTTGTACCGATGTTCGGCCCCGATCAGTGTTCTACTGAGGTAGTAGATAGCTTGCTCATAGCATGCATCGCTGTTCTGAGCCAGCAGAGCGCCGAGGGAATGATCCATGGCACGGACGTAGAGGAGAAATGGTTTGCCGGCGACGGGTGCCACTAGGACTGGCGGGCTCGTCAAGTAAGCCTTGATATCGTCGAAATCTTTTTGGCATTCCTCTGTCCAGACGTAAGAGACTCCCTTCTTCATGAGCTGGGTGAAGGGTTGACATTTTCCGGAAAGGTTTGCTATAAACCTCCGGATGTATGCCAGACGCCCCTGCAGGCCTCGAAGTTCTCGGAGGTTCTTCGAAGGGTCCATGTCAAGGATGGCTTTGGTCTTCTCGGGATCGACATGAATGCCTTTCGTCGTGGTAATGAAGCCCAAGAACTTTTCGCTAAAAACCTCCTAGAAAGGATTTAGCGGGGTTCATCTTGAGTTGATGTGCTCGCATGAGATCGAAGACTATCTTCAGGTCTTGTAGATAATCACCATTGAGACGGCTCTTGACTACGATGTCATCGACGTAGCACTCAACTGTCTTGCGAAGACGTTGACGGAAGATGGTACTCATAGCTCGTTGGTATGTAGCACCAGCGTTCTTCAAGCCAAAGGGTATCATTGTGTAGCAGAAAACACCCTTCGGAGTCCTGAATGACGTATGTTTTGTGTCATCGGGAAACATCTTGATCTGATTGTAGCCCGAATACCCGTCCATAAAAGACATGCGTTCGAAGCCACATGTATTGTGGATCATCACATCGGTGATTGGAAGCGAAAATTCGTCCTTCGGGCAAACAGTGTTGAGATCCCTGAAGTCGATGCAGACCTGTATCTTTCCGTTCTTCTTGGTGACAGGGACGACGTTGGCCACCCAATCCGGATGTTGCTCCTAACGGATGAAACCGCTGGTCAGAAGTTTGTCCATCTCCTGATCGATAGCGTTCATGATGTCAGGACGAAAATGTCGCTGTTGTTGCTTTATAGGCTTGGCATCAGGTAAGATGTTGAGCCTGTGCATCGCGATCTGGGGATCAAGTCCCGACATATCTTCGTAGCTCCAGGCGAAGACGTCGATATATTCTTTGGCCAATTGGACCAAAGATTCCCGGTCTTCTCCTTTTAGGCTTTTGCTGATGAAGATGGGTTTGGAAGAAGATCCATCCCCAAGGTCGATCTGCTCGACTTCGTCTTCAGTAGGGGGTTTACGTAATTTAAAACGAGACTCCCACTGTTATCCTAGGCGTCGAGCCCAGGGTTCTTCCTCGAAGAATTCAGGTGTTTGGTCTTCGCCTTCATCTTCTTGAGGTTGTACAGATGTCATGTTGGCTGACAGCACCTTCTTGAAGACTGAGTCGATACTGGTATCGGAATCCCAAGTTGATGCTTCGGATGAATGAGAATGTTATACTTCTTCTGCCTCCGAACTCCCTGGAGTTGACGGCGGCGTGACATAGCCCACCCCCCGTCGAGTTCGATGATAGTAGTCCTGCGACTTTCCTTTAGGTATTGGGAGCCGGAGAGGAAGACGTCGACCCTTGCCGTAGTTCAGGCCTTTGTTGCTTTTTAGATCGTACCCCATCTTTTGGATGAGGTACTTTGCCTTGTCCGTGTACCGATAAACTTGTATTCTGCCGGTATCTAGTTCTTGCTCGAGTGGCGGGAGGTCTTGATGACGCTCGACTTTGCCGAAGATGATGGATTCTTTGTCTCGATTTTGCGGTGGGACTACAAAACAGACCCCTTGGGACGGGACTACTCGATTTACATGATGGACGGTCGTTATTTGTATTTGCAACGACCGTAGAGCGTTATCTAATGTATACATGACATTCCAATGTGGAAGACTAGAATAATTAAAAGACACTCTATTATTGATGAAACATAAGATTTTGTCCCGCGGGATTACATTGTCCAGAGAAGGTGCATCTACATCAGCAGAGATATATTTCACTAGCTCTTCATCTGTGAGTACTGGGGTTGCATCGGGAGAATCCACCGCAGCTTTGATCTCGGGGTCCGAGAGGGCTATGTGGGCTTCTCTGGCAGCTTGAATGAGACGGATGATTGCGCTGGCTTGCCTTTAAGACGCACCTTCAGAGGTGCCTCAACTGCGCTTTTAGTGGCTGGTGCCTTCCCCTGTAGTTTTGCCACGAGGGGAGCCGATGTTTGAGGCGGCTTTCCCTTGAGACGTATCTTCAAGGGAGCTTCAGTAGGTGTTCTACCTAGAGCAGTTGGTGCTTTTCCAGGTAGCTTGATAGTCATAGGAGGCAGTATCTGAGGCGGTTTCCCCTTGAGTCGGATCTTTAAAGGAGCGTCGGGAATCATCTCTGGCTCCATGTCCGGCTCTGCCACTGTTTCTGCTCATCATCAGCGTCGTTGGCTTCCCCTTCATCGAGTGACTTGTATAGGGTAGCATCAGTGAAGTAGGCTTCGACCCCTTTGAAAGGGTCAATGTCTGCGAACTCCGTCCGGATGATGTCGTTGGTGGACACGTACTTCATACATTGGTGGAGTGTAGATGGCACCACCATATACTCATGCAGCCACGGACGACCCAGTAGGAGGTTGTAGTTGACGTCAGCGTCCACGACATAGCAAGTCACCTCGGTTCTGAGGTTACCAATATGACACTTCAGCCATATTTTGCCCAACGGCTCGCTTTTGCTAGCATTGAATCCACTGATTGTTGTGTTGGAAGGCGCCAGTGGTACATTAGGATCCCCAGTATTGAGAGCAGCGTCTTCGGGATGATGCTGAGGGAAGATCCCGGATCGATCTGAATCCGCTTCACCTTGACGGAACCGACATACCCTGTATAATACAGTGGCATGTTGTGTCGGTTGTGTTTGAGCAGCATGTCTTGTTGGGTGAAGGTTATGTTGGAGATAACTTCATCCGCACAATGACAGTGCACACACGTAGTCGGAGTATCCTCAGGCTGCTTGACCTGACTGATGAAGGACTCAGCATCCTTCAGGGCTTCACAGAGAGCTTCACGAGTGTCCTTGGAAAGACGAAGGAGCTCAAACAGAGATAGGCGGGCAGGAGTACTGGCAAGTTGTGCTAGTATGTCGAAGTTGTGGGGCTTGGCTAGCCCCGAAGCATTCTCCTTTCGCAGAGGCTTGTCGAAATGGGCCTCTACATGCTTCTGCTTATTGGCTGCTGGAGGCCTAGATGAGCCCTCTTCCTGGGTAGCAGGGACGGTGCAAGGAGGCACCACCTCTACGGCAGCTTCGTCAGGTTGGGCGTTCTGATGTGAACTCGTCTGTACAGGAAGTGCCTCTTCCGCAGAGGAAGAGACCATGCGGCAAGACTTGATCTTCCTGCCCTTAGTTTTGGAGGCAGAGCGTACCTCCGGTTGAGTAACCTCGGAGACGAGGTCAGGGTGAACCCATAAGACCTCTCCCCGAGATATGGTGAGTGGAATGAGTCCACTCACGTTGTCACGAGTCGGTGGTAGATTTACCACCTCCATTGTCGCCTTAGGGATGGGGACGACGCCATCTTGTGTTGTGGTTGGCGGCAAGGTGCCAAATTGGAGTGACACCAGGTTGGCCGAGATCGTTTTCTCCTCGTAGTCGACGGAGATAACATTCGCATTGATCATGCGCTGGATGTAGTTTTTGAGGACGTAGCAGTCCTTAGTTGGATGTCCAACAAACCGATGGTAGTGACAATACCTCGAATTGTCCACTTTCCCAACCTCGTCGGGACGCTTCGGGTCTGGCAACTTGATCTTGTCACCCTGTTTCAGTATCTCAAAGAGTTGCAGGGTGTCTTCATCATTGAAAGAATAAACCTCCTTTGGCCTTGGTGCAAGTGGAGGCTTCTGGGTAGGTGCTGACGCACCTTTGGAGGCATTGACAGTCAATGTCTGTTTTCCCTTCGTCTCTCGTCCAGGGTTGTTGGCTGCAGGCCATTTTCCCTTGTCTTCAAAGACAGGGAAACTAACTCCCAGAAGGCGAGCATTGGACGCCTTTTTTTTCTTCTGCTTCGATGATCAAGGAACTCCAGTCGGAAGGAGGAGTAGAGTTGAGCCAGAGTTTGATCGCAGGCAGCATGTTCATGCTGCAGGAGGAGAGGAGTGCATGTTCTGGCATGCCCGGGGGCAGTCTGAAGCAGGTTTGTCGGAACCGTTCGATGAATGCTCGAACTGTTTCCTTCTCCTTTTGACGTATCTCTATGAGGGACGCCATTGTCATGTCCTTCCCGCCGTCGTAGAAATGGTCGAGGAAGAGACGCGTCAAGTCGTCGAAGGAAGATATGGAGTTATCGGGGAGACTGTAGTACCAGTCGTACGCCACTCCTTTCAGTGCCCCGACAAATATGCTGGTGAGTAGTACGTCCTCCTTCGGGAGATGTCCCGTTTGAGACTGGAAGTACGTCAGATAGCGACGTGGAGAGTCCTTCCCGTCGTATGGCGTCAATGTTTGTGGTTTATACTTAGGAGGATAAACCACTTTGTTCCATTCGAGGGGATATGGTTGGGGGATCCCCATCTTTTGGCGCTCCTCTTGTATATTCTTGGACTCAAAGCGCTCGCGCAAGTCCCTGATCATTTCGACCACGTCTTCCGTGGAGCTGGGAGTCGGGGAAGGTGGTACCGCCTGGAGTTGAGCATTTGAAGGCTCCGACGTCCGTGGTGCTTCACGGCGATCTGTATCCAAGGATACCCGTTGAAGGGGTACACTTGATTCTCCATTGGCCCCTGGGTCAGGACCGGTAGAAGGCGCTCTGGCCAAAGCGGACCGTATTTCAAACACTGCTTGAGTCAGTGTTTGCATGGAGGTAGAGAGGGTTTTGAGTCCTCCCTCCAGGGTATCCATGCGCTGGACGAGGTCTGCTGGCGGCGCATCTGGCTCGGTATCACCCCCAGTCATATATACTGTCATGACACGGCTAGAGTCGGATGGATCAGTTGAGGCTTCGCTTTCGGCCTCGCTCTCTTGTAGAAGAGAAACTTCCCTCGGAGCCTCGTCTTGGCTACCCCCAGCTACATTCTGGAGGACATCCTCATCTTCAGGAGCATCCGCAAGGGCCTGATTACCCCCAGTTCTGTCTTGGAGGACTTCTTCGTCTCCAGGATGAAGATCCACCCCAGCTGTGCTCTGAAGGACATCTTCGTCTTCAGAAGGAGGATCAACAAGGGCTTGACTACCCCCATCTTCCTCCAAGATCTTCTTTCTCCCCCGAGTGCCTTCAAACACTCCGGAGGACGGGACAGTTGTCTTGGTTTTCCTCGGCTGGCTCTTGGACGAGGACGAGGAATTGCCAGTCGCCTTTCGGATTGACGAAGAGTTAGAGATTACGTTGCATGAAGCAACCTTTAGTTCTGGCTCCTCTTTTATTGACACATTATTCCCGAGGCGACGTCGGAGGGGTGTTGATGATTGCAGCAGCTGGAACACCGACGGTCTTGGTGGGACTGCTGCCTTGCAACAGCAGTTGATGGTGACTACAGCACAGGTGTGCCCTCTGAGGGACGCATTGTGCTTGTCAATCAACTCTCCTGATCGGCATTTGTGAGTGATCACGTTACGCAGATCGTTGGAGGAGAGTGCCACCTTCGCACCCCCATCAGGCGCATGGCAAGGCCAAGCGCTGGGGTAGTCAAGTGAATGCTGCGCCCCCTGATCCAACACCAAACAGGCACTCAGATCAGTAGTGGGGGAACAACATTTACAGTGACTTGAACGAACCTCAGACGCACAACCAGTGGAGGCGCGGGAGTTCAAGACCACAGGGTTTGCCTTGCTCGACTTGGTTGCGAACGCAACAGATGCACCCAAGTGAGACAAGGACTTTGAAGGTCGACTCATTTTCGGCGCAGAAGCACCCGAGTCGACCTTATACAGCTTACCATTAGCAGCGCGCATGATTATGAGCGCATGCTTCTGGTTTGCTGCCGGCATAGCACGTTTGAGACGTATGTCCCGTGCTGCCTTGGACTTCTTCGTACCACCCCGGTGGGGTGCATAGTACTCAGAGTCCAAATTCTCCTCGCCACTATAGCGAGTGAGTCTGTCAAAGACAGAGACCTTCTGTGGCGCATCAGAGGCGATACGCAGGACATTAGCTGCGCCCCTGCTTCGTCGACGCATCTTCCTCGCCTGAGAGGAGATGGCTGGGGAATGTGGTCAGCCGCACGTTTCCCCGAGATATGTGCTGCACCGGTGGACGCATCTTGGTCGCTGAGGACGTCAGCAGGAAGGGAAGGCTGTATTGGAGTATCTCCTTCGGTGGTGGTGCCAGAAGCGTCGACCTTGCACACCCAGACTTGGCGAGTCTTCTTCGGCAGCCGCTTCGAAGGACTCGTACTGCCTTCAGAGATGAACTCCTCATACGCCTGTTGATTGAGGCGTACGACCAGCGTCTTGTGGGAGGAGCCCAACTTCACATCGTCGGATTGCGACACAGCTTTCTCGGTAGAGGAGAAAGAGGTCCCCAGCAGAGTCGCCAGCTTGTTTGCCATTAAAATCTTTTGATTGCAAAATTTTAATTACAAACAGAACAATATTACAATATAGGACTTAGATGTAGTCCTAGGAGTATACTTTTGTTTATCTGGGTCCCTTGTGCCGATGGAGCGGGTGGTAATGCGTTGACTCCGTTGACGATCTGACGACGGTTCTTGGTTCTCTAAAGGTCTGAGTTGCTCTGGGTGCTGGAGCTTGCGGAAAGGAAGAAGACGTTGAGTGTCTGTATCAGCCTCTCTGTGTGGGTGCTCGTAGGTCTGTCTCTGTATATGTCGGTCCGTAGCTGTGTGTGTGTGTGGAAGAAGGAAATGATCCCTCTATTTATAGCTTTACAGGCTGGCTGCTCATGCGCGCATATGTAGGATGCGCCTGTTTGTGGAGATGCCACGTGGTGATTGCTGATGGAGACGCATGGGCGATGCGCTCTGATTGAGGAGTTGAACCCTTTCTGTTGCCTTTGTGGGCTGCGACCGAGCTGACACGTAGCAATGGAGAGGATCTTTCAGTTGTTGAGATCTTGGGTGATTAGCACTCCTTCATAGGCTGAATCAAGTCAAAGGACACGTGTTGTAGGTCCATGGCTCAAAGATCTCGGATTTGGTAGGGAGTGATCTAATGGGATGCGCCTGGGATTGGGCGCATGAGGAGACTTTGGCTTGTAACTATTTGGAGTCACGAACCAGTCGGGGCGCACAGCTTTTGAGGCGCATGCGAGGCTTCAGTAGTGACTTTGACATCTGTCTTTAGGGATCAGAGGAAAGTCTGAGGTGCATGGCTTTTGAGGCGCATGCAGAGATTTGGGCGCATGGCTGCGGGGGCACATGCGAAATATTTGGGCGGCCACGTGGCTTGTAACCGCCGGAGGAAAGTAATGATGACGTTGATGTCAGCGACACTTCGTCTTCTAAAAAAATTGCTAACTGTCCAGTCCTCGGGGGACGTGCTGCCAACTCTGTCACTTGAGCATTAATTGCTTAATGGGTGACGAGCCGGAATGGGCGCATGGGTCCATGTTGATTAGGACACATGGATCTGTGCTTTGCTGGGCGCATCCATACATGGTGCTTGGTGTTGATGGCGCATCCTTATTAGTCTGTCAGTTGAGTTCTTCGGGTCATTTAATGACTCTCTAACTTAGCTGAATTCGAAGAGGCAAATTCATCATCATAAATACAAGTTCATTACACTAACTTCGGAAAGGTTGCCACTTGGCGCATGGGTTTGATTTGCCCTGGCCTATGAATAGCAGCAGTTTGAGAGAGTTTTGTTGTCTCTCCCTTGACTTCTCGACGAAGATGGATTCGACTGATCCTCCTCCTTGGCGAGATGTTGTACTGTGGGTGATGGTTCTCCTTGTTCGAAGAAGCTTTGACGGTGAACTCCTTCAGAAGACAAGAGCCCAGGCTGGTAGATGCGTCTGTGCATTGACGAGGAAGTGATTCACTCTGACTGGGCAGAGTGATGCACTGGGATACGCCGGGCACAGCATGTTGTAACTGCTGGAACACAGACTGCCTTGGTGGTAGAGCCACTATCTTACGACAGCAGTAGTTGATGGCGACCGTAGCATAAGGGTGCCCTGTGAGGGGCGCATTATGCTTGTCTGTCGGCTCTCCTGATCGGCGTTTGTGAATGATCACATTACGCAAATCGTTAGAGGAGAGTGCCACCTTCACACCCCCATCAGGCGCATGGCAAGGCCAAGCGCCGGGGTGGTCAAGTGAGAGTGCCACCTTTACACTCCCATCAGGCGCATGGCAAGGCCAAGCGCCGGGGTGGTCAAGTGAATGTTGCGCCCCCTGATCCAACGCCAAACATGCGCTCAGATCAGTAGTGGGGGTACAACATTTAAAGTGACTTGAACGAGCCTCAGACGCACAACCAATGAAGGCGCGGGAGTTCAAGACCACAGAGTTTGCCTTGCTCGACTTGGTTGCGAACGCAGCAGATGCGCCCAAGTGAGACAAGGACTTTTGAGGGTCGGCTCATTTCTGGCGCAGAAGCACCTGAGTCAACTTTGTACAGCTTACCATCAGCAGCGCGCATGATTGTGAGCGCATGCTTCTGGTTTGCCGTTGGCATAGCACGTTTGAGACGCATGGCCCGTGCTGCCTTGGAGTTCTTCGTACTAGCCCGCGAAGGCGCATAGTATTCAGAATCCAACTTTTTCTCGCCACGACAGCGAGTGAAGAACTTGCAGCCAACCCAGACGAAGAGAAGAACTGCTGCAACTTTTTGTGGCTCGAACGGGATCCCTGGATAACGGGCTCCCTTTTCTTTATTTATTTTGGTGCCATTTTCAAAGGAGGCAAGAGGGCTCTATATATAGCGTGGAATGAGACCTCTCTTCTTCTCCTTTTCGATGTGGGATTAAAAGCAAGATTCCTTCTTTTTTTCATGCTTCTACAAGACCTCCTTCAAAGTTTTTAAAACTTTTGGACAAGTTTTGAAATACTTTGAACAAGAAGCATGAACAATAGAGCTGTTTAGGTGTGACAATCCTATCAGAGATAGTATGGACGTGATAGGTTTGGGTACTTCCACTAGAGAATTTATGTGGACTTATCATCCTTGGCGCACCTTAGCTTTAGGTACAGATAATAAGTTGAGAGAGAGAGAGAACCAACATATTTACTCAGAGGTAGTATGGACATGGTAAATGTCACGACCCGCACCCAGTGCAAGGGCACGAGAAGTGACGAACGCCCAGCCTACGTCGCAGTGTCGATGGTAGAACGTTGTCCTGAGTCACAGTATCTAACACAGTCTAAAATAAGCTCCGAATGGAGAGTAAATAATAAGTAACTCAATCACAATACTAAGATGGAATAGAAGCAAGAATCTCAAGAGCGTCACAGATAAAAAGTCTAGGTGTAAACCACCAGAATAAATCTCAGGTACAACTCATAAATTCTCAAATAGAAATACAAATAAAGTACTAAGTCTCAGCTAGACTATAGGCAAGTCCTCAGCGACTGTGGGATCCTCCTGAGGGTCCACGTCGCCAGTGTCATCTAAGCCAATGCCATAATAAGTAGGGCAGTACTCCTCATCAATACCTGTAAAATTTTCAACATGCCCAGTCAGGACGGAACGAGCACATATCTCTCACAACAGTTCATAGCAGGAATGGACATATAAAGCAAGCTATAAAAAACTATACATGAATCGCTGTAAAGGAAATCAATAAGAGAGAGAGACTATGAAATGAGATATAATATGATAAATAGAGAAATATAACCTTCTATGTAATTCAGAGCATGAATTGGTTATATAAACGGTCTGGGTTGCACATGGATACAGCTATGGAGTGCACATGGATACCTACTCGGGATAATGATCACATAACCAACTACACTCTTGTAACGCCCCAGAACCAGAATACTGGAGAGCGGGGGCATACACAGCCAGCTACGTATATCGAAATGGAAAACACCTCGGTATACGGTCACGGCTGTCTAGAAATATGAGGGTTAACTACAAGCCATCAGTCTCCTGTGGTCATTAGCAAGCCTATTGTCTCAATCTCAAGCAAGTGTTAAGATTACAAGATGTCTGAGCATCAAATATATAAATACAAGGCGTCCCAAATATTATATATTGGATGATCAAGCAGCTAGTCTTACAAAATGTCAGGACTAGCAAAGAGTACATCATACATGATCAACCCTAGGATCTGTTCATCATGTTTACAGCATCAAGAAAATGTACATACGAGCTAACAGGTGCTCGCCGGCAAACGCCTCAAAAGAATATTTAATTTACATATGAGTGAGCGGTACAAAAATAGAAACCCACTCTTGGCCCCGGTTTCTTCTAGTTGACACCATCGGGCTGGAACTGCGGTAGATCCTCGGTAGCTGCTCCGAAATCTGGCCATACAAAACCAGCTGGGTCAGACCCCAGAAAGAGCAAGTGCCACAAAGGAGGCCATGCACAAGAACTAAAATCGGCATATCAAGTCGGAATGAAAATAAAGGTACAAGAAAGAAATACATGCAATAGGGCGATAACTGGTCATAACATGAGAATATTCCGGTCTCCCAGGTTACAACCCTTAAACCAAACAAGGACCGGGGTTGTAACCCTTCGCCTGAATAACGCATGCGCTAGACCATTTATCTAAAAAATAAAATAAAGACAAGCACGCTCGGGATGAGAGCCAGGTACAGGGACCAGATCAGGCCTAGGCAAGACTAGGCAAGCAAGACAAGGCTAGACAAGACCAGGCGCCAACCATTTCACAACGACCAAGCAAGTCCTACGGCTTGATAAATTAACTAACTAGGGTTGTCACAACCTAGTTACTAGCAAGATGCAATGAGATGTTCCTATCAGCCACAGGCCCTGCAGACTATCCAGGCTACCCAGAACGCAAGCAAGGAGCTGGGTTCAGGTGGGTACATTGTCCGAGAGACAAGTGTACCCTCAAGTACCATCAAGGGGTGCAACACCTAACAGTGTGCTGGAATTGTGCCCTACTCGTCGGCAAGCATCAATTCCCAAGGCCGCCCAGGTAACGGGATTGCCTGTAGCCGGGAAATCTCCATGTTCTAGTTTTGTGAACTAATCATTTACCTAGTCCGAATTCATGTGAACCTCTGGCCGTGGTACCCAGAGGTTCACGTCCTAGACATGATGCAAGACTGGACCAGTAGATTAATCAAGCACAAGATGCACACCCACGGTGTCAAGTCACGTAGCAAGTCAAGTAAGCCTGCCTCAGCAGCTCAAGTTGTCAAGTTATTATATTATCATGTCATGTTACAAGGAAGTGCGCCGCCGCGGGCCACTAGCAAGTTGTCAAGTTAACAGGTTCCAGTTATATAGTTCTAGTCACAATTTATGAAAAGTCAACTCAAATCATGTCAAGATCAAGAAAATGGCAAAACTCCAAGTTGTGTCAAAAGTGCCAAGTCGAGCCAAGTCGTGACGTGGGCAACAAAATCCTTGAAGCTCCAATTCATTAAAATAAAACCCAGAAATAAGCAGATTCTGGGGGCACAAGGGATGCAGGTACACCAGGGCAGGCCAGGGTGGCAACACACTAGAGTGTACCAAAAAGGGGGGGTTGACAACACTCTAGAGTGTGCCTAGGTTGAGGGCACTAGAGGGCGCCTAGTAGGCAGCACCCTAAAGTGCGCCTACCATGCTCACTGAAGTGCGCCTAGGATAAGGCCGGCCCAAGTGCGCCTAGGTCATGGGGAATGAACCGCGCCTAGTTCATAGAATGAACTGCGCCTAGTCCATAGAATGAACTGCGCCTACCACTGATGGGACAGTTTGGCGCCCAGTCTGATGGGACAGATGGCGCCTAGTCAGATGGGACAGATGGCGCCTAGTCAGATGGGACAGATGGCGCCTAGTCGAGGATGGCCGGCCAACTGCGCCTAATCAAAGGAGAAGTAGGCGCCATTGGCCAACCGCGCCTAGTTCACAGAATAGGCGCCATCGGCCAAGTCAAGGAGAACAGGCGCTATGAAGCATTCTGTTTGGAAGAGGCGCGCAGCGCTAAGGAGCGTGCGGCCAAGAGGCGCACTTGCAAGGGCAAGCGGCCAAAGTAGGCGCCATCGGACCTACGCAGGGGAAATAGGCGCCATCGGCTACCACAGAGTCATCTTCTTCCCAAGGAAGAACACCATGGCCGAAAACTTAGCAACATCACAACTCGGCCATCCGAGCTCCAAATCCAAACTTCCAAGGGTCCATCTTGGGTGAAATTTGATTCTCTACCACATGAGCACATCAAATCCCACCCAAGATCGGCCAAAACACATCAAAACATGTAAAATCTGAAGATGTAAAGTACAAGATTCAAGCTCCACAAAACCCCAAATTCGAAAATACAAAGAACTAAAGTTACTCCCAATGAGCTAAGCTAAGTGATGAACTCATGAAAGTGGATTCTCATGTTTGGCAAGATGCAACTTGCCTCTCTTCCACTAGGGTTTGGAGGATGGAGGAAGAAGGGGGTTTCTTGGTGGGGGAAATAAATGAAAGTAAATGTGAGGAGAGAGAGAGGGGAATGGTATTAAATGGTGGTGGTGGGGTGAGCTTGAGGGGTAGTATAGGTTAGGGTGGTCCAACAATAAACCAAAATAGAACCAAACCATGCTAAACCAAGTCAAACCAAGCCAAGTCTCCTCCAAAATAAAACCGAGCAAAATACGAGAAGCCAGGAATACTGCAAGTACAGAAAATTAAAATACATGATAAAATCAAAATACGCACAAAATATGAAATACGAGAAATGGGGGTGACAACTCTACCCACCTTAAAAGAATTCCGTCCTCGGAATTTAATCAAGGAGCTAGAGATTGCCCCGACAGGCTAGACTAATCACAGGCAAGTTATGCTAAGCAGGCAGCCATACAATCATGCATTCAATCAAGGATGGAACGGGTGTAAGGCACAAGGAAGACATTATACCTTACGAGTCAAACAAATAGGGATAACGCGATCGGATGTCGTCCTCACGCTCCCACGTTGACTCTCCCAGAGAGTGATGACCCCAAGCAACACGGACTAGATTAATAGTCTTATTCTTGAGGATCTTCTCTCTCCGGTCCAATATAGACACGGGCTTTTCCTCATACGAAAGGTCGGTACCAACGACCAAATTCGAATGATCCAGGATATGGTTCGTGTCCGGGATGTACTGTCGTAATTGAGATACATGGAAGACATCATGCACCTCGCTTAGCGACGGTGGAAGAGCGAGACGATAGGACACATCTCCTACTCGCTCCAGGATACTAAACGGCCCTATATACCTAGGACTAAGCTTTCCCCGTGTGCCAAAGCGAATGACGCCACGGTTGGGCGATATCCTAAGGAACACATGGTCGTTTACAGAAAACTCTACGGGACGCCGATGCAAGTCTGCCCAACGGCGCTGGCGATCTTGAGCAACTCGGATGTGATCTCTGACTCTCCTGACTACCTCGACAGTCTGAAAAATCATCTCCGGACCGAGCATCTGCCTTTCTCCGACATCGTCCCATGCTAGCGGGGACCTACACTTCCTGCCATACAAGGCCTCGAAGGGTGCCATCCGGATACTGGCCTGGTAGCTGTTGTTGTACGAGAACTCCACCAAGTGCAGGTGATCCTCCCACGAACCACCGAAGTCTAGCATACAAGCTCTTAGCATATCTTCCAAAGTCTGAATCGTGCGCTCCGACTGACCATCTGTCTGCGGATGATATGCTGAAGTGAACTTGAGACGAGTCCCCAAACTCTGATGAAGACTACGCCAAAAGTGAGAAGTGAATCTCGAATCTCTGTCTGACACTATGCTGACTGGCACTCCATGAAGCCTGACAATCTGCCTGAGGTACCTGTCTGCCAGTTGCGCCGTTGACTGCCCAACTCTGAAAGGGAGAAAGTGCGCAACCTTGGTGAGCCTGTCCACGATAACCCAAATAGCATCCTTGCCTGCTGGAGATCTCGGCAATCCTGTGACGAAATCCATGGTAATATGCTCCCATTTCCATTCTGGGATAGGCAAAGGTTGAAGTAGTCCGGCTGGCCTCTGATGTTCAGCTTTAACCTGTTGGCAAACCAAACACCGCGAGACAAATCGGGCTATCTCTCGCTTCATGCCATTCCACCAAAAGTACTAACGGATATCTCTGTACATCTTCGTACCACCTGGGTGAATGGAATACTG
Organism: Iris pallida; assembly: GCA_029216955.1. NCBI lineage: Eukaryota > Viridiplantae > Streptophyta > Magnoliopsida > Asparagales > Iridaceae > Iris > Iris pallida. The sequence continues at coordinate 258,712 of JANAVB010007710.1, forward strand.
CGAACTGTGAGCTTCTGCCATGACTTCCTGTCTGATATCTCCACTGGGCACACAAAGACGCGAGCCATATCTAAGTGTACCATCCTCATGAATGTTCAACTCTGGTCTGCGTCCTGCCTCACATTCTGCTCTGAGCCGCTGAATCTTCTGGTCTGCCGACTGCGCTGCCTTGATCCTCTCAACTATGCTGGACTGAACTTGAATACTAGCCATCAAAGCCACGCTGGAAGGAAGAATTACTTCAATACCCATCTTCTGAAGATCTGACAATAATTCTGGTTGCGCTGTCAGGAGATAGACTCCTGCTCGTCTGCTCAAGGCGTCTGCTACAACATTAGCCTTCCCTGGATGATACCGCAAGTTGACATCATAATCCACCAATAATTCTAGCCATCTTCTCTGCCGCATATTCAAGTCCTTCTGGGTAAATACATACTTCAGGCTCTTATGATCCGTGAAAATCTCAACTCTATCACCATACAAGTAGTGCCTCCAAAGCTTCAATGAAAAGATAACTGCTGCTAGCTCCAAATCATGGGTTGGGTAATTCTTCTCATGATCGCGAAGTTGCCGCGAAGCATAAGCAATTACCTTCCCATGCTGCATCAGAACACATCCTAATCCCTTCCCTGAAGCATCACAATACACTGTGAATCCACCGGTCCCATCCGGAAGAGTGAGAATGGGAGCCGTCATCAAACCTCGCTTCAATTTCTCAAAGGATTCCTGACACTCTGCTGTCCAAACAAATGGCACATCCTTCCTGGTCAACTGGGTCATCGGCGCTGAAATTCTAGCAAAATCTGAAACAAATCGCCGGTAATAGCCGTCCAATCCAAGAAAGCTGCGAACCTCTGCTACTGATCTAGGAACTGGCCACGACTCAATGGCCACAATCTTCTGGGGATCCACTTCCACTCCTCCGCGGGTAATGATATGACCCAAGTACGAAATGCGATCGAGCCAGAACTCGCATTTGCTGAACTTGGCGTACAACTGATGTTCTCTAAGTGTCTGAAGGACAACTCTGAGATGCTGATCGTGCTCTGCTTCACTCTTGCTGTAGACCAGGATGTCATCAATGAATACGATCACAAACTGGTCCAAGTAAGGCATGAAGATACGGTTCATGAGATCCATGAACACTGCCGGCGCATTGGTTGCTCCAAAGGGCATAACTAGGAACTCCCAATGCCCGTACCTTGATCTGAACGCCGTCTTCGGGATGTCTTGCTCTCTGACCCTGATCTGATGGTAGCCTGACCTCAAGTCTATCTTCGAGAATACTGAAGCCCCTTTAAGCTGGTCGAACAAGTCATCAATCCTCGGGAGAGGGTATCTGTTCTTGATCGTCACTGAGTTCAAGGTACGGTAATCAACACATAGCCTGGACGTACCATCTTTCTTCTTCACAAGAAGCATAGGGGCTCCCCAAGGCGATCCACTAGCACGGATGAATCCCTTGGTTCTCAAGTCTTCAATCATCTTATACAAAATTACTAGTTCTGAAGGCGCCATCCTGTAGACTCGCTCTGACACTGGTGCGGTTCCGGGAATCAAGTCTATGGTGAACTCGATCTCCCTCTCTGGCGGCATACCTGGAAGCTCCTCTGGGAAGACATCTGGAAACTCGTCGACAATCCTGGGCAACTGCACTGCTGCTACTGCCATCCGCAATACCGGGGAAGAAGGCTCTACTGCGCCTCTGGAAAATGAAAACTCTGGCTCTCCGGGGATACTAAAGATAACTCTGCCAATGCGGCAGTCTATCCTGGCATAATGATCTCTCAACCAGTCCATACCTAGGACTACATCATAATCTGCCAGGGGAAACTCTACCAATCTAGCGGGGAACTCCCTACCGCTAACCACGATCCGACACGAGGAAAACACTCGATCTACTCCCACAAGACCATTACCAGTAAGCACATTAAGCCTCACTGATAATGACTCGGGCTCCAATCCTATCCGTGTCGCGAATCGTGCAGACATAAATGAATGCGATGCACCAGAATCAAATAATGCTGATGCTGGGGTAGAGTTGACGAGAATTGTACCTGCCACAACCTCACCTGGCGCTACCTCTTCTGCTGCGGTCATTGCCATCACTTGACCTCTGGGTGCCTGTCCTCTCTGCTGATTACCTCTCTGCCTGGCCTGAATCTGAGCCTGGGCCTGAGCATACTGCTGGGGACTCTGCTGCTGAAAAGCTTGATTCTGAGGCAACATCGGCCTCGGGTGCTGCTGCTGTACTGGTGCTGGTCCCCTAACTGAAGGACTAGTAAGGTTGGACGAGGATGAACTCCCTCGATTTGGGCACGACCCTATCCTATGGTCCGCCGCCCCACAAGCTAGGCACAATCCCTGTGCCCTCCGACACTCTGCCACCACATGGCCCGGCTTTCCACAGTATGAACATCCTACTGTGGAAGAAGATTTCTGCTTCTGCTGCTGCTGAGGAAACGTCGGGGTCGAATGCCGGTCCGACGTTACTGAGGTCGTCCGCCTTGGAGCTCCAATCGTAATACCCCTAGCTGCCGGGGCTGGTGCTGACGACTGGTGCGACTGGCTGTGGGACCGCTTCCTACTTCCGGTCCTATCCATAATCCTCTGGGAGGTGTATTCATGCCACCTGGCTGCCCTCAACACGGCGTCGAACGTCTGGTGCTCGAACTGCTCAACTGCTAACAAAATCTCCAAGTGGAGCCCTTGCTGGAAACGCTGGGCCCGATCATACTCGGTTGCCACCAAGGTGGGGGCAAACCTACTCAGCCTCGAAAACTCGGTCGCATAGCCATCGACCGTCCTGCCTCCTTGCTTCAGGTTGGTGAATCTAGTCTGCAAATCGTACCGTGCCACGGCATCGAAGTACTTCGTCTGGAACCTCTCCCTAAATACTGCCCAAGGGACTGGCGCTGCCAATCCCATGGCCTGAGCTGCCCACCAATTACGGGCAAGATCCAACAACTGTAGGCGGACCACCGCCACCTTCTCATTCTCTGGAGTCCTCGCCGCTTCCAGAACTACCTCGGTATCCTGAAGCCATGCATCCGTGGCGATTGCGTCTTCGCTGCCATCGAAGAACGGAGGGTTCAAGCGCTTGAAACTGTTGGCCGCCTGGTTCCCTTGGTGACCTCCTCTATTCAGTACTTCATGAACTTCCTGGTGCAGGGCGTCGCCTCGACGATCCTGGGCTGCAAGCAAATCTCTGATAAGCCCTACCAAGGCTCCCTCCTCTTGTCTCACAGGCGGAACGGGCTGAGCTTCATGAACGCGAGGTTCCTGACCTCCAGAAGGTACAACTCTAGAGGCCGCTCCAGAGTCCTGAGACTGCTCCTCTTGTTGCTGGGGTTCATGCTGGGCTTCTCCTGGCTGATCGGCACGTCCGGGAACAGTGCCGCTGAAGAAGACGACAGGGGGAAACGATAAGGAAGGACAGTGAAAGAGCAAGGATGCATGCAAGTGACCGAATCAAGATTCCCAGGGAATAGAGAGTACGAGCAGAGATCAAGGGAGATTACTGATTGAGACATCTACCGGTAACCCTCACATTTCTTGAATTTTCAAGACCTGCATGGGCCACCACTTAAACCGTGTAACGCCCCAGAACCAGAATACTGGAGAGCGGGGGCATACACAGCCAGCTACGTATATCGAAATGGAAAACACCTCGGTATATGGTCACGGCTGTCTAGAAATATGAGGGTTAACTACAAGCCATCAGTCTCCTGTGGTCATTAGCAAGCCTATTGTCTCAATCTCAAGCAAGTGTTAAGATTACAAGATGTCTGAGCATCAAATATATAAATACAAGGCGTCCCAAATATTACATATTGGATGATCAAGCAGCTAGTCTTACAAAATGTCAGGACTAGCAAAGAGTACATCATACATGATCAACCCTAGGATCTGTTCATCATGTTTACAGCATCAAGAAAATGTACATACGAGCTAACAGGTGCTCGCCGGCAAACGCCTCAAAAGAATATTTAATTTACATATGAGTGAGCGGTACAAAAATAGAAACCCACTCTTGGCCCCGGTTTCTTCTAGTTGACACCATCGGGCTGGAACTGCGGTAGATCCTCGGTAGCTGCTCCGAAATCTGGCCATACAAAACCAGCTGGGTCAGACCCCAGAAAGAGCAAGTGCCACAAAGGAGGCCATGCACAAGAACTAAAACCGGCATATCAAGTCGGAATGAAAATAAAGGTACAAGAAAGAAATACATGCAATAGGGCGATAACTGGTCATAACATGAGAATATTCCGGTCTTCCAGGTTACAACCCTTAAACCAAACAAGGACCGGGGTTGTAACCCTTCGCCTGAATAACGCATGCGCTAGACCATTTATCTAAAAAATAAAATAAAGACAAGCACGCTCGGGATGAGAGCCAGGTACAGGGACCAGATCAGGCCTAGGCAAGACTAGGCAAGCAAGACAAGGCTAGACAAGACCAGGCGCCAACCATTTCACAACGACCAAGCAAGTCCTACGGCTTGATAAATTAACTAACTAGGGTTGTCACAACCTAGTTACTAGCAAGATGCAATGAGATGTTCCTATCAGCCACAGGCCCTGCAGACTATCCAGGCTACCCAGAACGCAAGCAAGGAGCTGGGTTCAGGTGGGTACATTGTCCGAGAGACAAGTGTACCCTCAAGTACCATCAAGGGGTGCAACACCTAACAGTGTGCTGGAATTGTGCCCTACTCGTCGGCAAGCATCAATTCCCAAGGCCGCCCAGGTAACGGGATTGCCTGTAGCCGGGAAATCTCCATGTTCTAGTTTTGTGAACTAATCATTTACCTAGTCCGAATTCATGTGAACCTCTGGCCGTGGTACCCAGAGGTTCACGTCCTAGACATGATGCAAGACTGGACCAGTAGATTAATCAAGCACAAGATGCACACCCACGGTGTCAAGTCACGTAGCAAGTCAAGTAAGCCTGCCTCAGCAGCTCAAGTTGTCAAGTTATTATATTATCATGTCATGTTACAAGGAAGTGCGCCGCCGCGGGCCACTAGCAAGTTGTCAAGTTAACAGGTTCCAGTTATATAGTTCTAGTCACAATTTATGAAAAGTCAACTCAAATCATGTCAAGATCAAGAAAATGGCAAAACTCCAAGTTGTGTCAAAAGTGCCAAGTCGAGCCAAGTCGTGACGTGGGCAACAAAATCCTTGAAGCTCCAATTCATTAAAATAAAACCCAGAAATAAGCAGATTCTGGGGGCACAAGGGATGCAGGTACACCAGGGCAGGCCAGGGTGGCAACACACTAGAGTGTACCAAAAAGGGGGGGTTGACAACACTCTAGAGTGTGCCTAGGTTGAGGGCACTAGAGGGCGCCTAGTAGGCAGCACCCTAAAGTGCGCCTACCATGCTCACTGAAGTGCGCCTAGGATAAGGCCGGCCCAAGTGCGCCTAGGTCATGGGGAATGAACCGCGCCTAGTTCATAGAATGAACTGCGCCTAGTCCATAGAATGAACTGCGCCTACCACTGATGGGACAGTTTGGCGCCCAGTCTGATGGGACAGATGGCGCCTAGTCAGATGGGACAGATGGCGCCTAGTCAGATGGGACAGATGGCGCCTAGTCGAGGATGGTCGGCCAACTGCGCCTAATCAAAGGAGAAGTAGGCGCCATTGGCCAACCGCGCCTAGTTCACAGAATAGGCGCCATCGGCCAAGTCAAGGAGAACAGGCGCTATGAAGCATTCTGTTTGGAAGAGGCGCGCAGCGCTAAGGAGCGTGCGGCCAAGAGGCGCACTTGCAAGGGCAAGCGGCCAAAGTAGGCGCCATCGGACCTACGCAGGGGAAATAGGCGCCATCGGCTACCACAGAGTCATCTTCTTCCCAAGGAAGAACACCATGGCCGAAAACTTAGCAACATCACAACTCGGCCATCCGAGCTCCAAATCCAAACTTCCAAGGGTCCATCTTGGGTGAAATTTGATTCTCTACCACATGAGCACATCAAATCCCACCCAAGATCGGCCAAAACACATCAAAACATGTAAAATCCGAAGATGTAAAGTACAAGATTCAAGCTCCACAAAACCCCAAATTCGAAAATACAAAGAACTAAAGTTACTCCCAATGAGCTAAGCTAAGTGATGAACTCATGAAAGTGGATTCTCATGTTTGGCAAGATGCAACTTGCCTCTCTTCCACTAGGGTTTGGAGGATGGAGGAAGAAGGGGGTTTCTTGGTGGGGGAAATAAATGAAAGTAAATGTGAGGAGAGAGAGAGGGGAATGGTATTAAATGGTGGTGGTGGGGTGAGCTTGAGGGGTAGTATAGGTTAGGGTGGTCCAACAATAAACCAAAATAGAACCAAACCATGCTAAACCAAGTCAAACCAAGCCAAGTCTCCTCCAAAATAAAACCGAGCAAAATACGAGAAGCCAGGAATACTGCAAGTACAGAAAATTAAAATACATGATAAAATCAAAATACGCACAAAATATGAAATACGAGAAATGGGGGTGACAACTCTCCCTGCCCCCAATCAATACACAAGGATCAATGCATGTTATGTTATTGCACATGGATAAGAACTACTGTATACATGGAGCTCATATGGTCATGAGTGTACATGAATAACAAATGAGTGCACATGGATAAATATGAATACATGGAGTACATGATGGCCATGATAAAGTACATAAACATGATATACTTGATGTATCCGAGAGGATAAAATTGCATGAAAAGATCCATAGGGTACTAATTCGTGTTAATACCGTGTCAGCATCAAGTATACTAGTCTATAACAAAAGAACATATCCAAAGAAGTATGAAAAGATCAGAGAATGTACTCGCCTGGCAAATCGAACTGCTGATGATGAGGTGTAGCTAAACTGGGGCAATATAAACCTATTTAAAATACCCACATGTTACAACCAAGTCTACATTATCAAAAGAAATAGCTACAATGCAAGACTACATGCTTCTAGGTCCATTTTGGTCAAAGTCAACCCTCGGTCAACTCTGGTCAAACCTGGTCAACACTGGTCAAACCTGGTCAAACCTGGGTCAACTAGTCTGTCTACTAATTTCTAGGTCATACACAAAATTCTAGGTTATTTGGAGTTCGTTTGAGTTGAATTGGATCAAGTTTGACCCAAAGTTGACTTTTGTCAATTTGGTCAACTTGTCGGCCAATTCGACTAAACTAAGCTCGAAATGACAAACCAAATCTGTCCTAGGGCTCCTATAGTTATATACACAACTACAATCTAATCTAAGAGAATTAACAAGCATAAATATATATATATATATACATATAGGTATATACACACATGTGTATATACAATACAACCAAACCTTATTTCTAACAAAAGATGAGGTGTGTGTGTGTGTGTACTGGTGCTTACTGAAATAAGGTAAATCTGAGATTAAAAACAGTAAAACGCAACCATGGAATTACTCAAATAATATACTATTTATATACATATATACAAAGTAAGAAACTACATTTATATATATGTATCTATATACACAACGTTTAAATGGAAAGATACGCAATGATGCGAGATAAATAAAGAGTCTAAAATCTGGAATAATATCTCCCTCGACCCATTCGCAATATATATGCATTAGGAATGGGTTTCAACGGAATTATATATATATATATATATATATATATATATATATATATATATATATATATATAGTTAAATATATGCATAAAGCTATATAGAAACACACATATTCATAAATGATGGAAAAATTATGAAAGAAAGCCAAAGGTTGGTTTTCACGAATCCGAAATCTCATATAAGTCCTGTAAACTCAGATTTTTGAAGCTAAGAAGTTGGAAATCAAAATATCACATTTAATTCAAAAATCGAAAACTAAAGAAAAACAACCCAATTCACACAACGGCCCAAAATGCAAAATACTCCAAACGAACCGCGAAACTCGGCATATACGTTGGTCTCGACCCACGTGATGCATTCGTATACTCTCGGGTTCGAAATCGTGTCCGTGTCGTGTCCACAGAATGCGTATCGGAATTTCTCGATACCGCGTGGTACGCGTGCGTTCTCGTTCGTTTGAGCGCCGCACACGCAACGAAATGCCACGTGCTTGTGCACGTAGCTGGGGGGTCCTGGGGTAGGTCTAGGACACGATGACATGGCGACACACTGCGCCAAAGCAGTGCACGCAGCCCCCGCACCCGCGCGGCCTGCTGCGCGCGTGCGCCGGCGCGCGCCCGCGCGCGCCCTCGGGCGCGTGGTTCCGGCCTCGCTGCTCCCTCGTCGGGCCACGCCGTGACTCGGGGTTCGCCCTACGGGTCGTCTAGGTCTAGGTCGACATGTTCTGGGTCCTGGAACGGGTCTTCGCTGCGTCGTGTGCGTGCACGAAGTCCGTCTCCGCGACAAAAATGACAGACTGAATGCACAGTGGCTGAGCGGTGCACGCACGATTTCTCCGCGCTCGCTCAACAAAAAGTCATGAAATTTTACAAGCATGAGGGCAGAGGTTGCCCCCACGTGTTCAAAAATTTTCACGCAAAAATACGCTCCGTGCATCGAGAAATCACACACGGACAGCAGGGCACGCACGGTCTCGTGCATGGGATCTGTGCACATGCGTCCGTTGCCCGAAACGTCACTGAAACGATGTCAAACCCAAATCTGTCTTCACAAAAGTTTATCAAAATCATATTATCTAAACATCCATGAAGTCAGAAATAAAAAACAACAACTTTCTATCCTAAGCGACATTTCGTCAAACACGTGCCGTAAGGGACCGACACGGGCTCGACACCTCCATCAAACGGAGTCAAAATCCCATCAAATTTTGTGGGCAAGGCTAGGGCACCTATATGGATGCAAAAATGAAGAAAAAACCAGATTTGCAATGGTAGATTAGGAATTTACCTATTGAGTGTCAAAACTCAATGATCGGGGCTCCTCGGTTGTCGTGTCGGCCGATTTCTCTCCAGCAAAAACCTTCGTCTCCACTCCAGAAATGCTCCAGCAGATCCTCCTCTCCTCGATGAGCGCAACGGAGTTCGTTTGGGAAGAAACAGACTCCGGATGAAGGAAATAGGTGTTTTGGAGAGATGGATGTTTTAGGGTTTCTTTGTGGAGGCTCTAAAATTTCACAAATGATGAAAAAAGGAGGGGGTGCTGCTATGTTGGGCGGCCAAGGGGGTCTCTAGGGGTTAGGGTTTCACTTGGGCCAACTCCTTCTCAATTAGAAATGGGCCCAAGTCAAAAAGCTTAAAGACCTACATGCAAAAAGGCTAAATAAATAAATAATAGCCTTAAAAATAATCTAATGCATAAAAATAAATTCTAAAAATGAAAATAACAATCCTAATGCATGGTTAGACCCCTATATAAGTCCACTAAGGTTAAACCAGTTGCTAGCACAATCATAAGTCAACATATTCAGGAAATTACTCATAAGGCCAAAAATGGCTAAAAAGACTAAAATACCCTTCTATGAAAAAGTGGATGCTACAGTAAATATGGGATTGATGGTAGAGCTTTTCCTACTCAGAGGTGATATGGACGTGGTAGGAATGACTCTGGAGGGAGATACGCGGAACTACTCAGAGGTAATATGGACATGAAAGTTCTGCTGGAGATGTAATTCTTTACTTTTAAATAAAGAATGAAGAGTTTTGTGGTGTGTTCATTTTTGATGTCATGAACTTGATGATTTGTGTGGACCTATTATCTTTTGTGCACCTTGGTTGTTAGGTACAGATAATAAGTTTGAGAGAACCTGACATGTTTGCTCAGAGGTGATATGGATGTGGCAAATATGGGGTTCAAATGATGGAATCTTCCTACTCAGAGGTGTTATGGACGTGGTAGGAGTGATTCAGGAGGGATACGCGGAACTACTCAGAGGTAATATGGACGTGGAAGTTCTGCGATCAATATACGACAACGCAGGGGTTGTCTGTACGGAATGTTTACTCAGAGGTAATGTGGACGTGGTAAACATGATGGGTAGCGTAGTCTTACGGAGCGTAAGATTTCGCTTTGTAGGGCGTAGGAGAACAACTCAGAGGTAATGTGGACGTGGTTGTCCTTCTACTGGAGGATAGAATGCCACGGAACAGCTGGGTTCCGAAAGCGTAAGATTTTGTAGAAGGGAATTGTACGTGAGCCCCGATGATTGGGTCCACAAACTCCCATGTTGGGTGAAGATAGAAGTACATGTCTGAAGGATGTCAATAGTAGTACTTCTTTAGGAACTTGCCGTTGATGGACATCATGAACAAGTCTCCATTGGGTTGGCGAGGCGGTAAGCACCGTTTGAGTATACCGTCTCTATGATGAAAGGCCCCTCCCACTTGGGCTCGAACTTTCCTGGTGTTTTGTGAGTCAACACCATCGGCCTCCTGACTGCCAGAACTAGGTCGCCTACTTGGGAAGTCCCCTGCTTGACCTTCTTGTTGAAAGCCTGTGATATACGGGCTTGATAGAGTTCGATGTACTGTTGAGCAAGAAGACATTTTTTGTCAAGTGCCTCCAATTCTCGCAGACGGCGACGTTGATTGTCTTCCTCTGTTAGTTGATTTATGATCGCTACACGGAGTGAGGGTATCTGTATCTCGAGAGGCAGTACCGCTTCACTCCCGTAGACCAGGGAGAATGGTGTGTTGCCCGTCGGGGTCCGTACCGTTGTGCGGTAGGCCCAAAGGCATTCGCCGAGCTTTTCGTCCCAGTCGCGTTTGTTGGATGACACGACCTTTTTGAGTAGCCTGACGATAGTCTTGTTGAATGCCTCGTCCAATCCGTTTGCTGTCGGATTATATGCGGTTGATGCCACGTTATGAATGCGATTCTTGTCACAGAATTTGCTAAAATCATGGTTGATGAACTGAGAACCGTTATCGTGGATAATCCTCCGAGGTACCCCAAAACGGTAGATGACATGGTGCTTGATGAAGCTGACCACCCTGGAGCTCTTCACTTCCGCCAGTGGAACTGCTTCTGCCTATTTGGAGAAGTAGTCTGTGATGGCTAGGATGAAACGGTGTCCCCTTGATAAAGGAGGGGTGATCGGTCCTACAATGTCCATGTCCCAGGCTTCAAAGGGCCAGGAGGCGACCGTAGGATGTAGTGGTTCTGACGGTGTATGGATGAAGTCAGCGTGAAGCTGGCACGCATGGCACTTTTTAGCATAATCGACAGCGTCGGCTGCCATGGTTGGCCAGTAGTAGCCCAATCGTCGCAGTCGTTCCTGTAACTTAGGGCCAGGTTGATGGGCCCCGCAGGTTCCGTCGTGAGCTTTTCGAAGGGCTCCGGCTATTTTTTCGTTGAATAAACATCGAAGGAGAAGTCCATCGTAGGAGCGTCGGTACAGCATTTTAGTAGCTGCATCGTAATAGAATCGAAGGGAACGCCTCCTGACCGAGACGGCTTCTTTCGGATCCTCTGGGAGAATTCTGTAGACAGCGAAGTCGATGAACGGGTACCTCCAGTCTCGGACATTAACACTAGCACTTGTTGACATGGCATGGGCCATTTGTGAGCATAGGTTGTTTTTAGGACAGACCAAGTCTCGACCAACTACCGTGACATAGTGTTGAGTCCCGAGGGGTGCTGCCAATGAGGCTGCGAGGCCAGCCAGAGCGTCAGCCTCCAGATTTTGTAAACGAGGTACATGTTCGATGAAGAACTTGGTGAAGGTTGAAATGATATTCAATGCAACTTCATGGTAAGGAATCAGATCTTCATGGCAAACTTCGTATTGCCCTCTGATCTGGTTAACGACGAGTTTTGAGTCGTCGTAGGCTTCCAGATGATTCACCTCCAGCTGTTGTGCCAGCTGGAGTCCCATGATGAGCGCGTTGTACTCGGCAATATTGTTGGAGCACGGCTTCGAAAGGGAGTAGGCACGCTGGATGACCAGCTGATCGGGGGAGACTAAGACTACCCCCACTCCTGCGATGATTTGGCCTTTGGGGCCTGTTCTTGAAGCGCCATCGAAAAACATCCGCCAAACGAAGCTTTCTTCGGTGACGTTTGATTCTTGGACCTCATCCGGGATGTCTTCATAGAGTCTGGAGGACTCTGTGATGGGGTGTGCAGCTAAAAAGTCGGCCAGAGCCTGACCCTTGACGGCTTTTTGTGGAACGAACGCCATGTTGTATGGCGTTAGCAGGATTGCCCATGTAGCTAGCCGGGAGTTCAATGACCCTGGCATCGTCATGAGAACTCTGAGTGGATTGACCCGGGAGATGACATGAATTGTCTGGCCCGAGACATAATAGCGAGTCTTCTGGATGGCAAATACCAAAGCCAAACACTCTTTTTCAACGGGGTTGTACCGGTGTTTGGCCCCGATCAGTGTTCTACTGAGGTAGTAGATAGCTTGCTCATAGCCTGCATCGCTGTTCTGAGCCAGCAGAGCACCGAGGGAATGATCCATGGCACGGACGTAGAGGAGAAATGGTTTGCCGGCGACGGGTGCCACCAGGACTGGCGGGCCCGTCAAGTAAGCCTTGATATCGTCGAAAGCTTTTTGGCATTCCTCTGTCCAGACGTAAGAGACTCCCTTCTTTATGAGCTGGGTGAAGGGTTGACATTTTTTGAAAAGGTTTGCTATAAACCTCAGGATGTATGCCAGACGCCACTGCAGGCCTCGAAGTTCTCGGAGGTTCTTCGGAGGGTCCATGTCAAGGATGGCTTTGGTCTTCTCGGGATCGACATGAATGTCTTTCGTCGTGATAATGAAGCCCAAGAACTTTCCGCTAGAAACCTCTAGGAAGGATTTAGCGGGGTTCATCTTGAGTTGATGTGCTCGCATGAGATCGAAGGCTGTCTTCAGGTCTTGTAGACGATCACCTTTGAGACGGCTCTTGACTGCGACGTCATCGACGTAGCACTCAACTGTCTTGCGAAGATGTTGACGAAAAATGGTACTCAAAGCTCGTTCGTATGTAGCACCAGTGTTCTTCAAGCCAAAGGGCATCACTGTGTAGCAGAAAACACCCTTCGGAGTCCTGAATGACGTATGTTTTACGTCATCGGGGAACATCTTGATCTGATTGTAGCCCGAATACCCGTCCATAAAAGACATGCATTCGACTGATCCTCCTCCTTGGCAAGACGTTGTACTGTGGGTGATGGTTCTCCTTGTTCGAAGAAGCTTTGACGGTGAACTCCTTCAGAAGATAAGAGCCCAGGCAGGTAGATGCGCCTGTGTATTGACAAGGAAGTGATTCACTCTGACGGGGCAGAGTGATGCACTAGGATACGCCGGGCACAGCATGTTGCAACTGCTGGAACACAGACTGCCTTGGTGGTAGAGCCACTGTCTTACGACAACAGTAGTTGATGGCGACCATAGCACAATTGTGCCCTGTGAGGAGCGCATTATGCTTGTCTGTCGGCTCTCCAGATCAGCGTTTGTGAATGATCACATTACGCAAATCGTTATAGGAGAGTGCCACCTTCACACCCCCATCAGGCGCATTGCAAGGCCAAGCGCCGGGATGGTCAAGTGAGAGTGCTACCTTTACACCCCCATCAGGCGCATGGCAAGGCCAAGCGCCGGGGTGGTCAAGTGAATGTTGCGCCCCCTGATCCAATGCCAAACATGCGCTCAGATCAGTTGTCACGACCCGCACCCGCTGTAAGGGTACGTGTGCGTAACAATGCCCAGCCCATACCGTAAAAACGGCGTGGAATGCTGTAGGTTTACTACTCTAACAACAGTTTATATAATATCAAAAACCTGTCGAAAATATGGTCAACTCCGAACGGAGGACAAGCAATGATAATACATATGAGTACTCAATCACAACTCTAAGATGATAAAGTAAAGACTGAAAGATAAAGACAACATGACGATAAAATATAACCTATCAAGTCCAAACACAAATAATATACAAGTCTAAGTCCAAAGTCTCTAATACAAGCCAAAATATAACAGTCTCAAGAGTAACTGGAGACAGGGTCCAGTACAAAAAACCTACTCTATCTACAGGATAGGCGGTATCTCGCCCTGCGGTACTGCACCCTGCGGGTCTAGGGTATCTGTCTCTAAACCCACTACGTCCGGTGGGCCGTAGTAAGTGTAATAATAGTCCTCCTCTGCATCTGTAATATTTTCAACATATCCGGTCACGATGGAACGAGTACATATATCTCATAACAGATCTCAAGATAGAATAAAAGCTATAAGACTGTAAATAGAGCATATACAATGAAATCATGGAGTGTACATATATGTATCATGGCATGGTAAGCTGTAGAGCTAGAGCTAGAACAGAAAAGTAGAACTGAATCATGGTATGTACACAAATCAAGGTAAGCCATATATCCAATGTGTGTGAGTAACAGTTTTAACTTGTGATCGGCTTGGGTACCTGTAAGAACTGGCCTGGCTAGTCATAAGTGCGGTATATGACTAACACTGTTCGAGAATGCGGGATGGATCTGATCACAGGCATACGCTACTACTCCCCCTACCCCAACTGGTAGAATGGATCCAAACAGGACACGTCACTGCACGGGATTCTAATGAGAAGGGAGCAAGTCTTCTCTAGAATCAGTGACCACATATTACGCAAGAGCTACAAGGGAGCTTGCACAATACATCCCAAGCTAACAAGGAGAAACATCTCTCGTCGAGATCCAGGAATACTAATCCGTGAGAACCATGTGTCGGGAACAAGTATATCTACACTAAGTACATGAATCATAACAGTTATCATAAATTAGGAAAAAGTTATCAGAGAATGTACTCGCCTGTGATATGATAAAATATGTCAACTGGATCCAATACAGCATCTCGAGAACCTATAGAGAACAAGACGTATCAATACTATGTTTAGAAAGTAAGGTCAAATCAATTTAAATCCTATTAAGTCATTCTAGGTCAAGACAAGTCTAGTTAGGTCAACCTTGGTCATAGGAGAATATTGGAAGTCAACCCGTATCAAACTAGGTCGAAAGTTGACTTACAGTTAACTTTTGGTCAACGGGTCAACTCTGGTCAACTCTAGGTCAACCCTAGGTCAATGGTGACTAACAGTTAACTTTTGGTCAACTGTTCAAGTCTAATGGAATTTGGGACTAAATTGGGTAAAGTGTTGACCCATAGTTGACTTTTGGTCTAAAAAGTCAACCGTGGTCAACCAAGGTCAAGACTAGGTCTAGGTGACTATTTCTAATCATTACAAACCCTTACAACCCATATCCGAGTCTATCTTGAACTCCGAAATCCGTATCTTGGCCGTAGGCCAATATCTTAATTTATCCTTTACAAAGGTAAATTTCTAACCTAGGCAAATACCAAGTTAGCCTACCTACGCTTGGTATTTCGACCCGTGCTTCCTAGGGTAGTCAGATACTAGCCTAAACATTCGTTACCTACCAAGCTTCCTAGGTAGAGTGGACATCCAGTCCATCTTACGGCCTATTGTCGATTATCTTAAATATCTCAAGATACGCAATGGTACAGTGCGACACCATCGCCCTACACCCACATGAAATCCCGATTTCAACTCAGGAGCCTACCCACAAAATCTAATTCACGTAATCTAGGTCTTCTCCATGTTTTAACGCGTTCCGACACTCGGAGCTAAATTTTACCCTCTAACTCAATCTCCTCTAAATTGATTTCCTACTTTCCCTTCCCCGTATCCTATACTACTACTACACCACTCCTCTTTCCCTTCTACTTCTTTTTCCTTCCCTTCTCCTTATTCTATTTCTTATCCTTACTCTCATTCTTCTACTTCTCCTTATCCTTTTCCTTCTTCTCATTCTTTTCCTTATTCTTCTTATTCTAATTCTTCTTCTTAATCTTCTTCTCATTCTTCTTATTCTAATTCTTCTTCTATTCCTAAATACCTCTATCTAACTATTTAACCATCTATCTATATATATATACACACACACACACACACACACACACACACACACACACACACATATATATATATATATATATATATATATATATATATATATATATATATATATATATATATATATATATATATACATATGGGGGGGTATATAGGGGGCTTGGGAGCTACTGCTAATGCTTGTGCTACTGCTGCTGCTAATGCTGGAGCTGCTGCTGCTCCTGCACTTTGCTGCTGCTGCTCCTGCAGTAGCTGCTGCTGCTACTGCAGTGCTACTGCTGCCCTTCTTATTATTCTTCTTCTACTCCTACTTCCTCTACTTCTCCTTCCTCTCTCTCTCTCTCTCTATATATATATATATATATATATATATATATATATATATATATATATATATATATATACATACACACACACACACATATCTATATATATATAAATACATACACACATATCTATATATATAAATACGTACACACACTCTCACTCAAACACACTCACACACACAATCTCTCTCACTCAACACACTCACACACACACACTCTCTCATGACAACACCACCACCACTCTCCTCTACACACAAATACATATAAATATACACACACACACACACACACACACACACACACACACACACACACACACACACACACACACACACATATATATATATATATATATAATAAAGAAAACTCCTAATAAATCCTTAAACTAGATTTTAGGGGAAACCTAATAAGCTATGGTCAAAATGTGGAGAATGATCTCCTCCACATTTATTGTGAAGGAGTAAATGCTAAAGAGAAATAAATGGGGGTTTTAAAAGCATACCTAGACTTGGTTTTCTTGGAGGAAGAAGAACTTTGAAAAGAAATGAAGTGGAGAGAAAGAGATTACTTAGGAGTGAAGAAAGAGAGAGGGGGAGTGGCCTATTCATGGCCGGCCAATGGGGGGCTTGGTGGGTTTGGGTGGAGACCCATTAAGCCTCCAAACCCATTAGACTTAGTTTGGTTCGGTTCGGGTTTGGTTTGGTTCGGTTTGTTTCGGTTCAACTCCAAATTGACTAATTGAGTCTCTAAATGACTAGTTAAGCCATGGGAGTATGGTTTATTGGTTTCTAGCCTAGTTAGGATGGCATGTGCGCCGAGCCCAGCTAGTATGTGGGTCCCACTAGGGTCCAGACTACCCGGTCTCCAACTTAAGTCCAAATTGGATAAAATTCAAACCAAATCAAACAAATCCCTAAAAATCCTATAAAATCAAATAAAATTCCCAAAAATTATAAAACTTGGAAAATGACGAAAATACCCCTAATTCGAAAAATAGAGGTGACAAATCTACCCTCCTTAAAAAATTTTGTCCTCGAAATTGAATGAGAACTAACACAGCAACATGAATAGAACAAGGAAGGAAAAAGAAAGAATTTTACCTCAAGGCTCGAAGAGATATGGGAATCGCTCCCGCATGTCGTCCTCTCTCTCCCAGGTAGACTCACCTGGAGAGTGGTGTTTCCATGCAACGCGAACCAAGGGAATGACCTGGTTCCGGAGCACCTTCTCTCTTCGGTCCAAGATCTCAATCGGCTTCTCTGGATAGCTGAGTGTCGGTCCCACTTCGATCTCGGAGTGGGCCAAGACGTAACTGGGATCTGCCACGTACCGTCTCAGCTGCGACACGTGGAACACGTTGTGCACTCCCTCTAGCGCGGGTGGTAACTCCAATCGGTAAGCCACTGCACCGACCCTGCCCAAGATACGGAAAGGTCCGATGTATCGTGGACTAAGCTTCCCGCCGCCACCAAAACGAATCGTGCCACGCGTCGGAGAAATCCGCAGAAACACAAGATCACCAACCTAGAACAAAAATACAAGACTTAAAGCTTGATCTAAAATAATCACAATCAGACTCAAATACTAGAAAAATCTAAACTATACCTCAAACTCCAACGGCCTCCGGTGGCTATCGGCCCAATGCCGCTGCCTATCCTGCGCCACCCGAAGTCTATCTCTGATAACCCTGACCTTCTCTGCAGCATCCACTACCATCTCATGGCCAAGCAAAACCCTCTCGCCGACATCATCCCAAGACAAGGGAGTACGACACCTCCGTCCGTATAGAGCCTCGAAAGGTGACATCTCTATACTGGCTTGGAAGCTGTTGTTTTAAACAAACTCTACCAAGTAAAGGTGGTCCTTCCAAGATCCCCAGAAGTCCAAGACACAGGTACGCAGCATATCCTCAAGGGTCTGAATCGTCCTCTCCGACTGCCCATCTGTCTGGGGGTGGTATGCGGTACTGAACTTGAGCGATGTGTCCAAGCTAAGCTGCAAACTCCTCCAGAAGTTGGAAGCGAATCGGCTGTCCCGATCCGAGACTATACTCACTGGAACCCCGTGTAATCAGACTATCTGCCGCACGTACATCTCGGCCAACCTCTCCGTAGACAAACCCACCTTGAAAGGCAAAAAGTGGGCCGATTTGGTCAATCGATCAACAATGACCCAAATCGCATCCTTCCCTCCTGGAGAGCGCGGAAGCCCAGATACAAAGTCCATAGTGATATGCTCCCACTTTCACTCAGGAATGGGTAGTGGCTGGAGCAATCCACCGGGTCTCTGCCTCCCGGCTTTCACCTATAGGCATACTAAGCATCTAGAAACGAACTGAGCCACCTCGCGTTTCATGCCATACCACCAAACATGCTGTCTCAAGTCTCTATACATCTTGTTGGCTCCTGGATGCATAGAGTACTGAGAACGATGCGCCTCCTGAAGAACCTCCTTCCGAAGTCCTCCGCTCGGCACGTACAATCTGGTACCATGCCTCAACGACCCATCCCCCACTATAGAGAACTCATCCAACAGTCCTGCCCGGACCTGCTCCCTGATAACCCTTAGAGCCTCATCCTCAAACTGAGCTGCTCTGACTCTGTCCATCAGCTCTGACTGCACCTGGAGACCCCACATCTGCTCCTCGAACCCAGGAACTATCACCTCTATGCCCAAGCTCTCCAGATCTGCCAGAAGGTGACGATCCATCATCAAACACATGGCCACGGAATACCTGCTTAAAGTATCCGCAACCACGTTGGCCTTTCCCGGATGGTACTGTAAGGATATATCAAAATCCTTCATCAGTTCTAACCATCGCCTCTGCCTCATATTCAGCTCCTTCTTGGTAAACACGTACTTCAAGCTCTTGTGGTCAGTGTAAATCTCCACACGCTCTCCGTACAAATAGTATTTCCACAGCTTCAAAGCAAATATGACTGCTGCCAGCTCCAGATCGTGGGTAGGGTAGTTCCTCTCATGAGGACGTAACTGCCTAGATGCATAGGCAATCACCTTCCCATGCTGCTGAAGTACACAACCCAAATCCCGTCCTGAAGCGTCACTGTAGATCGTATAACCACCAGATCCAGATGGCAGCGTCAAGATAGGAGCTGTAGTCAACCTCGTCTTCAGCTCCTCAAAGGCGGCCTGGCACTCCTCGGACCAAACAAACTCCTCGTCTTTTCTGGTAAGTCGGGTCATCGGCTGGGCAATCCTGGAAAAGTCCTGTACGAACCTCCGGTAATAACCTGCCAGACCCAGAAAACTCCGAACCTCTGCTACTGAGCTCGGCGTAGACCAGGACTCCACTGCAGAAATCTTCTTTGGATCCACTGAAATTCCCTCGCCAGAGACAACATGGCCTAGGAACTCCACGCGATCCAAGAAGAACTCGCACTTGGACAGCTTCCCATACAGCTGCTCCCTCCTGAGAGTGTCCAACACAATCCTCAGGTGCTCCTCGTACTCCTCTGGTGTCTTCGAATAGATAAGAATGTCATTAATGAAGACCACCACGAACTTGTCAAGGTACTGATAAAATACCTTGTTCATCAAGTTCATGAATACCACCGGGACGATGGTCAACCCAAACGGCATGACGGTATACTCATACTGGCCATAGCGAGTCCAAAATGCAGTCTTCGAAATGTTATCCCGCTTCACCTTCAGCTGATGGTACCCGGTACGCAAGTCAATCTTCGAGAACACCCTCGTCCCGCTCAACTGGTCGAACAAGTCATCAATCCTTGGCAAAGGATACTTGTTCTTGATGGTAAGGTTGTTGAGCGCCCTGTAATCAATGCACATACGTACCGTACCATCCTTCTTCGGGACGAAAAGAACTGGCGTGCCCCAAGGTAAAGAACTAGATCGAATAAAGCCCTTGTCCTCCAGCTGGTCGACCTGTTTCTTCAGCTCCGCTAACTCACTGTTGTTGATTCTATAGACGTGCTGGGAGATAGACTCAGCGCCCGGCACTAGATCTATAGAAAACTCAATATCACGATCTGGCGGCATCCCGGGCAACTCTTCGGGAAAGACATCCGAGAACTCAGCAATAAGTGGATGTGGCAACACTGGCCCCGCCAACAACGCTCCGCAGAATCCATCTCCTGGCTCCGCTGCACCCCTGGTGAACTCAAACTCTGGCTCTCCCAGCGGCCTGAACAGAATCCTGCCCCCTCTACAGTCGATGCTAGCATGGTGCATGCTCAACCAGTCCATACCGAGTACCACATCGTAACTCGAAAGTGTCATTACGAGCAAACACGCACTCAGCTCCCGGCCTCTCAAAGAAACTCTCCACCCCTTGCAAACATTATTAACCAGGATGATGCCATTTCCAGTCATAATCTTGCAAGTCCTACCAAGATACTCAGCAATAATATTGTGCCTAAGAGCAAAAGAAACAGACACAAAACTGTACCTAGCACCAGAATCAAACAAGGCTAAAGCTGGAAAAGAATCGAGCAGAACAGAACTTGCGACAACATCTGCTATAGGCTCCATCTCCTCGGCTGCAAGAGCAAATGCTCTACCCTGAACACCCTTCTGCTGGCGGTGCTGGACAAACTGCTGCTGCTGGGTCGAAAGTGGACCCCGCTGCTGAACTACCGGCACACTAGCTGGTGCCCTCGGAACATGTGACCTCTGAGCTGCTCCAGTAACACGGGAGTTCTTAGGACACTCCCGCATCTGATGCCCAGCGGCACCGTAAAAGAGACACAAACACAGCCTCCTCCTGCATAACTCAAAGAGGTGACCGGGCTTCTTGCAGTAGTGGCACGGAGGATCATCCTGCCCCTGACGCTGCTGAATCCTCTGGACATGTGCCCTGGCCTGCACCTGCTGTTGATGATGCTGGAATGGCTGATGCTGAAGCTGAGGTCGCTTAGCAGCCCCCGCGCTGCTACTGGCCCCCGAAAATAACTCACGATCTCTCTTCGGCTTCAAGCCCCACTCTCTCTCCACCTTTCGAGCCTCTGCATAGACCTCTGCATATATCGCATAGAAGGAAGGGATCAGGATCTTGATATCCCATGTCAATCCCTTCCAGAAGCACTCTGCTCGGATCACTGGGTCGTTCACCATGTACTCGGCGTATTGGCTCAGCCGGCCGAACTCCGCCGCATACTCCTCCACAGTCATACTGTCCTGCTACAGGTTCTGAAACTGCCACACTAGGCCGATCTTGTATGTGGGGAAAAAGAACTTCTCTTTGAACAGGGCCTGAAACTCAGCCCAAGTGTGGCCCTCTCCTGCAAGAGGCGGCTCATTCCGGAACCATGTCCGGGCAACATCTAATAACTGTAAGCCAACCGCCTCGACTTTTAGGTCGTCTGCCAGGCGGGAGGCCCTCATCTGACGCTCGATAACCTCGAGCCAGTCATCAGCATATACAATGCCCTCGGTCCCTTTGAAATCCTTCGGACCCATCTTCTTGAAAGCCTGGATGTCTCCGGGCTTCTGCTGCTGCGCCTCCCGCTGTGGAGCCCCATGCTCCACCGTAGCCAGGGCCAACCTATGGACATCCTCCATGCCCTGGCGAATGGCCTCAGTCTGTCTCATCTGTGCCTCGTGCTGGGCCTGTTGGGACTCCAGCACCTGCTGAAAGAATGCGAGCATCTGCCCCATATCTGTGGGCAGAGGAGGCAACGGAAGAATAGCTCCCACCACCGACGGAGGAGTCCCCTGCTGAAGAGGAGGAAGAACGCCCCCGACAGCTCCCGTCGTAGCCCCCGGTACTGCAGGAAGAGCACCCGCAATGACCCCAGGGACAGTCATCGAGAGCGCTGGAGGAGTACCCCCGAGAGCCCCTACTGAAGTCCCAACTGCAGGGGAAGTGACTGGAGCCTGTCCGCCAGAGGTAGCAGACCTCTCCGTCTCCCCATGCTCCTCACCGGGAGAACGAGTCATAACCATCCTGGAGACAGATTGAAAGAAAGATATCAATATGGCACAAGAAGGATTATATCAAAGGAGGACAGCTAGAATACATTAAATCAATATCAAAGATGGTAAGCAAGATAAGCAAGAAAAGATCTTACTGTGATTGAGTACTCTTAGCCTACTACCTCCTATATGTAACACAGGCTCGTAGTCAACACTCTAAGATGAGTGCCGCCACGACATCGCACTAATTACGACTTCAGGACCTGCTGCCACCACTAAAAACGTGTCACGACCCGCACCCGCTGTAAGGGCACGTGTGCGTAACAACGCCCAGCCCACACCGTAAAAACGGCGTGGAACGCTGTAGGTTTACTACTCTAACAACAGTTTATATAATATCAAAAACCTGTCGAGAATATGGTCAACTCCGAACGGAGGACAAGCAATGATAATACATATGAGTACTCAATCACAACTCTAAGATGATAAAGTAAAGACTGAAAGATAAAGACAACATGACGATAAAATATAACCTGTCAAGTCCAAACACAAATAATATACAAGTCTAAGTCCAAAGTCTCTAATACAAGCCAAAATATAACTGTCTCAAGAGTAACTGGAGACATGGTCCAGTACAAAAAACCTACTCTCTCTACAGGATAGGCGGTATCTCGCCCTGCGGTACTGTACCCTGCGGGTCTAGGGTATATGTTTCTAAACCCACTATGTCCGGTGGGCCGTAGTAAGTGCAACAATAGTCCTCCTCTGCATCTGTAATATTTTCAACATATCCGGTCAGGATGGAACGAGTACATATATCTCATAACAGATCTCAAGATAGAATAAAAGCTATAAGACTGTAAATAGAGCATATACAATAAAATCATGGAGTGCACATATATGTATCATTGCATGGTAAGCTGTAGAGCTAGAGCTAGAACAGAAAAGTAGAACTGAATCATGGTATATACACAAATCAAGGTAAGCCATATATCCAATGTGTGTGAGTAGTAGTTTCAACTTGTGATCGGTTTGGGTACCTGTAAGAACTAGCCTGGCTAGTCATAAGTGCGGTATATGACTAACACTGTTCGGGAATGCAGGATGGATCTGATCACAGGCATACGCTACTACTCCCCCTACTGGTAGAATAGATCCAAACAGGACACGTCACTGCACGGGATTCTAATGAGAAGGGAGCAAGTCTTCTCTAGAATCAGTGATCACATATTGTGCAAGAACTACAAGGGAGCTTGCACAATACATCCCAAGCTAACAAGGAGAAACATCTCTCGTCGAGATCCAGAAATACCAATCCGTGAGAACCATGTGTCGGGAACAAGTATATCTACACTAAGTACATGAATCATAACAGTTATCATAAATTGGGAAAAAGTTATCAGAGAATGTACTCGCCTGTGATATGATAAAATATGTCAACTGGATCCAATGCAGCGTCTCGAGAACCTATAGAGAACAAGACGTATCAATACTATGTTTAGGAAGTAAGGTCAAATCAATTTAAATCCTATTAAGTCATTCTAGGTCAAGACAAGTCTAGTTAGGTCAACCTTGGTTATAGGAGAATATTGGAAGTCAACCCGTATCAAACTAGGTCGAAAGTTAACTTACAGTTGACTTTTGGTCAACGGGTCAACTCTGGTCAACTCTAGGTCAACCCTAGGTCAATGGTGACTAACAGTTGACTTTTGGTCAACTGTTCAAGTCTAATAGAATTTGGGACTAAATTGGGTAAAGTGTTGACCCATAGTTGACTTTTGGTCTAAAAAGTCAACCGTGGTCAACCAAGGTCAAGACTAGGTCTAGGCCACTATTTCTAATTATTACCAACCCTTACAACCCATATCCGAGTCCATCTTGAACTCCGAAACCCGTATCTTGGCCGTAGGCCAATATCTTAATTTACCCTTTACAAAGGTAAATTTCTAACCTAGGCAAATACCAAGTTAGCCTACCTATGCTTGGTATTTCGACTCGTGCTTCCTAGCGTAGTAGGATACTAGCCTATACATTCGTTACCTACCAAGCTTCCTAGGTAGAGTGCACATCCAGTCCATCTTACGGCCTATTGCCGATTATCTTGAATATCTCAAGATACGCAATGGTACGGTGCGATACCATCGCCCTACACCCACATGAAACCCCAATTTTAACTCGGGAGCCTACCCACAAAATCTAATTCACGTAATCTAGGTCTCCTCCAAGTTTCAACGCGTTTCGACACTCGGAGCTAAATTTCACCCTCTAACTCAATCTCCTCTAAATTGATTTCCTACTTTCCCTTCTCCGTATCCTACACTACTACTACACCACTCCTCTTTCCCTTCTACTTCTTTTTCCTTCCCTTCTCCTTATTTTATTTTTTATCCTTACTATCATTCTTCTACTTCTCCTTATCCTTTTCCTTCTTCTCATTCTTTTCCTTATTCTTCTTATTCTAATTCTTCTTCTTAATCTTCTTCTCATTCTTCTTATTCTAATTCTTCTTCTATTCCTAAATACCTCTATCTAACTATTTAACCATCTATCTATATACACACACACACACACACACACACACACACACACACACACACACACACACACACACACACACACACACACATATATATATATATATATATATATATATGTATATATATATATATATATACATATATATATATATATATATATATAATAAAAAATGGCATGGGTTTGGCTCCCCTCGGGAGGAGCCCCGTTCCTCGGGTTCACCCAGCTGGCCGCGGCCGGGCGTCCCGCCCGCCGCCGTGTGCCCTCCTCCCCCTTCAGCCTTCCCCCCGGTTGGACGGACCTCCCTTTCCCGCGGAGCCCACCCTCCTTCGGCGTCTGTCCGACGTGCGGCTCCCCCTCCTCCGCCCTCCCCCGGCCTCGTCGCCTCCGCTGACCTAGGCATCGACGGGGTCGCCGCGCCAGGCGCCTGCGGCTATCCCAGGCTCCCTCTCTCCTCGGCCCCCCGCCTGGCGCGATCGCCGTTGCGCGAGCGGTGCCTGCTCCGCCCGCCGCCCACGGCGTTGCCTCCCTCCTCCCTTCTCCGGCCCCTCCGCCGGCGTATCCTCTCGTCTCCCCGTCTAAGCTGGCTGCTCCTTCCCCCGAGC
Organism: Iris pallida; assembly: GCA_029216955.1. Lineage (NCBI taxonomy): Eukaryota > Viridiplantae > Streptophyta > Magnoliopsida > Asparagales > Iridaceae > Iris > Iris pallida. The sequence continues at coordinate 283,930 of JANAVB010007710.1, forward strand.
AGCCCCCCGTCCCCCCTCCTCCGGTCTCCCCCTCCGCCCTCCCCGCCGTCTCTCCTCTCCTCCTCTCGGCGACCCCTCCCCCTGCCCCGGCGGAGGCACCCCTCTCGACGCCACCAGCACCGCCCTCCGCGCTTCCCCCCCCCGCCTCGGCCGTGGACCTCCTCACAGCCCCCCTCGCTCCGTTCGAGGATGTCCCCGAGGCGCCCCCCGCCCAGTCGACCAACCACCTCCTGTCGCATCCTCCTCCCGCTCCCCTCCCCGCCTCCGCCTCAGCTCCGTCTTCCTCTTCCTCGGCCGACGCTTACTGGCAAGATCCAGTCTCCGGCCGGTGGGTCTGGATCCCCGCCCATCCCCAGGCGGACGCGGTCCTCCTCGCTCTAGGAGTGAGGCGCTACCCCTAGCGCTCGTCGGCGGCGCTTCCGCCGTCATGACGCCCTCGCCGTCGTGACGCTCCAGTGGTCGGGCCCCGATGTCTTCCCCCCTCCGGCGGATCATCCTCGCTTTTTCGGTCCTGCTCCGCCCTCTCTCTCGCTGGAACCTCTACCGCCTGCGTCTTCCTCCCCCCGGCGGTGGGTTGGCTCCCCCTCCGGTGACGCCACCTCCTCCCCTCTCCCTCCGTGGCGTCGGCTCCCTCCGCAGGGAACGCTGGAGCTCCGTCCCCCACCACCTCTCCCTCCTTTCCCAGGCTTTCAGCCGCCCGCAGCGCTCCTCTCAGCTCCCTCCCTCGGTCGGGTCTCGTCGGCGCCCCTGTCCCGTTTTGGTCAGAGCATCTCCCCGGCCTCCGGCGATGCAGCTCGCCGTCGCCGCGGCGTCGCCCGACGCCGGGCCCACCCTCCCTCCGACGCCGGCGGGCTCCTCCACCCGGCGGCCGTCCCTTCCCTGGCGTCGGTCCCGGGACTACATGCGGGAGGCCCGAGGCGTCCCCTCGGCTTCCGCACTCCCCCGCAGGCCACGCGCGCTCCCCGGCTCCTCCGCCCCTTCGGATCGCGGTCGCCGGCCCCCTCCGCCTTGGTCAGCCGGCGTCGAGGCTCCTCAGCGGACTTTCCCCCTCCCCCCCTTTTCTTTTTCGGGCTCCTGCTCCTTCCGCCCCTTCGGATCGCGGTCGCCGGCCCCCTCCGCCTTGGTCAGCCGGCGTCGAGGCTCCCCAGCGGACTTTTCCCCTCCCCCCCTTTTCTTCCTCGGGCTCCTGCTCCCTCCGCCGGAGCCCACGCTGCCCCTCCCCCCTTCTCCCCCTCCCGGAGGATCCCTTCCCCGGCGGCCCCTCTCCGCCGCCCCTCTCCGTCCCTCCAACTGCGGCTCCGCTCCGCCCTTGGACGACTCCATTGAGGACGGCCCCCAACCCCCCGGAGCTCCTGCCCCCCCTTCTCCCCCGTCGGAGTCCACGCCGCCCGGCGACGCGCTCCCGGCCAGCGCGCGGGCGTCCCGAGGCGCCCCCTTGGGTCCTGCGCCCCCTCGGGCCCCGCCCCTGACCCCTCAGGCTCCGTTCTCTAGCTTCGGGCCCAGCGCTGGAGCTGACCACCTCGCTTCCCGAACTGGCCCGCCACGTGCCCCCCCACGTGCCCACCCCCCCTTTTTTTCCCCTTTTTTCTTTGTCTGTTTTAATTTTTGAATTTTGTTCGGCCGACCCGTTTGAGGGACCCGGTCGATTAGGTGTTGGCTGGGCCTTTTGTTTGTTGGCCCAGGCACAGGTTGTGTTGCTCTTTATGGGCCTTCTTTTCTTTCAATTAATTGTCTTCTTCAATATATATATATATATATATATATATATATATACATATAGGGGGGGTATATAGGGGCTTGGGAGCTACAGCTGCTGCTCCTGCACTTTGCTGCTGCTGCTCCTGCAGTAGCTGATGCTGCTACTGCAGTGCTACTGCTGCTGCTGCCCTTCTTATTCTTCTTCTTCTACTCCTACTTCCTCTACTTCTCCTTCCTATCTCTCTCTCTCTCTCTCTCTCTCTCTCTATATATATATATATATATATATATATATATATATATATATATATATATATATATATATATATATATATATATATATATATATATATATATATATATACACATCTATATATGTATATAAAAATATATATATATATATATATATATATATATATATATATATATATATATATATATATATATATACACATCTATATATGTATATAAATACACACACACACACACACACACACACACACACACACATATATATATATATATATATATATATATATATATATATATATATATATACACACACACACACACACCACACACACACACACACACACACACATATATATATATATATATATATATATATATATACATACACACACACACACACACACACACACAAATACACACACACACACACACACACACACACACACACACACACATATATATATATATATATATATATATATATATATATATATATATATATATATATATAAATACATACACACACATATCTATATATATAAATACATACACACACTCTCACTCAAACACACTCACACACACACACTCTCTCATGACAACACCAACACCACTCTCCTCTACACACAAATACATATAAATATACACACACACACACACACACACACACACACACACACACACACACACATATATATATATATATATATATATATATATATATATATATATATATATATATATATATATATATATATATATATATATATAATAAAGAAAACTCCTAATAAATTCTTAAACTAGACTTTAGGGAAAACCTAATAAGCTATGGTCAAAATGTGGAGAATGATCTCCTCCACGTTTATTGTGAAGGAGTAAATGCTAAAGAGAAATAAATGGGGGTTTTAAAAGCATACTAGACTTGGTTTTCTTGGAGGAAGAAGAACTTTGAAAAGAAATGAAGTGGAGAGAAAGAGATTACTTAGGAATGAAGAAAGAGAGAGGGGGAGTGGCCTATTTATGGCCGGCCAAGGGGGGCTTGGTGGATTTGGGTGGAGACCCATTAAGCCTCCAAACCCATTAGACTTAGTTTGGTTCGGTTCGGATTTGAGTTTGGTTCGGTTTGTTTCGGTTCAACTCCAAATTGACTAATTGAGTCTCTAAATGACTAGTTAAGCCATGGGAGTATGGTTTATTGGTTTCTAGCCAAGTTAGGATGGCATGTGGGCCAAGTCCAGCTAGTATGTGGGTCCCACTAGGGTCCAGACTACCCGGATCTCCAACTTAAGTCCAAATTGGATAAAATTCAAACCAAATCAAACAAATCCCTAAAAATCCTGTAAAATCAAATAAAATTCCCAAAAATTATAGAACTTGGAAAATGATAAAAATATCTCTAATTCGAAAACTGGGGGTGACATCAGTAGTGGGGGTACAACATTTAAAGTGACTTGAACGAGCCTCAGACGCACAACCAATGGAGGCGCGGGAGTTCAAGACCACAGAGTTTGTCTTGCTCGACTTGGTTGCGAACGCAGCAGATGCGCCCAAGTAAGACAAGGACTTTTGAGGGTCGGCTCATTTCTGGCGCAGAAGCACCTGAGTCAACTTTGTACAGCTTACCATCAGCAGCGCACATGATTGTGAGCACATGCTTCTGGTTTGCCGTTGGCATAGCACGTTTGAGGCGCATGGCCCGTGCCGCCTTAGAGTTCTTCGTACTAGCCCGCGAAGGCGCATAGTATTCAGAATCCAACTTTTTCTTGCCACGACAGCGAGTGAAGAACTTACAGCCAACCCAGACGAAGAGAAGAACTGCTGCAACTTTTTGTGGCTCGAACGGACTTCCTGGATAACGGGCTCCCTTTTTTTATTTATTTTGGTGCCCTTTTCAAAGGAGGCAAGAGGGCTCTATATATAGAGTGGAATGAGACATTTCTTCTTCTCCTTTCCGATGTGGGATTAAAAGCAAGATCCCTTCTTTTTTCATGCTTCTACAGTTCGTATTACGTATTTGGAATACGTATACGTATCTTGACTCGTATTTTATGTCTCCTGGCTTGGTTCGGCTTGTTTGGGTTGGCTTGGTTCGACTTGGGTTGTTTATTGGTTCATCATGAACCAAGGGGAGAACCCTTACCTACCACCACCATCCCCATTTATTAGCCCAACTCTTTCTCTCTCTTCATTACTCTTCTTCTTTTCTACCATTACTTCTTCAACCACCAGGAGGGAGAGAGAGAGCTTAGGCAAGTGCAAACTTGCTTCATGATGGATCTCAAGTTTTATTATTCCATTCTCTTCTTTACTTGATTCTAAGCCTCTTTAGAACTTGACATTTTTGGATTTGATGGATGAATTCTTGTAGATCTAAGTTTGTAAATTTTCGATTTTCTTGGTTTTGATCTCTAAAACTTGGTTATTTTCGAAAACTAATGGTTCTATGTTGTAGAGAATTCAATTTCATGCGGTTTTGGCTTTTGTTTCACTTGATTTTGACTTCGGATGAGGAAGTTATGGCCATGGCAAGTTTTCGGAACTTTCATGGCTGAACTTGCTGTTTGGGGAAGATGACCCCTCATGCCCCCGGGAGGCCATGCGCTGGGAGGCCATGCGCTGTGAAGTCCCAGCAATGCATCCCTTAACTACGAGCGTGTCATGCGCGTAGGTTCCCAACGCGCATGTACTGAAGACGCAACGTGACTTTTTCACGCGCCGATTGTGCAGGAATCCCACACGCCGATCGTGCAGGAATCCCAAGCGCCGATCGCGCTGGAATCCCACGCGCCGATGGTGCAGGAATCCCACGTGCCGATTGCGCAGGAATCCCATACGCCGATGGTGCAGGAATCCCACGCGCCGATCGCGCAGGAATCCCACACGCCGATTGCGCAGGAATCCCACGCGCCAATGGTGCAGTAATCCCACGCGCCGATCGTGCAGGAATCCCACGCACCGATGGTGCAAGAATCCCACGCGCCGATTGTGCAGGAATCCCATGCGCCAATGGTGCAAGAATTCCACGCGCCAATGGTGCAGGAATCCCACGCACCGATCGCGCAGGAATCCCACGTACCGATGGTGCAGGAATCCCACGCGCCGATTGAGCAGGAATCCCACGCGCCAACGGTGCAGGAATCCCACGTGCCGATTGTGCAGGAATTCCCACGCGCCAACGGTGCAGGAATCCCACGCGCCAATGGTGCAGGAATCACACGCGCCGATGGTGCAGGAATTCCCAAGCGCCAATGGTGCAGGAATCCCACGCGCCGATTGTACAGAAATCCCATGTGCCGATTGTGCATGAATCCCATGCGCCGGAATTGCCCTATTTCATTGTTTTTTTTCCTGTTTAAGTTGTTTTGTAGCTAGAATCTTGAAAAACTCAAAACATGAAAGTTGTAGATCTTTTCCTTGGCTTCAAGGATATGTCACTCGTTATTTTATATAAGTTTCTCTCATTCATGATAAGGTAAGAATAGAACACGATAATAGCCCGCTGTGGCGCACTCTTGACAAGCATCTGACATGATATATCATGACATGCTGTTACTACAGCTAGCCTGACATGACAAGTATGAAAGACCTGGACACCGTGGGCGATTGTGTTTGTACAAATAAACTGGTACTGTCTTGCATCATGTCTAGGATGGGGATCCTTGAGTACCACGGTCAGGGGTACCTACAGTAATTGACTAAGGCTAATAAACTAGAATAATTCAGTAGACATAAAGAGATTCCCAGCTACATACAATCCCGTTATCTGGGCGCATTCAGTGGACTTGTAGCCTACCGACGAGTAGGGCACATTTTCAGCACACAGTCGCGTGTTGCATTCTTCATAAACGGACATTCAACCCGGATAACCGGATGGTCTACAGGGCTTGTGGCTGTTGGGATAATCTCATTGCATCTTGCTAGTAACTAGGCCTGTGATAACCCTAGTTAGTTAAAAGTATCAAGCCGTACTCTTGATTGGCCGTGATTGATTGGATGGAGTTTATTCCAGCTTAGTCTTATCCTGATCCTGTGCAAGATTGTGACATAACATGATTATTGATGCTTATCTTAACAATAACGATCGGGGGTCCAGTTCTGTTCAGACGAAGGGTTACAACTCCGGTCCTTGTTTGGTTTAAGGGTTGTAACCTGGCTCCCGGAGCAGTTCTGTGTCCTCTCTTCGTTTATTGTCTTATTGCAACCCCATGCCGTGTTCGTCAAGTTTTACCTTACCTTAATACCATGATTATTTATACTGGCCTTAGCAATAAAGATCAGGGGTCCAGTTCTGTTCAGGCGAAGGGTTACAACCCCGGTCCTTGTTTGGTTTAAGGGTCGTAACCTGGCTCCCGGAGCAGTTCTGTGTCCTCTTTTCGTTTATTGTCTTCACTGTACCAATAGTATTTGAGACGAGTTTCTATTCAAGTGAAGGGCTGCAACCCCGGTCCTTGTTTGGTTTAAGGGTTGTGACCTGACTACTTGAATGGTTTCCTCGTACTCAGTTTACTGTTGTTATCTCTATTATTATCAGTTCTTTATTTATTATCTCTAATATTCTATTGTGATATGCGGGTTTTAGTTCCTAAGTGAAGCCTCTTTTGTGGCACTTGCTCTTTCTGGGGTCTGACCCAGCTGGTTTTGTATGGCCAGATATCGGAGCAGCTCCAGAGGATCTACCTACCTTCCAGCCTGATGGTGACCACCAGGCGTAACCCTGACAACGAGTGGGTTTCTTTTGTCCTCCCACTTTATTGTAAAATTATTGTTTTGAGATGTTTAGCCGATGAGTACGTGTTAGCTCGTATTGCACCTTATTTACCGTCTGCCTACGGACTGTAACATGATTGACAGATCCTACGGTTGATCATGTATGACTGAACTCTTGCTAGTCTTGACATTTTGTACGACTAGCTTCATGATCATCCAATATGTAATGTATGGGACGCCTTGCTATTATATATTTGGTGCTATGACATCTTGTAGCTATTATTGCTTGCTTGAGATTGAGACAATAGGCGTGTTCACGTCCATAGGAGACTGTTGGCTTGTAGTTAAACCCTCATGTATCTAGACAGTCGTGACCGTATAGCGAGGTGGGTTGCACTTCAATATACGTAGCTGGCTATGTACGCCCCCGCTCTCCAGTATTCTGGTTCTGGGGCGTTACAGTTGGGGACATCCCAATTTTCTCCAGCAAGTGGGACTGCCAACTTAGTGGCAGTCCTAGGACTGCCAGCAAGTTGGCAGTCCTCACATTATGTTAGGACTGCTGTAACGCCCCAGAACCAGAATACTGGAGAGCGGAGGCGTACATAGCCAGCTACGTATATTGAAGTGTAACCCACCTCGCTATACGGTCACGGCTGTCTAGATACATGAGGGTTTAACTACAAGCCAACAGTCTCCTATGGTCATGAACAAGCATATTGTCTCAATCTCAAGCAAGGAATAATAGTTACAAGATGTTAGAGCACCAAATATATAATAGCAAGGCGTCCCATACATTACATATTAGATGATCATGAAGCTAGTCTTTACAAAATGTCAGGACTAGCAAGAGTTTAGTCATATATGATCAACCCTAGGATCTGTCAATCATGTTACAGCCCGTAGGCAGACAGTAAATAAAGGTGCAATACGAGCTAACACGTGCTCGCCGGCTAAACGCCTCAAAAAAATAATTTTACAATAAAGTGGGAGGACAAAAATAAATCCACTCGTTGCCAGGGTTACGCTTGGTGGTCACCATCTGGCTGGAAGACAGGTGGATCCTCTGGTGCTGCTCCGATATCTGGCCACACAAAACCAGCTGGGTCAGACCCCAGAAAGAGCAAGTGCCACAAATGAGGCTTCACTTAGGAACTAAAACCAGCATATCACAATAGAATATTAAGGATAAATAATAAATAAAGAACTGATAATAATAGAGATAACAACAGTAAACTGAGTACGAAAAAACCATTCAAGTAGCCAGGTCACAACCCTTAAACCAAATAAGGACCGGGGTTGCAGCCCTTCACCTGAATAGAAACCCGTCTCAAATACTATTGGTACAGTGAAGACAATAAATGAAGAGAGGACACAGAACTGCTCCGGAAGCCAGGTTACAACCCTTAAACCAAATAAGGATCGGGGTTGTAACCCTTCGCCTGAACAGAACTGGACCCATGATCTTTATTGATAAGGCTAGCATAATTAATCATGGTATTAAGGTAAGGTAAAATATGACGAACATGGCATGGGGTTGCAATAAGACAATAAACGAAGAGAGGACACATAACTGCTCCGGGAGCCAGGTTACAACCCTTAAACCAAACAAGGACCGGGGTTGTAATCCTTCGCCTGAACAGTACTGGACCCCCGATCGTTATTGTTAAGGCAAGCATCAATAATCATGTCATGTCACAATCTTGCACAGGATCAGGATAAGACTAAGTGGGAAAAAACTCCATCCAATCAATCACGGCCAATCAAGAGTACGGCTTGATACTTTTAACTAACTAGGGTTATCACAGGCCTAGTTACTAGCAAGATGCAATGAGATTATCCCTACAGCCACAAGCCTTGCAGACCATCCGGTTATCCAGGTCGAATGTCCGTTTATGAAGAATGCAACACGTGACTGTGTGCTGGAAATATGCCCTACTCGTCGGTAGGCTACAAGTCCACTTGAGCGCCCAGATAACCGGATTGCCTGTAGCTGGGAAATCTCTTCATGACTACTGGATTATTCTAGTTATTAGCCTTAGTTGAATTCAGTAGGTACCCCTGACCGTGGTACTCAGGGAGCCCCATCCTAGATATGATGCAAGACAGTACCAGTTTATTTGTACAAACACAATCGCCCACGGTGTCCAGATCTTTCATACTTGTTATGTCAGGCTAGCTGTCGTAACAACATGTCGAGGTATATCATGTCAGTTTACTTGTCAAGAGTGCACGACAGCGGGCTACTATCGTGTTCTATTCTTACATTATCATGAATGAGAAAAACTTGCATAAAATAACTAGTGACATATTCTTGATGCCAAGGAAAAGATCTACAACTTTCACGTTGGGAGTTGGGAGAAATTCGAGCCACAATTCGGTCAATTTAGGACATATAACAGTTAGAAATAGCCAAAATAGGCATTATACGGCCTATTCTGTGACACCATATGCGGCCAACTACGACATGCGGCCTATGCGGCCCAACTACGACACCATATGCGGCTCAACTGCGACATACAGCTTATGCGGCCCAACTGCGACACCTTATGCGGCTCAACTGCGACATACGGCTTATGCGGCCCAACTGCGACACCTTATGCGGCTCAACTGCGACATGCGGCTTATGTGGCTCATTCGCGACATCGTATGCGGCCAACTGCGACATGTGCCTTATGCGGCTCATTCGCGACATCATATGCGGCCAACTGCGACATGTGCCTTATGCGGCTCAACTGCGACACCATATGCGGCCAACTGCAACATGTGCCTTAAGCGGCTCAACTGCGACACCATATGCGGCCAACTGCGATATGCTGACAGATGAACATAAAAATGACCAAAAATGCTTTTGGCCATAACTTCCTCAAAACAAGTCGAAATCCAACTTTTCAAAGGTCTTTTTTGGGTAAAATCGAATTCTCTACAACATAGAACAATCAAAACTGAAAATAATGAAGTTTAATAGATCAAAACCCAAGAAAATCGAAAATAATATAAACTTAGATCTATAAGAAAATATCCATCGAAATAAAAAAGGCCAAGTTCTAAACTATCTTAGAATCTCGCAAGGAAGACAATAGAACAACAAAAATAGAGTTTCTCCATGAAGCAAGTTGCACTTGCCTAAGCTTCTCTTGGTAGGTGGAGAAGTTAAGAGGAAGAAGATGAAGAAATAAATGAAGAGTAAAGATGAGAGAGAAAGGGGGTTGGGTTTTAAATGATGATGGTGGTAGTAGGTAGTGGTTTTCTTTTGGTTCATGATGAACCCAAAAGCAAACCAAACCAAGCTAAACCGAACCAAGCTAAGCCATAACCAATGATATGCCAAAATAACCATGCCAATGCAACATGCTAAAAATAAAATCATGGCTAGCTAACCATGACTAATAAAATACGGACCCAAAATATGTACACGTATACGAAAATACGTAACACGGATTTTGAGGGTGACAACTGCCAACTTACTGGCAGTCCTAGGACTGCCAGCATGTTGGCAGTCCTAACATAATATGAGGACTGCCAACAAGTTGGCAGTCCTCGGAGAAGAAGAAGAAGAAGCAACAGCAGCAGATGGGAAGGGAGGCCCTTGCGCTACGGAGCTCGTCGACGCCTGGCCCTTGCGCTGCGGAGCTCGTCGACGCCTGGACCTTGCACTGCGGAGCTCGTCGACAGCGTCCCATCGCCGAGAGGGTTCATCGACGCCTGGTCCACCGACAGCTCGGCCGAGCAGATGCCCACCCTCACGCTCTCCATGTCCAAAGCAGTCTACGATGACGACGAGGAAGGAGACGGAGGAGGAGGAAGTGTAAACCCCCAAATTTTAATTTCTCAATTAGTCCTAAATTTTAGAAAATTTTGAATTCATGAATCAATTTATTGGCATTTTTGAAGAATTTCAAGAAAAGAAATTTTGTATCTTTTAATAATATTAATATGTATTTACATATTGTTAGCAGTATCAATCTATATTCTATTGTTGTGATAATTAATTAGATTATCCATATTCCATTTCATATGTATTAAATATTCCTAAGTATCATGTCTAGATATTTTCATCATGAAGTTTTTATTGCTAAATATCATTTGTTTTGTCTATTCGCACTAAGTTTGGATTTTTATTAAATCAGATCCACTCCTTTGAAACCATTCTCCATTTCTCTAGTTTAAAAATCTATTTTCTTGATTAATCCCCATTATTATTATTATTATTATTATTATTATTATCACATATATTTACTTTCTTTATTAAATATGACATGTGGTGATACAAGATAACTTAATTATTAAAGTATGATTATCATCAAGATGTGTTTGTTATTTTTTTGTTAGTTAATTCATTAGTGTTACCTTTTTATATTTTCTCATTAGTCAGCTAATCCCAATAGTTTTTCATAATGGAGTCCAGCCGAAAATTTGATTCGAATTTCGTTTGGTTGGCCAAGCCCAAGCTTTTAACCATTCCTCTACTTTAACCCTAAGCATAAAGCAGCCTATAAATAGTAGACTTCATAGATAGAAGCCCAGCCGCCATCCTGAAACCCTAGCCGAAAGGGAGGAGGAGAGAGCTTAGTCACCAGCGATGTGTTCGTCCACTGGATCTCTTTTTCGATCTCTGAACGGCGGAAGCTTCTTCATCACAGCGATAAAACGCTAAACAATTTGAGGTATCAATTGCTTATAGCGTATATTCAATAAAATTACTGAGAGGTGGGAGCCTATGTGGCTCCTCTCCGTCGTCGTTTCTCTCATTTACTTCAATTCTGCCGTCATTAGACCCAACAATAGATGTATTAGTGTACATTTAACCACGTCCTTGCATTGATATTGCGTTAGACGTTTGATCAAACAAACAACATCCATCCTTTGTTGCTTTCTTTATTTCACAGGAATATTTAAGGTCAATTTGCATATGTATCCCTCCCAACTTTCTTCTTAACACATAGTTGGAATGGTCACCATCCACGTTAGTAGGAAATATAGGAAGAAGTTGTACACAACAACTTCTATGCATATCTTCAACTTTACTTTGACAATTTTGCTCGTAAGTCCCTCTAATACAATTTAAATGCCACCTAATTAGTTCAAAGTTTAAAGGATGCTTGTGTAAATAATGTATCTGTTGTAACTCATGGTAATCCTTCATGTTCCCAAGTGACTCTTCACCTTTGTAACTCCCAAGTGACTTTTCACTTTGTAACTCCCAACCTCTCTCTCCCTATATAAAGAGAGGTTGGGATGGCTTGTAGAGACACATTTGAGATATATTGATATACATTGAGAGGTTGAGCTAATTGTCCACACAACACGTTATCAGCACCATGCTCGTGCAACGTCGGAGACCTGACGTACCGATCGTTTTCTCACTTTCTTCCACCATAAGGTAAGAAAGGTAATTTGTTTTGTTAATATACTCTTCATTTTGAGTAGTTGTGGTTGGTCCATTTTCTAAGTTTCTGAGATCGGTAGGAGAAATTATAGTTGGGTGATTTTTTTTCTCTTCTATTCGTCTAGTAAATTTTTCGTCTTCTACTTAGACTTTTCATGGTTCACATAAAAATTCTATGTTTACGATGGTTCGATTGTGTATTGCATGATGTTTCCGACTTATTTCAGTCGTCACGAAATTTATTTTTCATCCGAATTCCGTTCCCAACATGAATTTGGACATACTTACTGTTTAAGAAATGAAGTGTGTGATTTTTAAGAGTAGTAGAAGCTTTCGTAATATATACTCAGAAATTTTTTTTGAAAAATATATACGTGTAAATTGTTTTTATCAAATATATTTTGTTATAGAAATTTTGTTACGAAAATATACTTTGGTAAAACACAATATTTTGTTCAAATTTTTTTTTAATCAAAATATACTTTGGCGTGTTTATCAAATAGTCTGCTGTATATATTTTGGTAAAAGGCATTTTTCTGAAATTTTTAAACTGACAATTTCAGAAATTTTTTTGTTTAAATAGTACTTATCCCAACAAAATATTTGTTATTTTTTTTCTGAAAAAATAATTTTAAATTTTTTTTTCATGTTGACGAAGAAAATTTAAATGCTAACATTTTTTTGGTAATGATGGATTTGGAGAGCTCCGACGAGCACATCAGTGCCATCTACGCCCTGCCGAGCACCTCAGTAGCATTTTTTTTTATGTTACTCAGTAAATTATTGTAACAGATGGGTAGTAAAATTTTATTTTTTTTCTCGCTATTTTTTTTGGCGTCGCTTCATTAGACGTCGAAAAAAAAGTTGACATTTTTTTGGTGCCGCTTGCTTAGGCACCAATTCTTTTGTGTGTTATTGCATGTTTATGTTGTACGTTTTTTTAACGTAATAACGGAAAATCTTGAAAAATTGTCTTGGCTACATAAACAAATTCTGGCACCGCCAAATTTGGGCCTTCCAAAATAATTTTTTTTGGCTAATAATTTTTCAAAGGCAACGCTCATTTTGAGCACGCACTAAATTATCACCTATTTTGCACAGTTCGCAAATAGTATGAATTTCTTGAAAAATCTTATTTATTCTTACATTTGAAAAAAAAAGTTTACGAAGTCTCTTCGAATAGGCTCACCTATTTGGGTATGATGTCAGAAAGAACTTGGGGCTTGGTTCTTAAGAGGTCCTCGGTGACCCTCCTCCCTCATTTTCCCGCCTGGTCATATTCACGTAGAGCTACTGAAAGGGGTTGACCGAATATTTTTTTTTGCTCAAATTGTATTTATGATTATGCATTTTTACAAAAAACTAATTGAACTCTCTATATCGGACCGTCGATCGATATAAGAATTTTTTTTAAAAAAAACAAAAATTGTTTTTTCAAAACCGTTGGTTTTATTTACGATTGTTTGTTGTTGCTTATACAAACCAAATCCATATAAACCTGTCGTTTTATATGTTGATTGATCAAGATTATTTCTCCTGTTGTAGAAAAATGTCGATCAAGATTAATTTTTCCATCCTTGAAGCCTCTGGCAAGAACTACTTGGACTGGACGCAAGACATCCAGAACCATCTAGATGCGCAGGGCCTCTTGGACGTCATCTATAACAAGGAAGAGCGTGAAGTGGAAGTCACTCGCTCAATGAACGCCAAAGCGATGATTCTATTCCGCAGGCATTTATCTGACGCCATGAAGGCGGAGTTCACTGAAATCTTCTCGCCGAAGACGCTATGGGACTCTCTGAAAGAGCGCTTCGACCACCAGAAGACCATATGGCTGCCTGAAGCGCGCCATGACTGGTTAAACCTGTATTTCCAAGACTTCAAGAGTGTAACTGATTACAACAATGAAGTCTGCAGGATTCGATCACTTCTCCAATACTGCGGTGAGATATTAACCGACAGTGATCTATTGGAGAAAACATACACCACATTCCCTTCCACTGACAACTTGCTCCAGAAGAAATACCGTCAGTCTAAGTTCACCAAGTTTCCCGAGCTCATCACCCAGCTTTTACTAGACGAGAAGAACAGTCTCATTTTAATAAGAAACAACAATTCTTGTCCTACTGGAACAAAGGCAATTCCAATGCCTAATGCAAACGCTCTCCGTGGACCAAATCCATGGTGGAAACGAGACAAGGGCCAGTCGTCCCAGCCAAGGAACAGAGGCGAGTTTAAGTCTCGTCACCCAAAGCGAGGTTCTAACAAGAACCAAGGACCTTTGACTCCTAGATAGTCTCATGGTAAGAACCAACGGGCCAGTCGTCCCAAAGGGAGAGTGGAAGGCCAAGTGCCTACTCTCTGCTACAAATGTGGTGCTTATGGTCATATGCAACGAACTTGCAGGGCAACCCCCCAAGAAGTTGATAACTATCACAAGGGGCGCCGGACCGAAGCAAATCTGGTTAACGAGTGCGAAAATCTAAATCTTGAGACCCCCGATTTTATAGCAGAAATGGAAGAATGAATCTCCATTTTCTTTCTATATTTGATTTAAGTCATGAAACTTTTGGTGGTTTGTATTTTCTATTTTTTCGATAAATTAAAGTTCTATTTCGAGCACTTTCCTCAAACGTGTGACAAACTTTAATTTTCTTTACTTATAGGCATGGACCACGGGGCAATAGATTGTCTGGTTGATAGTGGAAGGACTCACACTATCTTGAGAGATAAATCATACTTTATCTCCTATACGCCTAAAGTAACCTCAGTGACAACCATTTCGGGACCCTCAACCCTTGTTCAAGGTTTTGGCAAAGCCCATTTTTCATTGTCCAATGGTACTCCCGTTGAAGTATCAGAGGCCTTATATTCTCCAAAGTCCAGTCGTACCTTACTGAGTTTTAAGGATATTCGAGAAAACGGATTTCATGTTGAAACTGCTCGAGAACATGGCTTCGAGTATCTTTTCATTACCTCCACTCAGTACGGCCAAAAGCGTATCATGGAGAAGTTGAAAAGTCTTTCAAGTGGTTTGTATCTCACTACGATACAACACATCGAGAGTAATCTCATCATTCGCCGAGCGCCAGTTGATGAGAGCATTTTTATGCTATGGCATGACCGACTGGGTCATCCGGGTCAAAATACGATGCTTCGCACTATGAATGCATCGCATGGGCATCCTCTTGGAGGAAAGAATTTTGTTATAAATTCGAAAAGCCTTTGCCAAGCTTGCTCGATTGGGAAGACGAATCTCAATCCGCTCCATGTGAAACCTACGAGATTGGTTTCTCAATTCCTTGAAAGAATTATGGAGATATTTGTGGACCAATCCAACCAACATGCGAACCATTTAAATACTTCATGGTTTTGGTTGATGCATCGACTAGATGGTCACATGTAGTGTTATTGTCCACCCGAAATGCAGCGTTTCCTAAACTCCTTGTCCAGATCATTAAGTTAAGGGCTCACCATCCGAATTATCCGATAAAGTCTATTAGACTTGATAATTTCGCGGAGTTTACATCAAAGACTTTCGATGATTATTGCATGACTTTGGGAATAAATCTTGAACACCCTGTTGCGTATGTTCATACCCAAAATGGCCTAGCGGAAGCTTTTAGAAAGAGACTGCAAGTGATAGCGCGGACCTTGGTTATGCGCACCAAACTTCCACTATCTGCATGGGGCTATGCAATTTTGCACGCTGCGAATTTGGTCCGCCTGAGGCCCATGGCCACCCAACCACTTTCCACGTACCAGCTGGTTACTGGATGTGAGCCTGACATCTCACATTTACGTGTGTTTGAGTGCCAAGTCAATGTTCCAATTGAGCCGATAAGGCATTCAAAATTTGGACCTCAGAAGCGACGGGGAATATATGTCGGTTATAACTCCCCGTCCATCATTCGCTATTTAGAGCCCTTGACAGGCGATCTC
This sequence comes from Iris pallida, assembly GCA_029216955.1. Taxonomy (NCBI): domain Eukaryota; kingdom Viridiplantae; phylum Streptophyta; class Magnoliopsida; order Asparagales; family Iridaceae; genus Iris; species Iris pallida. Next base: position 299,915 of record JANAVB010007710.1, read on the forward strand.
TTTACCGCGAGTCACGCGGATTGTGACTTTGATGAGGCAATCTTTCCGTCGTTAGGGGGAGAAATGCACGCTAACGTTGATGAGGAATGACGTGAATTAGCGTGGCATGTGCCCGCTTTTGCTCATCATGATCCCCCCTCTGCACATAGTGATAAGAAAGTACAGAGGATTCTAGGTCTGCAAGATATTGCAAATCAAATGCCAGATGCATTTAGCGACCTAGCAAAAGTCACGAGATCAATTATACCTGCTACAAATGTGCCTGCAAGGATAGACGTCCCTGAGAGACGCCATGTTCCTGTGAAACATGTTGCTCCGGTCGAACCCGCCGAGCAAAGGACGCTGCCATCGACCGTCCAGTCCGCCGCTATTCCCAAAAAGAAGGGAAGACCGGTTGGTTCCAAAGATGTTCTGCCCCGGAAGCGGAGAAATCTTGTTAAAAGAGTTTTGCCACATGAGATCATTAAGGATCACGGTGATGTATTAGAAGAGCGCGTTCCAGATAAAATGCCTATTCCTGATCATGCCGATAACCTCGAAATATCCGTCAAGTACGCTAGCTTAGACGATATTTTGAAGCAAAACGAAACTGTCATCGATGATGTGTTCATATACTCAGTGGCCACTGACATTATGAGCAATGATGACATGGAACCTCGCAGCATTGCCGAGTGTCAACGACGAATGGACTGGCCACAATAGAAACAAGCAATCCAGGCTGAATTAGATTCCTTAGCGAAAAGAAGCGTATTTGGACCTGTAGCTCCAACACCACCCAATGTTAAACCAGTTGGTCACAAATGAGTTTTTCTAAGGAAGCGTAATGAGAATAATGAGATTGTACGATACAAGGCTCGCCTTGTGGCGCAAGGCTTCTCACAACACCCTGGAATTGATTACGAGGAGACGTATTCTCCCGTAATGGACGTCATAACGTTCCGCTACTTAATCAATTTAGTAGTTTCCGAAAAACTGAATATGCAGCTCATGGATGTGGTCACAGCCTATCTCTACGGGGATCTGGACACAGAGATATACATGAGAGTCCCTGAAGGACAAAAGATGCCTGAATCAAGTAGTTCCCGACCACGGAACGCGTTCTCGATTAGACTGAGGCGTTGGCTATATGGATTGAAACAATTCGGGCGAATGTGGTATAACCGCCTAAGCGAATACTTGATCGGTTTGGGATACATTAATAACGAACTTTGCCCATGTGTGTTCATAAAGAAATCCACTTCAGGATACGCAATCATCGTGGTCTATGTAGATGACATGAATCTCATAGGAACCGAAAAAGACTTGTCAGAAACTGTTGATATCCTGAAGAGGAAATTCGAGATGAAGGATCTTGGAAAGACACAGTTTTGCCTCGGCCTGCAGATCGAGCACCGTAAAGATGGAATTCTTGTCCATCAAGCGAACTACACCCAAAAGGTGTTGAGATGCTTTAGTCATTTTGATGTTAAGCCGTCCGCTACTTCCATGATCGTCCGCTCTCTAGACATTACTAAGGACCCATTCCGTCCAAAGGAGGACGACGAAGAGATATTGAGTCATGAGTGCTCTTATCTGGGTACAATAGGCGCTTTATTGTACTTGGCCCAATGTACTAGACCGGACATCTCGTTTGCTGTGAATTGTCTAGCTCGACACAGCACCGCGCCAACACGCCGCCATTGAAATGGCATAAAAGACATTTTTTGCTACCTTAAGGGTACTACGGACTTGGGCTTGTTCTATTCCTACGCGATTTTGAGTGAGTCCAACGCTCTTGGCACTTGAAACAACGCGACCCTTGTTAGCTACGCCGATGCAGGATACTTATCTGATCCGTACAAGGGGCGTTCCCAATCTGGTTACGTCTTTACCATTGGGAACACGACGATTTCTTGGAGGTCTCGCAAACAGACCTTAGTGGCTACTTCAACGAACCACTCTGAGCTACTCGCGCTCTATGAGGCGACTAGAGAGTGTGTATGGCTTCGAGCTATTATTGGCCATATTCGAAGTACATGTGATCTTCTATATGACCCAGATGAACCTGTTGTCGTCTATGAGGACAATACCGCTGTTGTTGATCAAGCGAAACATGGTTACATCAAAGGGGATGCTACCAAGCACATATCGCCCAAGTTGTTCTTTACACATGAACAACAAGCGCTTCAGAAGATTGAAGTGCAACACATTGGGTCGGAGAATAACCGTGCAGACTTGTTCACCAAGTCACTGCCGAAACACTCGTTCCAGAAACATGTCAGAGCAATTGGACTTAGGAAACTTTCAGAGCTAGCCTAAGTGAAACATGTTTCCTGCACCCTGTTGTGTGCATGTGAGGGGGAGCGCCCCAACGAGCGCCTCCAAACGCCCTGTTGGAAGCATCCTGATGTATGCTTGTGTACTCTTTTTTCCTTCGACCAAAGTTTTTTCCACTGGGTTTTCTTTGGCAAGGTTTTTAACGAGACACAGTTCAAATCTCTTATTCACTAAGGACTATTGTAATCAGGAGGAGTATCCAGTGTATACTTCTAATCCATCGTGTACTCTTTTGTCCTTCGATCAGTGGTTTTTTCCCACTGGGTTTTTCCTGACAAGGTTTTTGACGAGGCACCTTTGCAATGGTTAGTTTACCCCCATCATTACTGACCTGTGTGTACTCTTTTGTCATGGTAATCCTTCATGTTCCCAAGTGACTCTTCACCTTTGTAACTCCCAAGTGACTTTTTACTTTGTAACTCCCAACCTCTCTCTCCCTATATAAAGAGAGGTTGGGATGGCTTGTAGAGACACATTTGAGATATATTGATATACATTGAGAGGTTGAGCTAATTGTCCACACAACAGTATCTATATTATAGGTAACTAACCAGTCCGAATCTCATATTAAAATAATAATAATTTATGAATATTATATTATTATATACAATTAAATAATGTATATATTTACAATTGGAGTAATGTCTTATAAATTTACTTTAGGCAATTGTGGAACTTGTCCATCACTTTGTGCATGCTCGTCAGATCGAGATGAAACTTGTGCCAACAGGACCGTATCATTTTTCTGGTCCTGTATGCCAAGTTTGGTCCGATTCTGAGGCAGTTGATTGGATCGCCGTTTTGCGGGCCCCACGGTCCGACTCAACGGGCGATTTTGTGCACTGCCCACCGAAATCCAAAACTGGACATACCGTTGGGTCTGTATCATCAAAACAAATCCGTAGACATGTAGTTTGACGACTTTAGAGACCATTGACTCTGACACATTTTTCGGTGTAAAGCGGGTCCAACGGCGGATACCGTTTTGGCCCAAAATTACCATTTTGCCCCTGTGTTCAGAATTGGACTTAAGGACAGGCAATCCTAGCTAATTTGACTATTCTGAAAATGTTGGCAGTGTCTGTTTCAGCTTTCGGAGACAGTTATGGTGATTTGGACTTTACGGCTCACCAGTTGACTATATTTGTGGGATCTGCGTGCAACCTCCAGGCAAGATACCTTGTCTCCCTCTACAGTTTATTTATATGCATATTTATATTATTATACAGTTTTACTAGTTGATTATTTATATGTGATTTGTATATCATGCCTGCTAGTGTATATAGCCTTGTTTATAATTAGCTTTGTAATTCATATTGGATATACGTATATATAGTTCTTGTTCATAGTTACCTTTGTAGTTCATATTGGATTAGTTTTCTCGTGTATCGTGATTGAGTCGTGTCGTGTCATCACTTGTACTTGGACTGAGTCGTATCGTGTCATAGGATGAATAAGTCATAACGGAACTGCTTTACCTCCTTGCCTTGAAATTCTTGAAGCTAACCTGCGAGCCCACACCAGGGACGAGGGTTAGTAGTTAAGCTAACCTGCGAGCCCATATTAGGGGCGAGGGTTAGTAGTTAAGCTAACCTGCGAGTCCACATTAGGGGCGAGGGTTAGTAGTTATCTGTCCACACCTGCGAGTCCACACTAGGGACGAGGGTGATGCTAGCCTGCGAGTCCACACCAGGGACGAGGGTTAGTAGTATATGGTTCACACCTGCGAGTCTACACTAGGGACGAGGGTGATGCTAGCCTGCGAGTCCACACTAGGGGCGAGGGCTAGTAGTTGTTCAAACCTGCGAGTCCACACTAGGGACGAGGGTTTGAGTATTCGATTGGTTATCCATTGACATCGTGATATCGTGTTCTCTTGTTCTTCTCCAGCAGTTCGTTTAGGCGTAGTGGTTCTTCCAGTCGTGTATAGTCATGTTTCCGTGCTGATTGGTCTTTTCCTATTTATTTCCTATATTTTCTTTATTGCATGATAAACTGCTAGATAGACATGTTTTTATGTATCTTGCTATGTCCTCTGAGGACCTGTCACCCCCATTTCCTGTATTTTGTATTTGTACTCGTAAATTGATTTTTGGCACGTATTTTATTTTCTCGACTTGTGGATTCGGGTTCTCGTAAATGGGTTTTGGACCATGGCTTGGTTTTATTTTGTGGAGTTGGTTTGGTTTGGTTTGGTTCATCATGAGTGGAACACCTTAGCCTATTCTCTACCTCCATTCCATCACAACCACCCTCATTAAAACCTACCAACCTTTTCTCTCTCCTCCATAACTCCATTAATTTCTTACAACTTCTTCTTCTTCCTTCTTCCACACAACTCCCCAACCCATAGGCAAGTGCACCTTGCCATCAAATAAGCACCACTTTTTATTTGTCCATTAACTAGATTAGGCCATGGACAACAACTTTAGAACTTGATATTTTGTGATTTGGAGCTTTCATTTTTCTAGATCTAGGTTTTAACCATTTTCGAAAATCCTTGGTTTTGATCCATTAAATTTCGATTTTTGTATGTTTTGATGCTTCCATGTGGAAGAGAATTTAATTTTACTCAAGTTAGAACTTTGAAAATCTAGATTTGGTTTTGATTTGGCTAAGTTATGAAGATTTGAAGTTTTTGGTGTTCTTGAGGAGTTCATCTCAGCCTTGGTGAAGGCTCTCGGCCAGTGCTCTTTAGCACTTGACCGTTTGCGCACCCCGGCCTGTGCTCTTTAGTGCATGGCCGATTGCGCATAGGCTCAGCCAGTGCTTTGCGCTGCGCTGGATTGCGCTGGCGCAAGCTAGCCATGCGCAAGCCATCCATGCGCAAAGTAACCCCTGCGCACTCGACCTCTGCGCAGTCTACCCTCTGCGCAGTTGACCCTTGCGCAATCCTCCCTTGCGCAATCCAATTGATGCGCAAGGCATCCCCTGTGCCCCTTTAACCCTGGGCCCCTTGACCCCTGTGCAGTCTACCCTTGCGCAAGGTAATCCTTGCGCAAGGCAACTCTTGCGCAGCTCTTCCATGCGCAGTACATACCCTGCGCAGCCCAACCCCTGACCCCCTTGCACAACCTACTTGTCTATGATGAATTGTTATTTCTTTAAGCTTGGCTCTTCTATAGTCCTATATATATTGGTATTTTATTATATATTTTACGTCCATTTTATATCCTTACGCCTTTTGTCACGAACTGATTTTTACTTAATATGTTTGGAATGACTATTGTACATGGCATGGTATGACAAGGAACTAGCATAACACGACAGTGACCCGTAGTGGTGCACTCCTGACATGACCAACCTGACATGATAGTAGCCCGTCGTGGCGCACTCCTGACAGTACCCTGACATGATTTATCTTGATAACTTGATAGTGGTCCGTGGCGGCGCACTCCTAACTTGACTTGACTTGTAACTGGTAACTTGACTCGTATAATCAACTTGACACCGTGGGTGTTTCGGCTTGCTTGCTTGTGCAATCCACTTGTCTTGTCTTGCATTATGTCTAGGACGTGACTTCCTGGGTACCACGGCCAGGGACTCGCGCTAAATTGGATTAGGCTAATTATTAGATCAAACTAGAACATGGAGAATTCCCAGTCACAGGCAATCTCGTTATCTGGGCGCTTTAATGGACTTGTAGCTTGCCGACGAGTAGAGCACATTTCCAGCACACTGTCATGTGTTGCACCCTCTAAGTCACCTAAGGGTACATTTGTCTCCCGGGCATTGTACCCTCCTATAACTTTCAACCCGCAGAAGGATAACTGGATAGTCTGCAGGGCTTGGGACTGGAAGTTTCTCACTTGCATCTTGTTAGTAATTAAGGCTTGTGATAACCCTAGTTAGTTAAAGTAGTAAGCCGTAGTAATTGCTTGGCCGCTTGTGAATGCATGATGTCCAGCCCTGTCTAAGTCTTGTCTAGCTCCAGTACCTGCTATCTCCTGAGCATGTTTGTTTTCCTTATCTTAACGATAAATGAGTAGAGACAATGAGCTATTCAGGCGAAGGGTTACAACCCCGGTCCTTGTCTGGTTTAAGGATTGTAACCTGGTTCCCGGAATGGTTCTACGTCCCTAGTCGTTTATCGCGCTGTGTACTTTTATTACTTGTACTTTCCTTTTATTCTTTAGGTCCTGATATGCTGGCTTTTGTTCTTATTTGTGGCCTCCTTGTGGCACTTGCTCTTTCTGGGGTTTGACCCAGCTGGTTTTGTGTGGCCAGATTTCGGAGCAGCTCCCGAGGATCTACCAAGCTTCCAGCCCAATGGTGAACACTAGACGGAACCCGGGCTACGAGTGGGTTTTCCCTTTTTAATTCACCCACTTATATGTAAATTTATTCTTTTAAGGCGTTTAGCCGACGAGCACCTGTTAGCTCGATGCACATTTACTTACTGTCTGCCTACGGGCTGTAAACATGATTAACAAATCCTAGGGTTGATCATGTATGACTGAACTCTTGCTAGTCCTATCATTTTGTACGACTAGCTTCATGATCACCCAATATGTAATATTTGGGATGCCTTATATATATATTTGATGCTCTAATATCTTGTAACTCTGTTAATTGCTTGAGATTGAGACAATAGGCTTGACCTTAAGAAACTGCTGGCTTGTAATAAACCCTCATATCTAGACAGCCGTGATCGTATAGTTGAGATGTATTCTATTTCAATATACGTAGCTGGCTATGTCTGCCCCCGCTCTCCAGTATTCTAGTTCTGGGGCATGACAGGACCTGATGATCTCTTCAGGTTAGTTATTGCGTGGAGTTAGTTAGCAGCTCTGGATGGCGGATGACTATGACACTTGTGGGGTCCAGATGTGATGATATTGCTTGCGAGATTCAGGTATTGACACCATGTTTATTATCCAGTTCATCCCGCTCGTGTTTTCCTTTCATCATTATGATATATCATATTTATTGATTCAGTTTATAGACTCATGATATTTCTTGGAGTCTAATCGAACATGCATGCTAGTGGGCTGCAGACCACGACCCATACTTATTCATTCTTGTTTATTATTCTTATTGCGGATTGAGATATAGTTTAGATTAGACATGATACCCTATGCTGGACAGCTTATACGTACTTGAGTCGGGCTGGAGTCCGCTCGATACGTAGCTGGCTTACTTATGAGCTCGCGTCCGAAAAGCGGGTGCGGGTCGTGACAGGAAGGGGCGGTGGCTGGTAGGGGTGGTGGCGCCACCGCTGGAGGAAGGTGGACGAGGAGGAGGTCGTCGACAGCGTCCCGCCGCCGAGAGGGTTCATCGATGCCTGGTCCACCGACAGCTCGGTCGAGCAGATGCCCACCCTCACGCTCTCCATGTCCAATGCGGTCTACGACGACGAGGAAAGAGGCGAAGGAGGAGGAAGGGGGCGGCTGCTGGTAGTGGTGGTGGCACCGTCGCTGGAGGAAGGAGGACGACGAGGAGGAGGAAGGAGGAGAGAGGAGAGAGAAAAACCCTAATGTTTGGGTGCCCCCCAGCAAAATATCCACCTGCTTGGGCTGCCCCTAAGTAGGGGCTGCCCCCAAGCAATTTTTGTGGTGCCCTTAGAAAAACCCAAAATTTTATACAACACATATACCTAGGGGTGAGTGTTCGGTTTATTCGGTTTCAACCGAACAAAAATAATTAAAACCGAATAAAACGAAATTCTAAAAATCAAAAACCAAAGTCGAACCGAATTAGCAAAAAAAAACGAAACCGAACCGAACCGAATAAGCAATTCGGTTTGTTCGGTTGGAATATTTGTATTATTTAATGGATCGGACCCAAAGTAGAAATAGTGGTTAATTTATATTAAAAATGATAATTCTTATACACATATTTGTTGTATTTCAAAGATGCATACAAATTTGAACTAGTTGTTAAATTATCATTGTTGCCATAAAAACATATACATAGATTATTGGTTTCAAAATATACAAATTTTTATTCACAAAATATGCATAAAATTGAGAGTATTTGCATAATTGCATGAGTTTTATTCGGTTTTCGGTTTTGGATCGAAACCCAAAACCGAAACCGAATAAGAAATTATAATATTTTCAAAACCGAACTGATTTTTTTTTTAAAACCGAACCGATCTCCTATTCGATTCGGTTATGTTCGGATTTCGATCTAAAATCGAATAATGCTCACCCCTACATACACCCAGGAAATTAGGCATACAGTTTCATTGTACATGTAGACACAGGAATAAGACAGCATTGAACCACGTGCGATACAATTTTTTTTGGACATGAGAAAGAAGCATGAATGCCATGCCCCTTAGTAAGATTTTTGCTAAAGCCATTATATAAATTACGGGCAATCCAAATTTTGGTGCTAGTTCACTTTGGAGAAAAGTTTATTCAGATTAGCTCAAAATTTTCTCAAACTTCTCCTCCCCGGCCCTTCTCCTCCTCCTCCTCCTCCCCCCTCCTCCGCGATACAATCGGAGAAAGTATTATGGGTTATTTAGTAAGATTTTTGCTAAAGCCATTATATAAGTTGCGGGCAATCCAAATTTTGGTGCTAGTTCACTTTGGAGAAAAGTTTATTCAGATTAGCTCAAAATTTCCTCCTCCTCCTCCTCCCCGGCCCTTCTCCTCCTCCTCCTCCACCCCCTTCCCCCCCTCCGACCTCCTCCTTGCCGTCCGTCCACTAGTTGTTGGCGGTGAAGGGGGTTGCAGCCGTGGAGGAGTAGAGGATTGGAGAGAAGCATCGACAACGGGGGAGAGGGGTTGCAGCCACGGAGGAAGTGGCTGCAGCCGCAGAGGAGAAGCAACGACCTCCTGCTCCCTCTCCTCCGCCCCCCTCCGACCTCCTGCTCTCACTTCTCCACCACCTTCGGCCTCTTCTTCGTTGCCTGTCCACTAGTTGTTAGCAGGGGAGGGGGCTGCAGCTGCGGAGGAGGAAAGGACGGGAGAGAATAAGCAGCGGCGGAGAGAGGGGCTGCAGCCACGAAGGAGAAGTAGCAGCAACGGAGGAGAGGGGCTGCAGCGGCAGCATGGGAGAAGCAGCAGCCTCCTCCTCCCACAACTCTGCCCCCTCCGGCCTCCTCCTGCTCCTCCCCCCCCTCCGGCCTCCTCCTGCTCCTCCCCTCCCCCCCTCCGGCCTCCTCCTCGCCGTCCGTCCACCAGTTGTTGGCGGTGGAGGGAGGGTGCAGCCATGGAGGAGGAGAGGATGGGCGAGAAGCAGTGATAGCAGGGGAGAGGGGCTGCAGCCACGGAGGAGAAGCATCGACGGCAGGAAAGAAGCAGCAGCCTCCTCCCCCCCCTCTCCGGCCTCCTCCTCGATGTGGATTGTAGTTCACTTTAATACAACAAATTACGTTCGGTGGATCCAGTAGAGTTGGATCCTCCCGTTGTCATATTAGCCAGTCATTTCCATGTGACTGGTCCATATATTTTGGAATTGAGACGTAACAACGAGATACTTGTAAAAAAAAGATCATAAAAAAAAAGACGTAGCTTATTGTATTTCTGATAAAAAAAATGCCATAAGCTATGACATTTTTTGTGATCTCTATTTTTTTAAAAAAAATTGTGAACAACACTAAATTCTCATTGCTGCTCTCACAAATGCAACTTTCACACAGAACTCTGATATGCTGGCCCTTGGGTAGTACGATCATTTTCTTTCTTTGTGTTTGGTAGCAAAGATGGAAAAGATAAGAGATGCATTTTTTTTGTATGAAAGAAAAAGTGGAAGGAAAGAAAGTAAAAATATAGGATTTACCAATTCTACCCTCAACTAAAAACACTTATTTACCATTTGATTTCATAAATAATTTTTAAATAATACATTCATATGGGGGTATAATTGTTAATTAATACAAGCTTCCACTTTTTCTTCCACTTTTTCACCCACTTTTGGAGGGGTTGAATTTCTTAGGTTATGAGGGAAAAGTAATCCCTCCACTTTTTCTACCTTCCTATTTTTTCTTCCATACCAAACAAGAGAAAATGAATCTTTTCCTTCATTTTTCCCACCTCTATTTTTCTTCCTCCCACTTTTTCCTTCTACCAAACACACCCTAGAAATATTGAAAAGTCACCTTAGGGAAACCATCGCTACCGTTAGGAGGATTCCTCCCGAAATGGAGTTGTCCCCAACACCTATTCCCCATTTTGTTCCACGAATTTCGATACACATTTCTCTATTCTCCATTATCAAGAACACAATAGAGTCCTCATCAACTAGCTTCTTTCGATTGACGAAAGTACACCACCATCACGACCCGATTGCAAAGTAATGGGTCTAGTCGGATCATGTCCAGCCTGCACCGTTGTGAGACGGTAGCAGTAAGCTGTATCAAGTAGTGAAACGCAACATGCAGAAACATCTAACGGAAATAAAACATTTTTATTAAACTGAAACTGGTCTGAAATGGAAATAAAACAACAACACAATTCATTTTATTACAACTGTTCTGAAAAGAAAGCAAAGGAAAAGTACTAAGCCAACACTCTAGGGTTCTGGGGTTCCTGGTTCAGCCTCTGTGGGACCCAAGTCTGCCCCGTAGAAAGTGCAATAAGGCAGCTCCTCTTCGTCGCTGTCACCTAAAAATGTTGGGTCTCCAGTCAGGAGTGAACAAGAAACATATTTTTTCCACATCTTGCATTTCTAAATTAATAATAAATGAAAAATGGGAGACAGTTTAAGAAACAATATATTTTTGTATTTAATAGTAAAAAGAGACCGACAAACAAGATGATGTCAATGTCCAACATGATGCAATACTAAGCTAGTGTTTTGAGTATATAACAGGGTCTGTGACCGGCTGGTGAGGCAATATATATACTAACGTTTTTGGCCAAAACGAATAGTATACGGTACGGCTCAACCCCCTGTGTGGTAGGGATTAGCGCAAGGCAATAAACGATCGATATTTGGCTTTGGTCACAGACGTTATACTACTCCCCCAATCAATCTCCAAGCAATAAGCCAATGAGTCAATATAGCAATCCAGCAATCCCTCAATCGATGTGGAGTCCGAGAGGGATCCACGGTGAATCAGTGTCACTATACTACATGTAATCAACTGATGCATACATTTAATTTCTCGAAACTTCAAATATATGCATCAGTTGATTACCGTGGATAACTCCTTGGCGTGAAAAATAGTAGTACCAGATTAAATAACATTTTATTTAAAATGAATTTTTTTGGCGTGGAAAATAGTTGATTACCGTGGAAAACTCCTTGGTGTGGAAAATATTTGATTACCGTGGATAACTCCTTCCGCGATAAATCAGTGTCACTATACTTTAAAATAAAATTTTCAAAATTAGTAATTTTCGTAAAAAAATAGTTTTTTATTTAAATAACATTTTAAAATAGAATTTATTTAATCAGAATAATTTTCATAAAATATATCTTTTAGACATTTCATAAATTATGTAGAAAATTACCTTTAAACATAGATAATAATACATGCGCAAAAATACGTTTTTTACCAAAATATTGGTTTAAAGTTAATATAAAAGGTTTTCGGGTTTTAATATTAAATACCATTACCAAAATAACCTTTTTAAATAAATATTAGTTTTTATTATATTAATTCTCCTTATAAAACCTTCTTGATTAGAAATCATATTTAAAAGGAAAACATTTATATATATATATATATATATATATATATATATATATATATATATATATATATATATATATATATATATATATATATATATATATATATATATATATATATATATATATATATATATAATCATTTAACGAAATCTAATTTTTTTTATACCATTTACTTAACCAAACTTTTATTTAAAGATAATACTTTTTAATGAATATTTATTTACTACTATTTTGTAAACAAACTAAATCATTATTTGGTTTAACACTCTACGACTTAACATTACAAATTAAATGATAATCCAAACTACATATTTAAACAATTAAAAATCATTAAAACCATATCTAAATTATTAAGGTTAATCCACAAATCAATTAATACCAATAAAGTATATCTGAAGTTTCCTAAAACGATTATTATTACAACATTTACTAATTACATCACAGAAAGCTAAATTATCAAACCACAAAACCTAATTAATTATCTATAGAACCTATTCTGAATCTACAGAGGCTATTTCTAGGCCAAAACCTCAAATAGGTTCTGAGAACAAACAGAATGTGGGAAAAGAGGAAACGGGTTATCCAAACTTGCACGAAGGAGTATCAAGGGGAAGCCTCGGACTCGGAACAACGTCGGGATTGACGAGCACAGACACGTGCGCGCACACGGACGGACACGTGGGCGAAGGCGCGCGGAACCGGGGCGCGCTCGCGGCTGGCGCACGGCGACGAGGAGGAGGGAGAGAGTTATGAGATAGTGAAGGAGAATGAATGGAGTTTCTGTGGATAAGGGGTTTCTGAAGAGTTAGGTAAAGGTTGAGATCCGGAAGGGGGGTGTGCGCGCGGGTTCAGGGGAGAGAGGGGACGTGGTTTTGAATGGGTTTGGGTATGTGTCACGACCCGTTACCCAAATTGTTGGGCCGGGCCGAGCCATGTCCAGCCTACGCTTGGTTAAAGCGTAGTAAGCTGTTCTAAGAATAGACAATAAAGGATCTAAGTAGCTAACAGTTCTAAAATCATATTTAAAGGTTCATCACAACACAGCATCTATAAGCGAAGGTAAACAAGTACAGACTTAATAATACATAACCAAAGTATCTAACTGGAGACAAAGTCCAGTATCCAAATATAAGAACATACCAAAGTCTCAGTCTCAAAACACAAGAAAAACAACTAAGCAAGGTTCCCCGCCGGGGCCTCTTCTGGAGCTAAGGCCAGGTCCTCAATGCAGTACCATAATATGTAACACAACATTTCCTTCTCGAAAAGTGAACCTACAACGTTATCCTGTCAGGACGGGAGCAAGTACAACCTCTACAACTAAAATACTGAACATATAATGAAAGAGATGTACAACAAGAATCATGGTGTGATAAGTCTATAAAACAGGAAATACTGGAAAACATGGCCTCATGGTACAACTGGGATCACAGTATCATAGTAACACAGGGAACATGGCATATCTGGAATCATGGTATATCTCATAATCTATCATGGCAAGGATACATATGTCATAGAGACAGATGTATATGTAATGTTTAAAACTGTAGCAGGTACGTGATCGGTCAATAGATGTACAATGTGCTGGGGCATATAATAAAATGTACATACGTACAAGTTAATAAGCATAGGTGTACATCCGTACAGATATGCGGGGTAATGGCCTGCGACAAGGTATGCATATAAAATGCGACCTCGCTCGCTACTGTAGGGGGGTCATGATCACGTACACTACTATCAGTTTCCCCATAACCCATATTCTATCATGTGAGAGATACGAGAACAGTAAAAACATATGAGAGACACTGGGAGTAATATAAGCATAGCCGGTACTGGGACAATATAAAACATGTGAATACTCCGAGTAGTATAAAGCATAGTAAAACATGTACTGAGAACCAGTAAGGAACATGTGAAGATATGATAACTGTCCTAAGCATGGTAGAGACCAATTTAATGTAACATGTGAAGATTTAACTTGCAGTTATTCAGAAAGCAGTATTTTAACAGGATTAATACATGTTCTAGCATTAAAAGACAGTAAATGAGTGTGTAGATGTACTTGTCTCGAGCAAAGCAAGAACACTAGTACGAAGATATAGATGTCCGGTATCCTGTCAATAATGATATACAAACTCAGTTCTAAGCTATGTTCAATAATACACTAGTGGTGTGACACGACTCCTGACTGGATACTAGCCAAGTGGGGACCTAGCATAAAAGTCTAATGTGGAGTGCCACTATACACAAACTAACTTCCTAGGATCTATACACTAGTGTAGGGGGTGGTCCAATACTACAATAACTCAAAAGAACACAAAACATTACAAGTCATAATTATTCAATAATTAAATCAAACTGTACACTAAGTTCCAACAATTTTAGAGATAGACAAAAAGCTAAATTATATATAAAATAAAGTAACAAAATAATCCTTGTTAATTATAGAAATTTATACTAATTTTTTTGGAATTTATAAACCTTCATAAATATTTATTAAAAATCAGCAAACATAAATATACTAAAAATGAGTTCTGTTTTCCTATTTTTATAAAATACCAAAAGCACTTAATAAATGCTAAAAAAATTATAATAAATTAGCTAAATTAACATAATATTTAAATACAATTTTTCCCAGATTTTTACAGAAATTAAAATATATATAAAAATTCAAAAACAGAAAGTAATAATTTATGAAAAAATAATTAATTATAAATTAAGGATAATACATAATCAAAATCTACAGATGTTGTCGGATGATAAAATAAATATCACCAACGTGTCCAGAACGGTCAAATCAGCTAGGATAGCCTACCCATAAGTCCAATTTGGATACAGGGGCAAAATGGTAATTTCGGGTTAAAATGATGTCCGTCGTTGGACACACTTTGCACCGAAAAATGTGTCGAGATAGAAGTCTACAAAACCTAGCAAATTATATGTCCACGAATCCAGAATGACGATACGAACCCAACGGTATATCCGGAATAGGATTCCGATGTGCCGATCTCAAAATGATACGTTGACGCGAACACTTGGTATCCGGTTTACACGGAAATGCATGCCGGAGCAAATGTCTTCAAAACTTAGCAAATTATATGTCAACGAGTCCATAATGACGATACGAACTCAACGGTATATCCGAAATTGGATTCCGATGAGCCGATCTCAAAGTGACCCGTTGACTCGAAAAGTGGGACCCGTTTTGCACCGAAATGCGTGCCAGGGCTCACGTTCTCCAAATCAAGCAAACTTTATATGAAAACAAGCCAGAACGACGCCACGAGTCTACTGGTGGCGTCAGAAATTGAATCCGGAGTCCCGGGTTCAAAAATAGAATTTACAAGTGCAATTTAAAGAATTCGGACGGCCAACTTTGGCGTCGAATTCAACCAACCAAACGTGCTTATAACGAAATGAAACCTAAAGGAGGCAGGAAGAGGGTTATACCAGCTGTGCATCGGAACTGACGGTGCGCAAAACGGAGCTGCGACGACGAAGATACGAACCCGCGAAGTTGGCATCACGAAACTGTCCAAAAACAGTTCAATTTAAAACGTCAACTTGGTGGCTAGTTTTGAGGTATCAAACGACAAAATTAACGGACGAAAATTGACAGGAGTGAAGATGGATATACCGAGATTGCAACGGAGCAAAGAGATCGCCGATCCAACGGTCTGATCTCCCGAAAAACACGTACGAACTTGCTGGAGCGCAAATTCTGAGTTCCAAACTCGCGCGCGCCGACGGGATCTCGTGCTAAATGCACGAATCGTGTGTTTAACACGTCGGGGAGGCCGGTGGTGGACAGGGAGAGGTCGTCGGGGGTGCGCACGCCGGTGGGGGGGGTCGTCGGCGGCGGCGGTCGGCCGCGGTGGCGCGCGAGACGCGCGCGGCTGCTGCATGCAGATGCTGCTGCCGCGTTTGCTGCTACTGTCGCGCCTGGGCTGTGCGCGGCTGCTGGCGGAGGCCGGCCACAGCGGTGGTGGCGGCCAACGGCGTGGGCACGGTCGCCGGTGGCGGTGGCCGGCGACGTGTGGTGGTGGCGGAAGGTGGTGTTGGTGATGGTTAGTGGTGGTGGTTTGTATGGTGGTGTTGGTGTTGATGGTGATGTTAATGGTGGTGATGATGATGGTTTATGGTGGTGGAGTGAGGATGATGAAAATGGAGAGGGAGGAGGAAGGAGGAGCTCGGCCATAGAGGTGGTGGTGTTCGGCCGAGCATGGAGGGAGGGTGGGAGAGATGTACGTATGTGTGTTTATATATGTGTGTGTAGTATAAAGAGAGTGAGAGAGAGAGAGTTGATATTTGAATGGGGGAGAGAGAGAAGTCGGTCCTAAAGGGATGGGGGGGTGAGCTGGTGGTGGGGATGGTGTAAAGTGAGAGAGAGAGAGAGAAAGAGAGAATTATATATGTATATATATAATATATATATGGGTGTGTATATATTATATATAGAGAGAGAGAGGGGGAGATATTTAGAGAGAGGGGGAGAGGAAATGAAGTCGGCCAAGGGGGGGCTGGCTGCTATGGGGAGTGAGGGGGTGAGGTGTGAGGGGGTGTATGAGTGTTTGTTTGGAGAGAGAGTGTGTGATATTAGTATATATGTATATATATATATATACATATTAGAAAAAGAGAGAAAAGTATTTGTAGAGAGAGGATATATTCTTTTAAATAAGAAAAGAGAAATATTGTGTGGGATATTTGGACAGTCATGGGAGGACAACATGGAGCTTGGGTTCGGGTTCGGTCGAGCCGGGTCGGGTCAAAATCGGACCAGGGGGCAATATTCGAATTAAATATCGGTATTTATAATCACGGAAAAATAAATAATATACGGGGACTCCAATAAATGGGACACAAGTTGCAGGCGGGGAGTAGGCTTCGTGTGGGCCACGTCCATACTTCGGGTTGACAGGTTGGGTCGATGTCGGATCCCGAAATTAAATTGGAAAATAAATCAGGTTTCACGGTAGAAAATAAATCGGCCTAAATTGATCCGGAAGTTGTACGAAGAAAATGAAGCACAAAATGGAGTGTCTGAGTGGGACACGAAGGTCATGGGTGGAGAGCGTCTCGAGTAGATCATTCATGAGAAGTTGGTTCTGAGAAAACGACTGGTCTGGTGCTCCTAAATTAAAAGTCACGGTGACGTGCAAACGAAGATCAAAAATAAAAGTGGGAATAATTATTCAATGATTAATTGGTCTAAGTTGACCCGAAGTTGCGCGATACAAAAAGAGCACAAGGGAACGAGTTCAAGTGGGACATGATATATCAAAACGAAGATAATCTTGTCTACTTCAAAATTCGTGAAGAGAGTTCACAGAGATTGGCATCCCTGACGCTCCAGAAGTCAAAGTTACGGAAAGGCACATTAATGATCTAAACAATTAAATAATAATATATTTATCGAAAATAATTCATTCAGAAAAAATAAAAATAAACCCTGAAATTCAGGGGGCTTACAGTATGGGCTTAAGTCATGGGTTTGGGCTTCACACGGTCGTAAGCAAGTGCCGACGAGGAGTAGCCATGTAAATGAGATAAACTGACAAAATTTTAAAAATGTGATAGCTTATTGTGTTTTTGTCTAACAAAAATGTTATAACTATGACGTTTTTTATAACAGAAAATTTTCAAAAAGGCAACAAAAGAGTGTAAAATTATAGAAAAGATAATATGTTGAAAAAATTACGATAAAAATAATGTGATGCCAAAGGAGTCGACGACATGAGTGCATGCACTAATGCCGCCAACATAACAAAAGAGTGTAAAATTATAGAAAAGGTAATATGTTAAAAAAATTACAACAAAAGTAATATGTCATCAAAGGTGTTGGCGACATAAGTGCATGCACTCATGTTGCCAACACACATGGCGACATGAATGTACAAATACAAATATTTTTTTTCCAGAGTGGTCGTCAACACACTCGAATGCACTTCTGTCAACAAATACACATCCTTTTGTCTGTAAAACTCGAAATTTTTTTTTTTTTGCAGCGACCTATTACTTTTCTTGCATTTCATTTAACATATTATCTTCTATATAATTTAATATTCATTTGTTATCTTTTTCAAAATTTTCTGTTTTTATATTCTTTTTACAAGTACCTTGTCATAGATTATGGTATTTTTTGTGCAACTCATGAATAATGCCACATGCTATGGAGATATGTATATGAATTTGGAATTTTGAAAAAATTGGTACTCTCGTTCTACTTTATTTAAATTTTGGTATGAAATAGGTAAATTTCTGCTGTAAATTTGAGGTTTTTTTCTTTCTAAACAAGAGAAGACCATTAGCAACCCAACCGGCCAACCCCACTTATTTCCACCGTCTCAAATGGACGACGACGATCAACCACTGATCCCCGGGCTCCCGGACGACATCTCCCTCCGGTGCATCGCACGGGCCCCGATCTCCTCCAACCCGACCCTGTCCCACGTGTCCAGATCGTGGCGCTCCGTCCTCCGCTCCCCCTTCCCCTTCACCCTCCGATCCCAGCTCTCCATTGCCGATCCCATCCTCACCGTCAGCATCCGCAGGCCCACCACCGGCCAATCCCTCTGGTACCACCTCCTCCCCCGGCTCCACCACCACCGTCCGCTCCCCATCCCCCCACCTCCCCACCCCACCGTCGGCTCCTCCTCCGTCCCCCTCGGCCCCCGCCTCTTCCTCCTAGGCGGATCCCTCGGCGTCCCCTGCGCCCACGTCCAGATCTACGACTCCCGCCTCCGCCGCTGGTCCCTCGGCCCCCCCATGTCCTCCCCCCGCGAGTTCTCCGCAGCCGCCGCCGTCCGCGGCGTCATCTACGCGTTCGGCGGGTGCCGCCCCTCCGCCGCCTCCTGGTCCGAGTCCCTAGATCCCGCCGCCACCCTCCCCCGTTGGTCCCGCGTGCCCAGCCCCCACGGCGTCCGCCAGAAGTGGATGCACGGGACCGCCGTGCTCGGCGGGAAGCTCCTCGCGGTCGCGGACCGCGGAGGGATCGTCTTCGACCCCGCCGCGGCGTCGTGGGGCCCCGTGCCGCCGGCGCTCGTTCTCGGGTGGAGGGGACGGGCCGCGGTCGTCGGGGAGGTCCTGTACACGTACGATTACCTGGGGAAGGTGCGGGGGTACGACTGGGAGAAGGGGGAGTGGAGGCAGGTGGAGGGGCTGGAGAGGGAGCTCCCGAGTTTCCTGTGCGGAGCTACGCTGGCGAATTTCGGGGGTCTGCTGTGTCTGGTGTGGGAAGGGAGGGGGAAGGAGAGAGGGAAGGAGACGGAGATCTCGTACGCCGGGGTCGATTTGTCGAGGACGGAAGGCGGAGGAATCAGGGGGCGTGTGGTGTGGCTGGAGTGCGGCGTGCTGAAGGTCCCGAGGGGATCGTCGGTTTCACATTGTGTTACACTGGAGCTGTGAAAATCACACCGGATGGAGGTACGAGTTGTTTGGGTATTGTTTAAACTTTGCTCACCACAATTGTCTTGTGTTGAATTCATTATTGGATTTGGAGTACTTCTTAAGTTCTAGACATATTACCAATAGTTTTATACATCTTTAAGTTTCAATGTATGATGAGGAATGGATTGGATTTGGCATCGGTCAGTGACAACAAAATGATAACAACGGGAACTTGCAAAAGAATTTGTGTAATAGATAGTACAAGATGAAGTGATTTTATAGAATAGGTATTAATGGCTTCAACCCGATAATAATATACCAAGACAGAAGTTCTGACAAAAGCTAATTATCCTCCCTTGTATGGGAGTTGAAACATAAAATGTATTAGGAAAAAGAGAAAAGTCAAAACTGCCATAAAATAGGAAATTTGAATTTACAAAATTGCAAAAGCTGCCCCTGTCCGCCACTTGATTTGACCAATTTTCAGTTGCCCATGCTCGAATATGTGGTAGGTCACCTGGTCAACTTGTTGATGGTAAGATTCGAAAAGCAAGGATATGTCCGGTGGAATTTGTTCATGTGCTATCAGAATCGGACTTGGAACTTATGTTGTTAGTATCGTACGATACATGATACATATCTTACGACAATATGATATACTACTATTTTGTTACATATCGGTTGATCTGATACTATACATATAGGCTAATAGGTAGTATCGGTCTTTTACTTGAGTCAGGTAATGTATACTTAACAATATACTTAACAATCGAGATTCTAAAATTACATAAATATGTGTAAAAATGAACAAAATATATATGAACAAATTATATTAAGTCATGTTCCTATGTGGATTTAGAAGTATAAACCCAAACTCCTTGAGTTACTATATCACACGATACTTTGTGATGTCACAAAATTGATACATAATACGTATTGCGAGTTGACAACCTAACTTGGAACATATCATTGTCATCCTTAATGTTTTTATGGAGGAAGGATATGTAGAAGCATGGAATTTATGCGCCCCCAGTACAGATAATCGCATCCCTATGTGCTGCAAATAACATGCGCCAGACGTCAACCAAGTTGGCACTTCCAAAATAGTAGAAACAAAGTGCAGAAAAGAAAGATTTTCATTAATATTCATTGAAAATCTATTACATACATGGATTTTCATTGATATTCATGATTACATGGAGAATCTACTACATAATTGAGCATACTCTAACTATCCAATATAGGCGCAACACTTTTGCCATGCATATGAGCTGTTGGCAGCATAGATGCATCACTTCGGCCATACGTTGGTATCATGCGCTGCCTTAACCTTGTCTTCAGCCATATGGATTAGCCGATGACAACCGGCGCAACACTTTGGCCATATGAATGAGGCGCCGATTGAACAGGGTTTGGATTGACAATCAAAACCCGATAATCAACATCTTGGCACTCGACGTCGTCTCGGGGTAGAACGCAGCCAGTATGCTGCACGAGCAAGGACTGCTCCGTCCATCGTTAGTAAGACGCATCTCAGTTCTCTGGCAAGTTCTTTCATCAAGATGGTTGCTTCTTTGAACGAAGAGATCTACAACCCACAGCCGACCGACTCGCCAAGGAGGAGGCTCACAGCTATCGAAGACTAGGACAGTTTCGAACATGAAGTCGAATGCAAAGAGAATGAGTAAAGTCTCTCTCTCAAAACCCCTCTATTTATAGGCCAAAGCACAGTTAGACCCATGCGCCAAGTGACAGTCGGTCAAAAGCTCTGAAATTAAGGTGATGAATCTCATATTAATGGCAATGAATCTGCCATCTCGATTTTGACTAAGTCCAGTCAAAAGTCATCATTTCGAGCCCCGCGCCATATGCAGCGGCAGCGCTTCAGGAAGTTGACCAAAGACAATACATCCTCCAAATAGAACTGAGCCAAATCAAAATGATGTGCCCAAGAGTCAATGCGCCAACATGGCTCCTCAAACTATCGCATCAGCATTTAATGCAATATGCCAGATGTCAGCCGACACTCGATCACGGTGCGACATGCGTATCGAGAAACGTGCAGTCTATGGTTACACAGCAAACGAAGCGTCACTACCGTGCGCCTACGTCAGCACATACGTCGGCATCATCATTACTCATTTGTCAGTTACAGCTGTGCCACGCCACGTGACTTGACTTGACTACTCCTCACATGCCCCCCTAACTCTAAGTGCCATGTGCCCAGACTTACCATGCGCCCCAGAGGCCATGTGTCAAGTTCTCTCAAACGCTGAACTCAATCAGCGCATCAAATTCGGTCTGTGTTAACATATGAAGATTTTCGAGCAATATACACGCGCCACGTGTCACTGACTCGGTCATGCATATGAACGGGTGTCAACCACCCAAGATCTTAGCAACAACTTGATCCTAACAACTGTCACGTGTCAGCTCGTCCGCAGCCCAACAGAGCAGTCACAACAGATTTAGTTTAAACCTCATGCGCGCAGCGCTCCTGCTCGCCAAAAAACCCATGCGCGCATTGCATATGAGCGCATGGGTGGTTCTTTCCACTCCCCTATAAATAGGAGTGTCACGACCCGCTCCCGAATAATCGGACACGAGTCGGACACGTCCAGCCTTCGTCGATGGACACGACGAAGTAAGCTGTACAATTCTAAGAAAAACTCCATGCTAAAAGATATATAAAACAACACAGCTACTATACACGTTCCCAGAATCACTACAATCCACAAGTTATTGGTACAATATCATCCGGAGACAAATCCGGTAACATGAATAAAATTATACAATCCTGAAATCCTCAATACAATACATGATAAAATCTCTAAACAAATCTAAGAAGGGTCTAACCATAATTCTGAACTTCTAAATCTATCTTGAGGCACAACTCTATCCTGGCTTCGGGCTCTGGCCCATAAAGATTGAACATCATCCTCAAGCATACCTGCAACGTATCCTGTCAGAAAAAGAGCAAAGTACAACCCCGACAAGAAGCACTAAACAATGTAAACTGAAATGCATGAAAAAGAATCACAATATGAACTATGGTACACGACAGGAATATGAAACTGTGGTAAATGAATAACGATGAACTATAGTACCAGATCCTGAACAATAAACTAGACTATCAGTGTAACATGCAAGTGAAATAACTATCAGAGTATGTGACCGGCTGGGTAAACAATGAACAAGAGCACATAAATAATGGTACGGCTTAGAGTCCCACGTGCACGATGTGAGACCTAAGCTATTAGTCAATGCCTAGCTAAAATAGGATTGGTTACATATCTGTAGTATTTCCCCACCCAATGTACAAGTAATGAACAATGAACTATGAACAATGAACGATGAACGATGAACAATGAACAATCGTGTGTACAACGTGTCAATATGAGAATATGAAGCAAAATAGAAATACAGAGTAAAGGGTTCGAGTCGGTGTACTTGCCTTGCTCTGGAATATCACGAGTAGGGAGATAACCTCTATATCCTCCTGATAATAAATACAAGCTGGTTAATGATCTAAATATTTACACTAGCTATTTATTGCTAACTTAACCAATTGTTTTCTTGCTACCCTTATGCTAATTAGCTAATGAAATATTAGTAATTATCACATGAGAATAGTTAAAATCTATATAGCAAAATAATGAATAATAAATACTTACTAATTACTAGGTCACACTATTCTTATTTAAACATAATTAATTCATTTAGGAGTATTAACAAAATATTACTTTTAGAGAAGATAGGCTTAATTATAGTCATTAATAAAACTAAAATTATAATTGAGTTTAATAATAATAACTGCTAATAGTAAACGTTTATATCATTAATATTAAATGTTAGCCCGAAAGAGTAACTCAATCCTTAATCTGTTGGCCCACAAATACCCGGCCCAACTAGTTAAAGCACAACATTCAACTTGTTTGCTGGACGAGTCTCTGGACTGGATTTAGCTAAAATCCACTAATTCCTTCTGGTCAAACTCATCCATAACATAAATCCTTATTCTCTTAGTTTTAGCAAAGTGCAGCATATACAAACCAAAAACTTGGCCACCTATACAACCAAAAGTTAACACAGTGCACAAACCCATAGCCTTTCAAGCTATAACCCATTCAAGCTCAACAGCTCAATCTACCAGTTTAGCAAAACTTCCAAACTATCATTCAACAGATCATTTCAAAGAAACAAGGTTCAAAGACAATCGAAACCAAAAGTCCTGCAAAATTCACAACCAGAAATTTAACCCAACATCTCTCACAACACTCGTATCATATCCAAAATATTGCCCTCTACTACATCCAAACCAGAACCCAAATGGATTGTACTCAAACCAGAAGTTGATTAGAAACATTCAAACTAACAGCCCAGCATTCAAAACAATATCCCGCCAACCTACATAATATATATATTCAAACCAAAAGACATAACGTTTGCAAACTCTCCCAGTTAAACACACACCCGCGCCATTGCTAATCTCCAGTTCCAAATGACCCCTGCACACAACCGTAATGCCGAAAGCAACACTGGACACAACCACTGCAGCAACTCAAAGCTGGACCCATCCAAATCTGGACACATCGAGCCTGGACACGAGCTACCGGACACAAGTTATGGCTGACACCAGCTAACTTGTAATACTCCCGGCCCTGAACATACGCATACCCAATCCCTCGTCAAACCCAACTGCAAACAAAATATTTCTAACATACACGGAGTAAGATATTACCTGAGCAAAACGAACCGGATCTTGGATCGAGGACACGATTGGACACGGCTCTACGAGTCCAACTGAAAACTCGGAATCCTGCTAATCATTTAAACAAACAATTCCCAAGCATCGGAAAGAAAACATAGTATCAGCAACTCGTTGAAATCTTCTCTTTAAAGTAGCAAGAAAATCAAGAATGCATAGGTTATACTCACCAATAGATTCGATCAACTCAGCAGTTGATCTCTAGAAAGGATCAACTTCCTCTGATCTGACACCCACTTCAACCCAAACTAGAAGAGAATCAAAACACCAATCAATTCATAAACGAACACAAAAATTCTCCAAAGCTGAATAATTATAAGATCGACACTCACGAGAATTTGATGGGAGTCAAGAATACGATTGAATCTACGAGGATCAGCTCACTAGAGAAAACGAACCGATCAGAGAATTAACAAGGCGCCGATCAAAACGTTCGATCTGTACAAAACCAGATCGAGCATGAGCATGAGTAGATTTGCTCGATCGGAAATAATGAAGGAAAAGAATGATCCAGAGTTGATTGAGACTCACTTCGTCGTCGTTCGAGGAACTCGTCGAGCCATAGCCGAGAAATTGCTGACGATCGAAGAAGAGACGCTGCTCTGGTGTCGAGCGCCATCGGAAGTCGGAGTGGCACGTCGCTTGAGTGGTCGTGCGCCGCCGGAAGTCGGAGTGGCACGTCGCTTGAGGAGTGGTCGTGCGCCGCCGGAAGTCGGAGTGGCACGTCTCTTCCGCTGTGATGTTGTCGAGGGTTCTCGAACACCGCTGATGGGAGGGATGACGCTTGGTCGCCGATCGTCGGAAGCTAGGGTTAGGGTTCAGAGAATTTGGGGGAGAAGAGCTGGCTGGGAGTAATTTGGAGAGCTCTGCTCCCAAAGTCTCGAGCTGGAAAAGAATGAGGAGGCAGTTAGAGAGAGAGAGAGAGAATTTAACTTTAAATAGAGTTTGAATGAATGCAATTTTACCAAAAGCACTCCAACAAATACCTTATTGCAACTACACCCAAAAGTTGTTAGTTTGTTACAAAGTGGTTAGGTTGTTAGAGACTTGGGGAAAAAGAAAAGAAAATGGAGGGAACACTAATTTTTCTGTTCCACTCAAGTGAGAAAAGAATTTGAAATTCAAATGTCTTATCAGGTCATTACAACTGGAAAAAATAAATTAAAGGAAATAAATCCTTAAATATTTATAATTAACATTTCCCTCCTTGTGAAAAAAATCTCATGCTATTAAAAATTACAAAAACGATTTTAAATATTTTATATCTAAAATACCAGAATACTAGAGAGTATACTAACTTTATTAATCTGAAAGTTACAATTCCTCAAATAAACTAAAATAATATTTCAAATTTTTTTAAATTACCATAAATTCATAAAGTCGGAAAAGTGGGGTTACAAGGAGCCTTCCTTCATTTTGGGTCTTCACTTCAGCCCCGGCCCGGATTATCCAGAGAGTCAGAGCAGTTTCTTCTCGTCATCGGATCGTCAACGGAGTGAAGAAACCACTACAATATTCGATCTCCATCGTCACGCTTTTTCAGATTCATTTCTACTTAGATTTCCTGTTTAGGACTTCTCTTGTACTTTTCTCGTTTGCAATACAAAAAGTTCTTCAACTTTTGTCCATGGCGAACAAGATAGTCATTCTGAATTCTTTTATTAACTATTTTCTCGACACCCAAATATCTTAGTCTGTTAGGTTTGTGGCTTAGCATAAAACACCAACAATGCCGCCTTCTTGGAGACTGGTCAAGCTTCTCAATTCTTTTATTAACTATTTTCATAGATACACTGTTAGTCTCTCAACTGTATAATTAACCTCCATTCATCTCCTTTTCGGAAGAAAATACTTACTCGGTTCCTAAGCAGTTTTTTACATTTCCTTTTGGGGAGAACTTATTCCTTGGAGCCTACTTTATTCGTCTCTGTTATAATGCCAACTAGCTGCAGCCTTGTAGACTGTATCAAAGTAGTGGTTGTCATGCATCCTGTCAAGTATAGCATAGCTACATACCTATCCAAAACTATATTTTAAGTTTGATAGTTAGCCATCTTCATCCCCTTGATGAAAGGTTGTCTTGCACCCGGTACTGTATAGCATACCCATATGTACATCCAAAACTTTATTATAAGTGTAATGGTTAACCATCTTTCTCGCATGATGAAAGGTTTGATGAATGACATACTATGCTATTCTAGTATTCTTCAAAGAGATTTCAGTGCAACCGTTGAAAAATTTCTGGAGTAGTTAGTTTTCTATAGTAGAAAGCAATTGTGTCCTACCAACAAACCTTGATCTCAAAAACTAGCTTGAGAATCATATCCACTGCAGTTGCTAAGACATTTTTAGGCAAATGGAATCCCACTCAATACGAGAATCTGAATTTTGATTTTTGATGCATCAATAACACATATAGTTGGAATGTGTTCTGTTATCTGGAAAGCAAGCCAATTACGAGCTCCAAAAGCTTTAACATGAATTCTCAGCTTGTGGTGGGTGGGGACTACGGAATAAACTAGATTGTTGTTGAGGCTGTGATAATTGAGTGTTCTAAGATCCCATTTAGGCTTTGAAGAAAGGATTTCATAGAAACAAAAACATGAAACTTAATAGACACGGCTTTCTTGGAATTTCTTCACTTTGTGGAGTTTGGAGTTCAACATTAGTAGGAAAAGAATAATGTAGTGGAAAATACACTGGCAAAACATGTTAAATGCTCAACTGTGAAGCTGGTATTTTCATCTCGGGCAGTGCATCATCGATCTGTGGGGATGCTATCAAGTCGAGCTTTGAATGTTCAAGCTCTGTTCGTTTAGAGTTTGTACTTATCGAGCTGAAATCGATCTCGAGTCCCAGCTTATAAGAGGGTGTTCAAGCTCGACTCGTTTTACTCGTGAGCAGCTTGCAAGCCGATTGAGCTCGAGTCTTGGTTTTTTCCCCAACAAGTTTCATTACAGAATCACAAAATAAGGTAGAGACATAAAGGAATGCCCTAGTTTCTTGTTTAAAAAAGAAGAAAAAGTTGGGAAATAAAGAAGAAAAACAAAGAATTGGAAAGACTAATGAGAAATGGAACTCACTGAGGAGAAATAGGGAGAAAATTTAGACCTTTGGTGTTTTGTTAATGGATTTGGAACAGATGAAGGATGGAAAATAATGGAGAAAATTAAGGATGTCGAGTTGTAACTGAGTCTAGCCAAATCGAGTCATAACCGACTCAAGTCTAGTTGAGTACTCTTCAAGCTTACCGAGCTGAGCTTGTTCAAAATCTCTCCTGCCGAACTTCCCATGTTCAAGCTCCGCTCGTTAAGGGGACGGAGTTGAGCTTTTGCGGAGCCGAGATCACCAGCTGCTCTGTTCATCTGCAGCCCTATCTGTTTGCTATTAAAATCTTTTGATTGTAAATTTCAATACAAACAAAACAGTGTTATAATATAGGACTTAGACGTAGTCCTAGGAGTACACTTTTGTTTATCTGGGTCCCTTGTGCCGATGGAGCGAGTGGTAATGCGTTGATTCCGTTGACGATCTGACGACGATTATCGGTTCTCTGAAGGTTTGGATTGCTCTGGGTGCTGGAGCTTGCTGAGAGGAGGAAGACGTTGAGTGTCTGTATCTGCCTCTCTGGTGGTACGAAGTCTCTGTCTGTCGATGTATGTTTGCCTCTGTGTGTGTTCGTAGGTGAGAAGGAAATGATCCCTCTATTTATAGCTTTGCAGGCTGGCTGCTCATGCGCGCATATGTAGGATGCGCCTGGACGTGGGGACGCCACGTGGTGATTGCTGATGGAGGCGCATGGACGATGTGCCCTGATTGAGGGGTTGAATTCTTCATGCTGCTGTTGTGAGCCGGCACGTAGCAGGGAAGATCTTTCTGTTGCTGAGATCTTGGGTGAATCGAGTCAAAGGACACGTGTTATCGACCCATGGCTCGGAGATCTCGGATTTGATGGGGAATGATCTGGTAGGATGCGCCTGGGATTGGGCGCATGAGGAGACTTTGGCTCGTAACCTTTTGGGAGTCGCGAACCATTTGTGGCGCATGGCTTTTGAGACGCATGCGAAGCTTCAGTAGTGACTTTACTTCTGTCTTTTGGGATCAGAGAGAAGTCTGGGATGCATGGCTTTTGAGACGCATGCAGAACTTTGGACGCATAGCCGCGGAGGCGCATGCGAGTGGTTGGGCGGCCACGTGGTTTGTAACCGCCAGAGGAAAGTAATGATGATGTTGACGTTGGCGATGCTTCGTCTTCTGAAAAAGCTGTCAACTGTTCAGTCTTCGGGAAGCGTGTTGCCAACTCTGTCAGACTTCAGCATTTAATGTTTTTGATATTTGATAGACAGCTGAGTGGGCGCATCGATCGTCGTTCCACTAGGCGTATGGGGACGCATGGGGGCGCATCCCTTATGAGGCGCTTGGTGCTGAAGGGCGCGTCTGTGTGATGCGCTTGATGGGCGCATCTGTGTGATGTGCTTGATGTTTGAAGGGCGCGTCTGTGTGATGCGTTGTCTGGCCGGCGCATCCGCTTCGTGACACGTCTTTAATGGTGCGACTGTTACGTTCTTCGAGTGCTTTAAATAGCCGTTTTGACTTGGCTGAATTCGAAGCGTCCGGTTCATCCATTTAATACAAATTCATTGCACGGAATTCGGAGAGCCATCCACTTGGCGCATGAGTTTGATTTGTCCGGCCTATAAATAGTGGCATGGAGAGAGTTTGCTTCTCGTTCTCTCACGTTCTTCCGACATGAACTTGTTTACTCGGATGCATTCTGTTGATGAGATGCTCCCGAGGGTGAAGATGCGACGCAATGTCTTCATTGATGCACTTGAAGGTGACTGTTACATCCAAAAGTCGGAGTCGAGGGCTTCTGAGGCAGGCGGAAGGTGCCTGTTGCATCCAAAGATAGGGATGCTCGAGCCTCGTCTCCGTTATTCTGGAAGAGCCGCAGATCGGAATGGCGGTGCTGCGGCTTTGGGGGCTCTTTCTTCCTTCAAAGTGGGTGTTGCCCACTTTGGTTGTGTTGAAAGCTGCTCCTTTAGCCGCGGTTTCGATTGCGGTCTTCCTTCGCCTTTGGAGGCTCTTTCGAAGCCTCCCCTGGCCACATGTTGGCTTGCGGTGCTCTTCTCTTCCTCGGTTTGGGGAGCTCTTCCTCCAGCTAGAGGGTTGATTGCCACCCTCGTTCTGCTCAATAAATGCTTCATTAGTCGAAGCATTTTGACGGCGGTGAGCCTGGCTGGAAGAGTGGCACATAACTGGGCTGCTGAAGGGATGCACATAACTGAGCTGTCGAAGGGATGCACATAACTGAGGATGCACATAACTGAGCTGCTGAAAGGATGCGCCCCGCTGAAGGCGCATGGTGGGATGTACCTGACTGAAAGTGCATGGTGATCGCTGCGCTTGTTCAAGAGCGCATGATGATCGCCGCGCCTGGCTGTAGACTTAGGGTTTTTTCTTTTTGTAGAAGTTCTCCTTTGTACAACCTTTTCTGGACATGTATAGACTTTTATATGTAATAAAAAGTCCTCTTTCAATGTCTATATTTGTTGTTTTTGCTGTGTGAAGTACTTTGTCCGAGCTCTCTGGCGCATGTAGGGTTTGGCGCATAGGATTTCTGGTCCTGAAATTCCATGCTTCTACAAGACCCCCTTCAAAGTTTTCAAAACTTTTGGACAAGTTTTGGAATACTTTGAATAAGAAGCATGGCGGTCGAGGCGCATGACTGTTGGGGCGCATGTCTGTTCGGGTGCATCCGCGCATCAGTGATGGGGCGCATACTCCTCTCAGTTAATGCAAATGATAACGCCTCGATAACCAAAAAAGATTAATGATGATCTTTTTTGGATTTATTTACGGTTATCTCCTCACAGAATCCGAGGCGACGGCTGAGGTCACACTTCATCGATTCACGCGTGCGACCGTACCTATAAATAGGCGTGAGATGGAGAGAGAGTTATTCCTCTCCTTGCTTTTGCTTTTAGAGTTCTTCTTCACAAAAATCCTAACTTTCTTCTCTCAAGCAATGGCTCCCAAGACTCCTCGTGGCGGTGCTGGCAAGGGACGAGGCAAAGGGAAAGAATCCGTAGAGGCTGCTGCGGCTGATGTTCCCCGTCCACCTGTTGAAGTTCGGCCATCGGTGGTTGGTGAGTTTCATCATCCCGTTCCTGTATCATACATACGCCGACGCGCATAGACCTTGAGTCTTGATGATGCGCCGAGGCTCCATTGCTGACGCGCATGGGTTTAAGCCCTGAAGATGTGCCGAGGCTCCATTGCTGACGCGCATGGATTTAAGCCCTGAAGATGCGCTGAAGCTTTACTGCTGACGCGCATGATGCGCCGACGCTCCTTTTTAGATGTGCATGAGCCTGATGCGCTCTTGATGAGAAACGAGGCTTAGATTCTTTTGTTGTGTAACATCGCTGAATCTTTGCCTTCTTTGTTTGAATACCAGTGTCGATGACTGTCCCACTCCTGAATGAGGTGCTTCTGGATGCTGCCCTCTGCCAGATGGGAGTAGATTACGATGAGGAGGTGATAAATCCTGCTCGAACTGCTATCATGCTGGATCAGCCTCCCGAAAGAATGACTCAAATTCGGGAACAACCGCATGGGTTCCTCAAGCGGATGATGGAACGTGGCGTTTTGAAATCTGCCACTTCTGATAAAGTGACTTTCCTGAAGCCCGAGTTTCTGTTTGGAGACCGCCTTACTTCTATTGAAGCAAAGGTGTTGAAGGTCAAGGAAGATTGGTTTTTTTACAGCAAGAGGAGTGCATATGACTGTTAAGCAGCTCGAACGTCAATGGCTTCTGACGGCTTTCTGTCGTCTTGCTAACAAGAGGAGGATGTCTTGGGATCTAACCCCATCTCAGGGGGGAGCGGTGGCAGGCATCATCAAGATCGACTCTACCTCAGATCAAAGGGATACTTTGACCGCCGTGCGGGCTGGGCCTTCTTTCACCTGGCGGACTCTACGCCCTGGGAGCATTTATAGTGACGTTCCCGTCAATACATTTGCCTTTGGCGCTTCGACTTTTGCCAATCGCATGCTGTTGATGGAGCGATCGTACCCGAAAGGTGAATTTCGGGTAGAGGGTTGGTGTCATTACGTTGCCAAATGGGACAAGCTGACACTCTGGATGCTGTCACGGTTTCAAACCGAACTCCAAGAGATGGGGCTGACTGCCGCGATCCGTGCTACTCAGGCAGGTGTTGACATCAACCGGCATATGTTCCTCGCGCTCTTGGAGATGTTTGATACCCATACCGGGACCTTCTTCACTCTGGTGGGGGAGCTAGGCCTTGCACTTTATGAAATGCACGAGGTATCAAAGCTCCCTTGGGGACCAGAACCCTATGAGGAGTACTTCCCGACCAACGAGGAGTTCCAAGTCCTGGGGGACAAAGCTGAAGAAATGATGACCGTCTTCAAGGAAGTGGCGAGTCATCATTACTATATGCAGAAGAGGGATAAGAGCGGGTCGCAGCCTCATGTGACCGCTTGGAGAGATTACGTCTTTAAGCAAGACAAGGAGGATCCCTCGCAGTTCTCTACTCCGCCAGCGCTTTCCCGTAGCGAGGTGCTCTCCGCAATGAGCAGGTTAGGTGAGAAGAATCCCCGGGAGAATGAGGACCAGCAGTCGGATGAACGCTCCTACAGCTGTTTCTGGCACCTTACTCATCGGATGTCGTCGAAAGCAGTATTAGCCGCGTATCTTATGGTTTGGCTTCGGGATTACGTCTTCTCGGGTGGGTCAGGCTCCGTAGAGAGGGTGACTCGGAACTTAATCCTGCCAGCAGTGAAGTTAGTTTTCGGCCGGCGCCTGGCTCTACTTCCCGCGATGGTGTATAACCTGCTGCGAGGTTTACGGGAGTTTGCAGGAAACGTGGTCCACGATCGCGGTAGGAATGACAACTTCCCGCGTGCCGAACTGCCATTTCACTATCTGATGGGGTGGTTAATTTTACACCATCCAAATGTAATGAGTCCGGGTTCGGAAGAAGACCATAGGGCCGGAGATGCATTCCTTCGTCGTTTCCACCAGAGGAGCTGGTTGCATTCTGGCGTTCCTGTTTGCAGGAAGGTTTTATCCCGCCTTCAGGGGTGGGAGATCACCAAAGTAGGACCTGTCTTTTCGGATTTTGAGGCCGGTGAAGATTTGATGGATTCGGGTGAAGATGCCACCACTCTGCCTCCATGGGGATTCCGCTGGTTGCAAAGTATCCGGCTGTCCCATCTGGTGTACCGGAACAGGAACCAGTGCTACCTGGAACCGTATTTGTCGAGCCGTTTTTCACGGCAATTCGGCTATGCTCAGTTAATGTTGGATAATCCCAGTATCACCCTGGGGTATGCTGGGAGCTTGCTGGATGGTGTACGAGCTTGGCATTACTATAATGCCGGATGTACCGGAGCTCGCTTTACGCTGCCCGTCCAGAATTCACGACCGCCGATTCTTTTCTCAGCCGCCAACTTTTACTGTGTTATGGCTGCCATGCCTCCCGGATATGATAGGGAGACCAGTCTTGTTGTAGGCACCCCGTTAGCGGTGACCGGGAACACATCGGCTATGGTTCGATCGTACCGTCCGCCAGAGGTGGGTCATCGAGGTGTCCTGCCGCATCCCCAGGGGGTCAGGCCGAACCTTCGGTTGATCAACCGAAACGACGTGCGGGTACAGAGGTTGGCTCTTCTGCGTCAAAGAGGCAGAAGAAGGCATCGTCACCGACTGTGTCGTCGGACTCGACACCTACGGAGGTAAAGGTGTACCATATAGTCCGATTCGGGTTCAACATTTCGTGTGACTTATGCTTTCTTTTTGTAGGAGCCGCTCAAACGGAGACCCCGTACTCCAAAATCTGGTGGCAGCAGGCCAAAGGAGGTGGCGGGCTCATCTGAAGAGCGTATTCCGCCGATCACCATTTCTCCCATGGAGGAGAATCCAGATGATGCGTTGTCGTGGAGATTCCGGCATCCCCATATTATGTTAGAAGGGAAGCTGAGGATGAAGCAGCTTCCGAGATGGTGAAGGCTGCCCCGGGGACCTTGGACATCGAGGGTCCAGCGGACACGAGGCTTCCTGATGATGAAGTGGAGTGGAGTTCGTCGTCTTCAGATGACGTCGCTCCAGAGTTGCAAGAGTCTGTTGCGGGGGCAACATATGTGGTTGGAACAGAGGAGAGGGTTGATTCCCCTCCTTGTCATGATGAGGGGAGGTCGGCTGTGGCATTGCCGAGCCCTACCCCAGACTCAGCAGCGGAAGCTGAGGTGGCTACCGATCAGGAGGTAGCGACAGATCCTGTCCCTGTAGAGGGATTTGATGAGGAAAGTGAGACTCGGCTGCCGGTCCTGACTTCAGGGGCGAGTCAGGAGACAAGTGTTGATCTCCCCGTTCTGCCAGGGGAGGTACTGGCTGCTGATAGCACGTTGGGGGCTGATGAGGTGGCCACTGACGTCGGTGGTTCTTCCGAGTTTGAGAGGGGTAAGGGTTTGATGGAACCCTCTGTTGCTCCTTCCACTTGGGGTACTATCTCGACGCCTGTCTCGGCTTCTTCTATTCCTTTGGCTCCTCAGGTTAGTAGTCAAGCCCCTGTTGATGAAGAGCCTGTCGATACCGAGGGTCTAGCCTCGCGGATTGAGGCAGGCGGGCCTTCTTGCGGTCTGCCTGCTAAAGCAGCTCCTCCGACTCCTACTATGACGCCGCAGGTGCTGGCGGATGCAGATGAATATGTGAAATTCATCATCGAGGCAGTGTATAAAATGCTGCAGAGGGGTGTATCGGCCGTGATGGACGCCAATGGGAGTTTTGCGACGGCAAAAACTCTGGCAATGCCTCATATCAATCTGATCCGTCTTCATCAGGGCCATGATCATATGGCCGACATTCTAGAAGCCTCAGTGGTTGAGTTGGACCAGCGGCTTTCCGAATTGCAGCGCATCCAGCGAAACGACCTCTCCGCCCTGATAGATGCGGAGAAGGAGAAGCTGATCGCCGAGACTCTTACCAGGCCACCGTGAGTGTCTGGGAACGCGAAGTGGCTGAGACTGAAGCTGCAGTGGAGCGGTTGTCTCAGTCTACACGGGAGACGGTGGAGGCGCGAGCTGTGTTGGACACTAGTATCGCGGAGATTGATGCCCAGATCTGTCGCCTTGAGGACCAACGGGCCCGACTTCTATTAGACGCCGAACGTGTCCAGGCTGAACACGTAGCGTTCAAGAAGGAGGAGGCAGCTTTCACCCACCGGGCTCTTACTTTGGCTCAACAGCGGCAACAGTTGGATGAGAAGCATGAGAATGACACTTCTCCTGAGGCCATTGAAGCGATGCGTCAAGAAGCTGAACGTCGAGTCTTGGCGACCGTGGAGACTCGGACGGCAGACTTGAGGCGTCGGATTGAAGAGCTTTCAGCCAATCCTGGGGATTTTTAGGGATTATAGTCTCTTCTTTTTATGTATTTGCAACTCTTACTGGGGATGGTGTAATCCTTTACTCTCCTTTTTTTAGAAATAAAGAAATACACAATCTTCTGTGATGTGTTCATTTTTGCTGTCATGAACTTGATGATTTGTGTGGACCTATTATCTTTTGCGCACCTTGGTTTTTAGGTACAGATAATAAGTTTGAGAGAACCAACATGTTTGCTCAGAGGTAATGTGGACATGGCAAATATGGGATTCAAAATGATAGAATTTTCCTACTTAGAGGTGTTATGGACGTGGTAGGAGTGATTCTGGAGGATACGCGGAACTACTCAGAGGTAATGTGGACGTGGAAGTTCTGCGATTAATATACGGCAACACAGGGGTTGTCTGTACGGGATGTTTACTCAGAGGTAATGTGGACGTGGTAAACATGATGGGTAGCGTAGTCTTATGGAGTGTAAGATTCCGCTTTGTAGGATGTAGGGGGGGACAACTCAGAGGTGATGTGGACGTGGTTGTCCTTCTACTGGAGGATGCCACGGAACAGCTGGGTTCCGGAAGCGTATGATTTTGTGGAAGAGAATTGTATGTGAGCCCTGATGATTGGGTCCACAGATCCCCTTGTGGAAGTACATGTCTGAAAGATGTCAAGAGTAGTACTTCTTTAGGAACTTGCCGTTGATGGGCATCATGAACAAGTCCCCATTGGGTTTGGCGAGGCGGTAAGCACCGTTTGAGTATACCGTCTCTATGATGAAAGGTCCTTCCCACTTGGGCTCGAACTTTCCTGGTGTTTTGTGAGTCAACACCATCGGCCTCCTGACTGCCAGAACCAGTTCGCCTACTTGGAAAGTCCTCTGCTTGACCTTTTTGTTGAAAGCCTGTGATATACGGGCTTGGTAGAGTTCGATACGTTGTTGAGCTAGGAGACGCTTTTCGTCAAGTGCCTCCAGTTCCCGCAGACGACGACGTTGATTGTCCTCTTCTGTGAGTTGGTTTGTGATTGCTACGCGGAGTGAGGGTATCTGGATCTCGAGAGGCAGTACCGCTTCGCTCCCGTAGACCAAAGAGAATGGTGTGTTGCCTGTCGGGGTCCGTACCGTTGTGCGGTAAGCCCAAAGGCATTCGCCGAGCTTTTCGTCCCAGTCGCGTTTGT
Organism: Iris pallida; assembly: GCA_029216955.1. Taxonomy (NCBI): domain Eukaryota; kingdom Viridiplantae; phylum Streptophyta; class Magnoliopsida; order Asparagales; family Iridaceae; genus Iris; species Iris pallida. The sequence goes on from JANAVB010007710.1 coordinate 335,568, forward strand.
TGGATGACACGACCTTTTTGAGTAGCCTGACGATAGTCTTGTTGAACGCCTCGGCCAATCCGTTTGCTGCCGGATTGTAGGCGGTTGATGCCACGTTTTGAATGCGATTCTTGTCACAGAATCTGCTGAAAGCATGGCTTATGAACTGAGGACCATTATCGTGGATGATCCTCCGGGGTACTCCGAAACGGTAGATAACGTGGTGTTTGATGAAGCTGATCACCCTGGAGCTTTTCACTTCTGCCAGTGGAACTGCTTCTGCCCATTTGGAGAAGTAGTCGGTGATTGCTAGGATGAAGCGGTGTCCTCTCGATGAAGGAGGGGTAATTGGTCCCACAATGTCCATGTCCCAAGCTTCGAAGGGCCAGGAGGCGACTGTAGGATGTAGTGGTTCTGACGGTGTATGGATGAAGTCCGCGTGAAGCTGGCACGCATGGCACTTCTTAGTATAGTTGACAGCGTCATCGGCCATGGTTGGCCAGTAGTAGCCCATGCGTCGCAGTCGGTCCTGCAACTTAGGGCCAGGTTGATGGGCCCCGCAGGTTCCATCGTGAGCTTCTCGAAGGGCTTCGGCTGCTTCTTCGTTGGACAAACATCGAAGGAGAAGTCCATCGTAGGAGCGTCGGTACAGCATTTTAGTGGCTGTATCGTAGTAGAATCGAAGAGAGCGTCTCCTGACTGAGACGGCTTCTTTCGGGTCCACTGGGAGAATTCCGTAGACAGCGAAGTCGATGAACGGAAATCTCCAATCTCGGACATTAACACCAGCGCTTGTTGACATAGCATGGGCTACTCGTGAACACAGGTTGTTTTTAGGACAGACCAAGTCCCGACCAACTACCGTGACGTAGTGTTGAGTCCCGAGGGGGGCTGCCAAGGAGGCTGCGAGGCCAGCAAGAGCATATCAGCCTCCAGATTTTGTAGACGAGGTACATGTTCGATGAAGAACTCGGCGAAGGTTGAGATGACGTTCAATGCAACTTCATGGTAAGGAACCAGATCTTCATGGCGAACTTCGTATTGCCCTCTGACCTGGTTAACGACGAGTTTTGAGTCGCCGTAGGCTTCCAGATGGTCCACCCCCAGCTGTTGCGCCAGCTGGAGTCCCATGATGAGAGCGTTGTACTCGGCAACATTGTTGGAGCACGACTTCGAAAGGGAGTAAGCTCGCTGGATGACCACCTGATCGGGAGAGACCAAGACTACCCCCACTCCTGCGATAATTTGGCCTTTGGGGCCTGTTCTTGAAGCGCCATCGAAAAACATCCGCCAGACGGAGCTTTCTTCAGTGACGTTTGATTCTTGGACCTCATCCGGGATGTCTTCATAGAGTCTTGAGGACTCTGGGATGGGGTGTGCAACTAAAAAGTCAGCCAGAGCTTGACCCTTAACAGCTTTTTGTGGGACGAACACCATGTTGTATGGTGTTAGCAAGATCGCCCATGTGGCAAGCCGGGAGTTTAATGATCCTGGCTTCGTCATGAGGACTCTGAACGGATTGACTCGAGAAATGACATGAATTGTCTGCCCCGAGACATAATGACGAGTCTTTTGGATGGCAAATACCAAAGCCAAGCACTCCTTTTCAACGGGGTTGTACCGGTGTTCGGCCCCGATCAGAGTTCGACTAAGGTAGTAGATTGCTTGCTCATTGCCTGTATCGCTGTTCTGAGCTAGCAGAGCGCCGAGGGAATGATCCATGGCACGGACGTAGAGGAGGAATGGTTTGCCGGCGACTGGTGCCACCAGGACTGGCGGGCTCGTCAGATAAGCCTTGATGTCGTCGAAAGCCTTTTGGCATTCCTCTGTCCAGACGTAAGAGACTCCCTTCTTCATGAGCTGAGTGAAGGGTTGACATTTTCCGGAAAGGTTTGCTATGAACCTCCGGATGTATGCTAGACGCCCTTGCAGGCCTCGAAGTTCTCGAAGGTTCTTCGGAGGGTCCATGTCGAGGATGGCTTTGGTCTTCTCAGGATCGACATGAATGCCTTTCGCCGTGATAATGAAACCTAAGAACTTTCCGCTAGAAACCCCTAGGAAGGATTTAGCGGGGTTCATCTTGAGTTGATGCGCCCGCATGAGATCGAAGACTGTCTTCAGGTCTTGTAGGTGATCTCCTTTGAGACGACTTTTGACTGCGATGTCGTCAACATAGCATTCGACTGTCTTGCGAAGATGTTGACGGAAAATGGTGCTCATAGCTCGTTGGTATGTCGCACCCGCGTTCTTCAAGCCGAAGGGCATCACTGTGTAGCAGAAAACGCCCTTTGGAGTCCTGAATGACGTATGTTTTGCGTCATCGGGGAACATCTTGATCTGGTTGTAGCCCAAATACTCGTCCATGAAAGACATGCGTTCGAAGCCACATGTGTTGTCGATCATCACGTCGGTGATTGGAAGTGGGAATTCGTCCTTCGGGCAAGCAGAGTTGAGATCCCTGAAGTCGATACAAACTCGTATTTTCCCATTCTTCTTGGTGACAGGGACGACATTGGCTACCCAATCCGGGTGCTGTTCTTCACGGATGAAGCCGCTGGTCAAGAGCTTGTCCACCTCCTGATCGATGGCGTTCATGATGTCCGGACGGAAGCGTCGCTGTTGTTGTTTGATAGGCTTGGCATCAGGTAAGATGTTCAGCCTATGCATCGCGATCTGGGGATCAAGTCCCGGCATATCTTCGTAGCTCCAGGCGAAGACGTCGATATACTCTTTAGCCAGCCGGATTAAAGATTCTCGGTCTTCTCCTTTTAGGCTTTTGCTGACAAAGATGGGTTTGGAAGAAGATCCATCCCCAAGGTCGATCTGCTCGACTTCGTCTTCGGTGGGAGGTTCACGTAATTTGAAACGAGACTCCCACTGTTCTCCCAGGCGTTGAGCCCAAGGTTCTTTTTCGAAGAATTCTGGCGTTTGGTCCTCGCCTTCATCTTCTTGAGATTGCGCAGACGTCATGTTGGCTGATAGCACTCTCTTGAAGACTGAGCCGATGCTGGTATCAGAATCCCAAGTTGATGCTTCGGACGAGTGAGAATGTTCTACCTCTTCCGCGTCTGAACTCTCTGGAGTTGACGGTGGCGTGACATAGCCTACCTCCCGTCGAGTTCTATTGTAGTAGTACTGCGGCTTTCCTTTAGGTGTTGGAAGCCGGAGGGGGAGACGTCGACCCTTGCCGTAGTTCAGGCCTTTGTTGCTTTTTAGGTCATAACCCATCTTTTGGATGAGGTACTTTGCCTTGTCCGTGTACCGATAGACTTGTATTCTGCCGGTATCTGATTCTGGCTCGAGTGGCGGGAGGTCTTGATGACGCTCGACTTTGCCGAAAATGATGGATTTTTCGTTTCGACTCCGCGGTGGGACTACAGAACAGACCCCTTGGAACGGGGCTACTCGATTTATATGATGGACAGTCGTTATTTGTGTTTGCAACGACCGTAGAGCTTTATCTAATGTATACATGGCATTCCAATGTGGAAGACTAGAATAATTAAAAGACACTCTATTATTGATGAAATACGAGATTTTATCCCGCGGGATTACATTGTCCAAAGAGGGTGCGTCTACATCAGCAGAGATATATTCCCCTAGCTCTTCATCTGTGAGTACTGGGATTGGATCGGGAGAGTCCACCACAGCTTTGATTTCGGGGTCCGAGAGGGCTATGTGGGCCTTCTCTGGCAGCTTGGATGGCGGCGGCTTGCCTTTAAGACGCACCTTCAGAGGTGCCTCCACTGTGCCTCCGGTGATTGGCGCCTTCCCCTGTAGTTTTGCCACAAGGGGAGCCGATGTTTGAGACGGCTTTCCCTTGAGCCGTATCTTCAGGGGAGCTTCAGGAGCAGCTGGTGCTTTCCCGGGCAGCTTAATGCTCATGGGAAGCAACTTCTGAGGCGGTTTGCCTTTGAGTCGGATCTTCAAAGGAGCGTCGGGAGTGACCTCAGGCTCCATGTCCGGCTCTGCTGCCGTTTCTGCCTCGTCGTCAGCATCATTGGCTTCCTCCTCGTCAGGTGACTTGTACAGGTCGGAATCGGTGAAGTAGGCTTCAATCCCTTTGAAAGGGTCGATGTCCGCAAACTCCGTCCGGATGACGTTGTTGGTGGACACGTACTTCATACATTGGTGGAGCGTGGATGGCACCACCATGTACTCATGCAGCCATGGACGACCCAACAGAAGGTTGTAGTTGACTTCGGCGTCCACGACATAACAAGTGACCTCAGTTCTGAGATTACCGATGTGGCACTTTAGTCGGATTTTGCCTAGTGGCTCGCTTTTGCTAGCATTGAAGCCACTGATTGTTGTGTTGGAGGGCGCCAGTCGGTACATTGGGATCCCCAGTGTTGAGAGCAGCGTCTTCGGGATGATGCTGAGGGAAGACCCCGGATCGATCTGAATCCGCTTCACCTTGACTGAACCGATATACCCTGTATAATACAGCGGCCTGTTGTGTCGGTTGTGCTTGAGCAACATGTCCTGTTGGGTGAAGGTTATATTGGGGATAACCTCATCCGCACAGTGGCAGTGCGTGCATGCAGTCGGGAGATCTTCAGGCTGCTTGACCTGACTGATGAAGGATTCAGCATCTTTCAGAGCTTCGCAGAGAGCTTCTCGGGTGTCTTTGGAAAGACGAAGGAGCTCAGACAGAGATAGGCGGGCAGGAGTACTGGCCAGTTGTGTCAGTATGTCGAAGTTGTGGGGCTTGGCTAGCTCCGAAGCATTCTCCTTTCGCAGAGGCCTATCGAAGCGGACTTCTATCTGCTTCTGCTTATTGGCTGCTGGGGGCTTAGACGGGCCCTCCTCCTAGACAGCAGGGACGGTGCAATGAGGCACCACCTCGACGGCAGCTTCGTCGGGTTGGGCGTTCTGTTGTGAACGCGTCTGTACAGGAAGTGCCTCTTCCGCTGAGGAAGAGACCATGCGGCAAGACTTGATCTTCCTGCCTTTGGATTTGGAGGTAGGGCGTACCTCCGGTTGAGTCACCTCGGAGACAAGATCAGGGTGAACCCATAGGATCTCTCCCCGAGATGTGGTGAGTGGGATGAGTCCACTCACGTGGTCACGAGTAGGTGGTAAGTTAACCACCTCCATTGTCGCCTTAGGGATGGGGACGACGCCATCTTGTGTTGTAGTCGGCGGCAGGGTGCCGAACTGGAGTGATACCACGTTGGCTGACACCGTCTTCTCCTCGTAGTCGACGGAGACTACATCCGCATTGATCATGCGCTGGATGTAATTCTTGAGGACATAGCAGTCCTTGGTTGGGTGTCCGACAAACCGATGGTAGTGACAGTACCTCGGGTTGTCCACCTTCCCAACCTCGTCGGGACGCTTCGGGTCCGGCAGCTTGATCTTGTCACCCTGCTTCAGTATCTCAAAGAGTTGCAGGGTGTCTTCGTCGTTGAACTAATAAACCTCCTTTGGCCTTGGTGCAAGTGGAGGCTTCTGAGTAGGTGTTGACGCACCTTTTGAGGCATTGACAGTCAACGCCTGTTTCTCCTTCGTCTCTCGTCCGGGGTTGTTGGCTGCAGGCCGTTTCCCCTTGTCCTCAAAGGCAGGGAAACTGACTCCCAGAAGACGAACATTGGCCGCCTTCTTTTCCGCGGCTTCTGCTTCAATGATCAAGGAGCTCCAGTCGGGAGGAGGAATAGAGTTGAGCCAGAGTTTGACTGCAGGCAGCATGTTCATGCTGCAGGAGGAGAGGAGTGCATGTTCTGGCATGCCCGGGGGCAGTCTGAAGCAGGCCTGTCGGAAGCGTTCGATGAACACTCGAACCGTTTCTTTCTCCTTCTGGCGTATCTCTATAAGGGACGCCATTGTCATGTCCTTTCCGCCGTCGTAGAAACGGTCGAGAAAAAGGTGCGTCAGGTCGTCGAAGGAGGATATGGAATTGTCGGGGAGGCTGCAGTACCAGTCGTACGCTACTCCCTTCAGTGCCCCGACAAATATGCTGGTAAGTAGCGCGTCCTCCTTCGGAAGATGTCCCGTCTGAGACTGGAAGTACGTCAGGTAGCGACGAGGAGAGTCCTTCCCGTCGTATGGCGTCAGTGTTTGTGGTTTATACTTAGGAGGATAAACCACTTTGTTCCACTCGAGGGGATAAGGTTGGGGAATCCCCATCTTTTGGCGCTCCTCTTGTCTCGTCTTGGACTCAAAGCGCTCGCGCAAGTCCTTGATTATCTCGACCACGTCTTCCGTGGAGCTGGGAGTCGGGGAAGGTGGTACCACCTGAAGTTGAGCATTTGAGGGCTCCGATGTCCGAGGTGCTTCTCGGCGATCCGTATCCAAGGATACCCGTTGAAGGGGTACGCTTGATTATCCATTGGCCCCTGGGTCGGGACCGGTAGAATGTGTCCTGGCCAAAGCTGACCGTATCTCAAACACTGCTTGAGTCAGTGTTTGCATGGAGGCAGAGAGGGTTTTGAGTCCTCCCTCTAATGTGTCCATGCGCTGGACGAGGTCTGGTGGCGGTGCATCAGACTCGGAATCACCCCCAGCCATGTATACTGTCATGACACGGCTGGAAGTGGATGGATCGGTTGAGGCTTCACTCTCGGCTTCACTCTCTTGTAGGGGAGTTGCCTCTCATGGAGCTTCGTCCTGGCCACCCCCGGCTATGTTCTGGAGAACGTTCTCGACGGGAGCATCTGCAAGGGCCTGATTACCCTTGGTTCTGTCTTGAAGGACTTCTTCGTCTCCGAGACTCAGATCCGTGGGGGCTAGACTACCCCCGGCTATGTTTTGGGGGACACCCTCGTCTTGAAGGACTTCTTCGAAATGTAGATCTACAGGGGCTAGATGACCCCCAACCATGTCCGGGAGGCTGACTTCGAGAAGATCGGCCCCAGCTGTACTTTGGAAGACAGCTTCGTCTTCGGAAGGAGGCTCGACAAGGGTCTGACTACCCCCAGTTTCCTCCAAGATCTTCTTTCTCCCCCGAGTGCCTTGAAACACTCCGGAGGACGAGACACTTGCCTTGGTTTTCCTCGGCTGGCTCTTGGACGAGGACGAGGAGTTGCCAATCGTCTTTCGGACTGACGAGGAGTTAGAGTTCACGTTGCATGAAGCAACCCTTGGCTCTTCTTTTGTTGGCACCTTCTTCCCGATGCGACGTCGGAGGGGTGTCGATGATTGCAGCCGCTGGAACACTGACTGCCTTGGTTGGACTGCCGCTTTGCAACAGCAGTTGATGGTGACCACAGCACAAGTGTGCCCTGTGAGGGGCGCATCGTGCTTGTCAGTCGACTCTCCTGATCGGCGCTTGTGAGTGATCACGTTGCGCAGATCGTTGGAGGAGAGTGCCACCTTCGCACCCCCTTCAGGCGCATGGCAAGGCCAAGCGCCGGGGTGGTCAAGTGAATGCTGCGCCCCCTGATCTAACACCAAACAGGCGTCCCGATCAGTAGTGGGGGAACAACATTTGAAGTGACTTGAACGGACCTCAGACGCACAACCAGAGGAGGCGCGGAAGTTCAAGACCACTGGATTTGCCTTACTCGACTTAGTTGTGCACGCAATAGATGCGCCCAAGTGAGACAAGGACTTTGAAGGTCGGCTCGTTTCTGGCGCAGAAGTACCTGAGTCGACCTTATACAGCTTACCATCAGCAGCGCGCATGATTGTGAGCGCATGCTTCTGGCTTGCTGCTGGCATAGCACGTTTGGGACGCATAGCCCGTGCTGCCTTGGACTTCTTCGTACCAGTTCGCTAGGGCGCGTAGTACTCAGAATCCAAATTCTCCTCGCCACTACAGCGAGTGAGTCTGTCAAAGACAGAGACCTTCTGTGGCGCATCGGAGGTGATGCGCGGGGCATTAGCTGCGCCCCTGCTCCGTCGACGCATCTTCCTCACCCGAGAGGGAGATGGCTGGGGAATGTGGTCAGCCGCACGTTTTTCCGAGAGATGCGCTGCACCGGTGGGCGCATCTTGGTTGCTGAGGACGTCAGCAGGAAGGGAAGGCTGGATCAGCGCATCCCCTTCGGTGGTGGTGCCAGAGGCGTCGACCTTGCGCACCCAGACTCGGCGGGTCTTCTTCGGCTTTGGCAGCCACTTAGAAGGACTCGCACTTCCTTCAGAGATGAACTCCTCATACGCCTGTTGATTGAGGCGTACGGCGAGCGTCTTGTGGGAGGAGCCTACCTTTACGTCGTCGGATTGCGACACAGCTTTCTCGGTGGAGGAGAAAGAGGTTCCCAGCAGAGTCGCCAGCTTGTTTGCCATTAAAATTTTTTGATTGTAAATTTCAATACAAACAAAACAGTGTTACAATATAGGACTTAGACGTAGTCCTAGGAGTACACTTTTGTTTATCTGGGTCCCTTGTGCCGATGGAGCGAGTGGTAATGCGTTGACTCCGTTGACGATCTGACGACGGTTATCGGTTCTCTGAAGGTTTGGATTGCTCTGGGTGCTGGAGCTTGCTGAGAGGAGGAAGACATTGAGTGTCTGTATCTGCCTCTCTGGTGGTGCGAAGTCTCTGTCTGTTGATGTATGTTTGCCTCTGTGTGTGTTCGTGGGTGAGAAGGAAATGATCCCTCTATTTATAGCTTTACAGGTTGGCTGCTCTTGCGCGCATATGTAGGATGCGCCTGGACGTGGGGACGCCACGTGGTGATTGCTGATGGAGGCGCATGGACGATGCGCCCTGATTGAGGGGTTGAATTCTTCATGCTGCTGAGCCGGCACGTAGCAGGGAAGAAGATCTTTCTGTTGCTGAGATCTTGGGTGAATCGAGTCAAAGGACACGTGTTATCGACCCATGACGGAGATCTCGGATTTGATGGGGAATGATCTGGTAGGATGCGCCTGGGATTGGGTGCATGAGGAGACTTTGGCTCGTAACCTTTTGGGAGTCGCGAACCATTTGTGGCGCATGACTTTTGAGACGCATGCGAAGCTTCAGTAGTGACTTTACTTCTGTCTTTTGGGATCAGAGAGAAGTCTGGGATGCATGGCTTTTGAGGCGCATGCAGAACTTTGGGCGCATAGCCGCGGAGGCGCATGCGAGTGGTTGGGCGGCCACGTGGCTTGTAACCGTCGGAGGAAAGTAATGATGATGTTGACGTTGGCGATGCTTCGTCTTCTGAAAAAGCTGTCAACTGTTCAGTCTTCGGGAAGCTTGTTGCCAACTCTGTCAGACTTCAGCATTTAATGTTTTTGATATTTGATAGACAGCTGAGTGGGCGCATCGATCGGCGTTCCACTAGGCTTATGGGGACGCATGGGGGCGCATCCCTTATGAGGCGCTTGGTGCTGAAGGGCGCGTCTGTGTGATGCGCTTGATGGGCGCATCTGTGTGATGTGCTTGATGTTTGAAGGGCGCGTCTGTGTGATGCGTTGTCTGGCCGGCGCATCCGCTTCGTGACACGTCTTTAATGGTGCGACTGTTACGTTCTTCGAGTGTTTTAAATAGCCGTTTTGACTTGGCTGAATTCGAAGAGTCCGGTTCATCCATTTAATGCAAATTCATTGCACGGAATTCGGAGAGCCATCCACTTGGCGCATGGGTTTGATTTGCCCGGCCTATAAATAGTGGCATGGAGAGAGTTTGCTTCTCGTTCTCGCACGTTCTTCCGACATGAACTTGTTTACTCGGATGCATTCTGTTGATGAGATGCTCCCGAGGGTGAAGATGCGACGCAATGTCTTCATTGATGCACTTGAAGGTGACTGTTACATCCAAAAGTCGGAGTCGATGGCTTCTGAGGCAGGCGGAAGGTGCCTGTTGCATCCAAAGATAGGGATGCTCGAGCCTCGTCTCCGTTATTCTGGAAGAGCCGCAGATCGGAATGGCGGTGCTGCGGCTTTGGGGGCTCTTTCTTCCTTCAAAGTGGGTGTTGTCCACTCTGGTTGTGTTGAAAGCTGCTCCTTTAGCCGCGGTTTCGATTGCGGTCTTCCTTCGCCTTTGGAGGCTCTTTCGAAGCCTCCCCTGGCCACAGGTTGGCTTGCAGTGCTCTTCTCTTCCTCGGTTTGGGGAGCTCTTCCTCCAGCTAGATGGTTGATTGCCACCCTCGTTCTGCTCAATAAATGCTTCATTTGTCGAAGCATTTTGACGGCGGTGAGCCTGGCTGGAAGAGTGACACATAACTGGGCTGCTGAAGGGATGCACATAACTGAGCTGTCGAAGGGATGCACATAACTGAGGATGCACATAACTGAGCTGCTGAAAGGATGCGCCCTGCTGAAGGCGCATGGTGGGATGTGCCTGACTGAAAGCGCATGGTGATCGCTGCGCTTGTTCAAGAGCGCATGATGATCGCCGCGCCTGGCTGTAGACTTAGGGTCTTTTCTTTTTGTAGAAGTTCTCCTTTGTACAACCTTTTCTGGACATGTATAGACTTTTATATGTAATAAAAAGTCCTCTTTCAATGTCTATATTTGTTGTTTTTGCTGTGTGAAGTACTTTGTCCGAGCTCTCTGACGCATGTAGGGTTTGGCGCATAGGATTTCTGGTCCTGAAATTCCATGCTTCTACACTATCGATATGTGTCCAAGATTTCTACTTGTTAGGACTCGGGATGAAGATGCGTTTTTAGTTTCTTTGCTAAGATGGGTTATATAATGTAATGGGAACAGTGCTGAGAGCTAATATTGTAATTTTAGTGAGTTAAATATGCTGATTCAGCTTTGGACTTTGTAATACTCTCTTGTATGCTTCTCATGTTTTCGTTAGTCCTCTCTGCCGAAGCTGGTATCTAGATGGCATAATTTTCCATAATCAACCTCCAAGTGAAATAGGAAATGCAGTTTGCACCATGATTCGCATTTCTCCTAAGAAAATGTAATCACATGCAGTTGTATGGAGCAACAAAACCAAACAAAATAATCCAAAAGCTCATATACGATCAAACCATTGGCATGGAAAGTAAATGAAGCATATCACTTTATTAATAGATTAATAGCCCAAGGTAAACTACCATTTGCATCCTCCCACCCCACCCCCTCCCCACCCTACAACCAAAATGAGCTTGATGGTCCTGATATGTACTGCATACATCCATCATCAAAGCTCTTAGAACAAGTTATACTTTTGGGATGGTTCTCCCCCTATGTTCAAACATCATCCAACTCCATACTGCAAGCCTCTCCATCCAAGAAAAAAAAAAGGGAAAAGAAAATGAAGTTGGAGCAGAGACAACAATAGAATAGTATAACAAGGAACTTCAAGTGTTGGGGCTGGGGAGGAGGGCAGTGGATTTGAAATTTTCCGTTTATGTTTACATTCTTTCTACTGATTTTTGTACCGCAGTTCCTTCCTTCATTGCTCTACGTAACCATTTTCTATCTGAACGCATGCAGATGCTCGAGCATGAAAGCATTCCAACAATCACACTTCTACCAGAATACTGGGACGAACTATCTAGAATTGAGTACTTCTGTACAAGATCGAGTACATGTCGTACGAACATCGCATCCTAGAAGACATGAGCCTTGAAAGCTTCCTCTTACTCAGTTCAAACCATGCTTGGGGATGGTTGAGGTTGGAAGCCTCACTGGAGTTTCTCTCGGGAATTCCAAGCTGCCTCTCCAATGCGGCAACATCCTCAACTCTGCGAACTATGTGGTCGAAGCATACGTATCTCCCACATGCTGTGCTGCCCATTGCCTCGAACACAGCCACATGTGCCTCTGCTACCTTGCTCACATCAACAGTGGCCAGTAAGCCCTCTGATAACATCTGATGCGCTCCTGCGCATGGTTTGTGTGGGTTGGTGTCAGATAAGTGGAAGAACTTCGCTTGAAAGGATTATGACGATCAATTAAAATATTTAAAGCAGGTTAATCTTGAAATTGAATGAGGATCTGGCCTTGAGAATGAGATGAGGGTTGGCATAATGTTAATTTTCATTTGAGTACATTGGACTGTCGGTCTATTAAAGTGTGGGTCACATATATTGGATGGTACAGATTCTTGGTCTGTAGGATCCACACTAGAATAAATGATTGTCCCTGCAATAATATGGATGTGGTAGCTCAATTATACACTTTATCAGTTACCCAGCATGTCATGTTGTACCACCTATGGCATCCTTTTTTCAAACTTCTCACCCTACTTGATGTTTGATTTCTTTCAATTGAATGTTGATCATGTCTTGGAAGATCAACATCTATGTACATGATTTTTGGTGAACCCATTTATCTAAAAAATTCGTAGTTTGATAAGACGTTATTTGTGTAACTAAGAAATTCTGAAGATTATGTGTAGAACATGTGGGGGTATATGTTTTTTTTTACCTTTCAGGTAAGCTATGGAAGCAGTCGAGTTCCTTCTACGAAATCCTGGTCCAGTGATCAGACCCGGGCATACTGTCACCAACTTAAGATCCCTTCCTCTTGCTGCTCTCCAGGCTGCTTTCTCCGCCATTGTTTTACCCAAGGCAAACCATAACTGCCCATTTGAGTACAAGGTATGTTAGGCACACTATAGTTTGTTATTACATGTATTCCGAGATATCTGATACTTGTAATGCTGAACTAATTCTCAGGTAAAGATACCTTTTTGTCCCTGCAAAGGCTTTCGTCGCTCCAACAGTTCTCGTCAATAATCGTAGGGAGTCTCTGTTGTTGCTGAGGATAATTCTGCCGCCAAATGCAGGCTACAAGAGAGGATGTGAAGACGCATTTCCTAACCGTTTCGGTTCTCACACAGGCGTCTATCACTCTTTCTGCCATTCTCGACTCCATGCCCGCCATGTGCTTCTGCGAAAGAGTTGGGTAGTCGGAAAAATGAATTGGGAAAAAAAAAAAAAATCAGAATTTACCAATTTATTTCTTGCTCCTGTACTGTGATGCAACTTGATGAATGCAAGTGCTCATGTTTACTACATTCCCTTCAGGAACCGAACGTTTTGTGATGCATAGGAACTAGAAAATGAATTGAAATGGTTGATATGTATACGCACTGCAGTTTTATGGGTATAAATGTATGTCTGATGATACGTGTGTTCAGTCAATACAACTTTAGTCAGTTCCTGAAATGGCTTGTGTTGTCGATGTTCTGAGAACCAAATATTTTGTGATAGAACAAGTTTGCCAGGAAATTGATTTGGAGATGTTTTGAGGAATTGCCATTAGGAGAATGCGCTTGGTGTTTGAGATGTAGATTTCTTTCTTTTTTTAAAATTAACTTAAAGATTATAGTTTGTACAGGGATGTACGTTTTCTGGGAAATCATGTATGGACGACAAATTGTTCACGCATTCCTGGAAGAAATTATGGGGAAGTAAAATTTTCTTCGGAAGTTAAGGTGGCTGGAAGGGAACACGTGGCACCTACCACGCGAGTGACAACCTCCACCTACCATTCTAGCACAAGATTGGTAGCTTTGGAAACCTCAGAAACTTGATAAAAACTCAAAGTAATAACTTTAACTACAGAACTCAAATAAAAACTCAATAACTAACATGTGACAGGAGGAGTTCACTAACATTAAAATTGTACATATTTTACTCTTTAGTTTCTGGAATAAAAATTAAGAGATCAAATGCATGACGGTTGTTAATGACTTGGTTCCTCTAGGATTTTTTATGGGAACCACCTCAAAATTGTGGCTACACTTGTAAAAGTATATGAAAAAATAACTGTATTATACTCAGAGTTTCTTTATTATATAAATTTGACTTTTAAGTTTGTATTTGTCCACTTTGATTAGTGATAAAGTTATTTGACAGTCTGCATCGTAACACATCACCCTTGCCCCAAGAACATGAGAAATATTATTTTTAAACCATCTCTTTAAGCAATGTTGTTAATAAATTCCAAACTATAGACTCGTCACTCGCTAGCTAGGAGTCATAGGAAATAAGACACGAGACCTACTAATCTTTTTGTTATTTTGTGAAAAAGAATGCTTATATAAGCCAAATAGCTAGGTTGTCAGTAAATATTTTAAGCCAATGGAGGGTTCATTTTCAGATGCTGACCTCTCATTTGAAAATCATATATATATATATATATATATATATATATATATATATATATATATATATATGCACTTTTTTGTTTGTCACATAGTTTGACAATTGATTCTTTAGATTGGATGAACCATTAATTTCGTCACCCAACCAACCACCTCACTCTGTTGTTGAATTTAAGTACACCTATTAATTTGTGGGTGTTCAGTTCAGAATGAGTAATGGGTTATGTTAACATGTGTCCTAAAAGCACCTGTGATAAATATACATTTTACATGAGTACTTCTACCAGCAACGACTTACCGTATATCCGGATATGCCGTTAGGATCGGCAAAGGCGGAGGTGTGGAAGACGCAGCTGCACCCGTCGAAGGCCTCGCGCAGGCTATTCAGATCCATCATGTCGACTACCACCGCCCACAGGCCGTCCCTCTCCATCTCCCTCAACATTTCCATCTCCCTCAACTTCTCCAAATCCTCTGCAACATAATATATATTTTTTTCTTTCATTTTCTTTGCAATAAAAACCTCTGAATCAAGAAAAATAAAATAGAAGAAAACTTTAAAGACGTTAAATAGTCAGATCTTATAAATGAAGGTGGAGTTGAATCTATAAAGAATAATATATTTTATTTTTTTTGTTAGTGTTACATAACAAGATTAACACTCTAAAACGTGGACAGTTCGTGTCGTATAGTGTCGGACACGTGTCACGGTATCGGACACGCGTTGAATAGTACACATCAAAATAGGTGCTGTGTCCGCGTCGGTTTATCTGTATCCGCGCATCACGAATACTACAGTACTTGTCTAAGCTACTAAGCTAACCTTGAGAATCGAGGGCGAGGCGGACGGCGTAGCCACGGGAGAGGAGGCGGGTTGCGATCGCAAAGCCCACGAAGGATATGCCGCTGGTGACGCACACCGTCCTGTCGCGTCCTAATTCCTCATGAACTGCAGCCGTTCCTCCTCCCGGCCTCCCCTTCCCAGTCGTACTACTTAACGCAGTCGACGACGTTCCGTGCAGCTGGAGCATTGCTCTCAGCTCCTCAACCTCGGCGTCGAAGCTCTGAGCACTCCTCAACACACCCATTCTTCTTCTTCTTCTTCTTCTTCTTCTCTCTCTCCCTCTCTCTGTGTGTGAGTGTGTGTAGAACTTGAGCAATAGCTAGTAGTTGTAAAGAAATGGAGGGAGAGTTAGTTGATGTGGTTGGTTGATGGACTCGGCATATATATATATATGTGAAGATTGTGATTGGTAAACTAATTAAATGTGCGCAAATGGTGGTTGTCCGCGTGACAAGTTGATTTGGTCCGGACCGCGCCGGACCGGACCGGTTGAAGCAAGCAAGAAGCGTGCCTCTTTCGTTCTTTCCCAATTGGGTTAGGTAGGTACACATAACATACTTGGTCACATTCTCCTCACTTTCTTTGTAATTGCTAATTTTAATTTATTTATGACTTAATTGTAATTTGATACCCTCAACTTTTAATATTTTTCAACTTGATATTCTAAACTTTGATATGCATTAACTTGATATCCTAAAATAAAATAGGACAAAATTATCCTTGCCCACTCTCTCCACCCCCTCCACCTTTGCCGGCCGGCTATATCACCCCGCTCTCCCCCGCTGTCGTCGACGCCATTGATGCTGCCACTGCAGCTGCGTCGTTGTTGTTGCTTCCGCACACGAAGAGATTGGGGAGGTGCAGCCGACGGGAGGAGGTGGGCGAGGGGATGCAACCGGTGTAGGGGCCGGGGATGCAACCAAGGGAGGAGGGGGGCAGCCGGGAGAGGAGGGGGTGAGGGTGGGTTTGGAAGGAAGAAGTAGTTTCGTCTTTTTTTAAAATTTGGGTACAAAGTTAAAATATTTAACTAGTTGATGGTATCAAGTTGTCGAATAAAAAAAAATTAGAATATCAAATTAAAAAACTGAAATACTTAAAGCAGGGGCGGAGCCAGGATTTAATTCATGAGGGGGCCGTGTTACTACATATAATTTTTTTTAAAGTTGTCGTATTAATTGAACTTCAATAGCAAAAAATATATTAAAAATTTCAAACAAAAATGAACCAAAAAGAGAGAGTCAATATTCCCAAGTTTTAGAAAAAATAAGGAATTTTTTTACTTAAACTAAAAGTATTCATTCAAATGTTCGACCAGAGTCTCGAACCCCTTACCTTTTTTCCAAATGCTTAGAGAACAACCACTTGAGCTAAGCTGATCTTTGTGCATAAAAAGGCCAAAACTCTATATCTTGTACCACGTCAGAAATTTTCTATGTAGTAACTAAATTTTTAAAATATGGGGGGGGGGGGGGGGGGGGGGGGGGGGGGGGGCCATGGCCCCTTGGACTCCTAATAAATCCGCCCCTGACTTAAAGGTATCAAATTGAAATTAAGACTTATGGCTTAATTGCTAAGCCTTTATTTGTTTTGTTGGCACTTAGGCTAGAGAGAACAATTTGCGACCTAGTGGTTCAAACACCCAGTTTACATCCTACACTGTCAACTAGACAAATTATTTTGTTGGAATTGTTAGAGATAATCGAATTGAGACTTAGTGGTAAACCAGGTACACTTGTCAACTGGACAATTAATTAATTAATGAATTAATTAATTTGTTGGAACTTGGCTAAACAGAATCGAATTGGGATTTGATGGTTAAAAAAAAATAGAAAAGTGAATTGCTAACAAGTTTCTTACTTTTTTTAAAAAAAAGTTAGTAATTTTTTGATCGTATACAATATTTGTATTTAAATAAAATAAGCTTCTCATTCTACATCACCACAACATCCCACAAACTTTTTCATCCTCACTAAATAATAAGTCTCAATTCTTTCTTCGGCTCCTTCTCTATTTTCACAACCTTCCTCCTCAAAAGAAACGTGTCATTGTCCATCCCCTTTTCTCCTTGTCTTTTGATGGTCCTTTCTTTCTTCCATCTTCTTTCCCTCTAATAAATCAACTTTTTCATATTCAAAACTTACCAACAAAATATAGAATTCTCCCTTTTCTAAATCTAAAAATTTAAAAGGAATAACAAAACTATTGGGATATCAAAATTGAAAATACAAATTTAAAATTTATTTACATTAACTCTTCTTCTTTTTCAGAATACACCATCAAATATGCTTTTTTTAAAAAATATGATGACCAAATGGTTCTTACGAAGGCACTACAATATGACATTAATTTTGGAAGAAAAAAGAGATTTAGGGTTCCTTTATGGAATAAAATTGCAAAATGAATAACGAGAAGAGTTTTAGAAGGCAATCGGGGACAAACTTCCATTAGTTACCTTAACTCATGAGTTGGGTTAAAATAAACCAACAGTAAGAGTGGAGGACTCATAACTCCATTTTCTATTAATTTATGAGACTTTTAGTAATTCATAATATTGAATTTTTTATTATTTAAAAATACATATCTTGTAGCAAAAATCTTGAATTGTTGTATGGACTTTCATCAAGATTAGAGATCATTTAACCAAAGTATTCTAACAGTTCGATATTCCGTGAAAAAAATATAGTACTATAATGCTGATCTACGACCATTCGGATGATGGGTTCTTACTGTCGTTTGTAGGTGAGGGAGAGGTCAAGGGCGTTGTACAGTCGCTGTAGGGCTATAGCCCGTAGTGTAGGGAAGTGGTTAGGTCTGTCAATTGGAGATGGAGAAAAAGGGCTCACTCACTAGTCATAACAGCGCGAGTGACCCCTCCTCATCCATCTCTTAATTAACGATGTCTAGTCATAAAGTACAGTTACATTGTTTAAGCGGTCACTTCAGCTATAGGGGATTGAGAGAAGAAAGGCTATTGCTCACTCGCTAGTCATCAGTCACTTCATGTTCTATAGTTAAAAGTAATTTTGAAAACTCAGTGGGTCAATGATCCACGTGTCCTAGCTGCAGTAGGTCCGCTCCTACCAATATTAGGGTTTCGAACTTTAATTTTGGACACATCCTGCTAGGGAAACAGAACTGTCAAATTTTTATTAGTCGAACATAGTCAGAACTTCCAGAATCTGGTGGTATAAGATAATTCTATGTATTGTAACCGTTATGATTGACAATCGTAAACTATTGTTAGGATGGCAAAGGCTTATGTTATGTAGATAGTGAAGTGTCATTAGAGCTAATTAATTATTCAGGTATTGAAAATTATATAGGCGGTAGCGGTACGAAGAGAGCATATAGTGACTGCTGGGCTCCAACGGCGACGTCGTTGACAAGACGCTTTGTCAGAATGTGGTGGTAGAAGAAAGCAGCATCAACGTGCTGCCATCTACCCCGTTGCGCGCGCGCGCGCGTTGCACCATCGGCTCGCATCGCTCGGCTACATCTCCAAAGTCCAACTTTGCATTGCAGCCTTGCCGGCTGGCCACGTAAGCCAACTTATAATTGAACTTATAATCGCTAATCATACCAAGGCTCACTATTTGGGATAACATTTGATGGAACCCATATTATTAATATTTTCATATTAGGTAATCCATATTTCTTAATTTTATTATTTTATGTGATATATATATATATATATATAGTATATAATATAATATATTATATATATATATATATATA